>JAAFCE010006949.1:23549200-23672400 GCA_013389805.1 Trigoniulus corallinus | reverse complement strand
GGTCGATGAAGATGGCATGGAGATCTTTCTTTGCTGCCCTATACTTTTCCACCATCTGCCTGAGAATGAAGATTGGCTCCATTGTGGACCTACCTGGCATAAACCCGAACTGATTTGCACGGACACTAGTACTATCCCGGAGGCGACGTTCCATTACTCTCTCCCAGAGCTTCATGGAGTGGCTCATTAGCTTTATGTTAAAATGGGATGCTTACCTAGTTATTAAATAAGACAGTCCAATCAAATGATTTGTGTGAACTTCAAAGTCAGATATCTTTGTGAGTGATTCAGATCTCATTTTACTAGCTGCTTCCTCTCAACACTACACCTAAAAACACACATGGCATGAGTAAGAATAGTACAAAGTTTCGACAATCAAAATATTTTCCCCATAATCAGTAACAAAAAATAATATAATAGTGCTCCACATGCAATTCTTACAGAATAAAATCATCATTTATTATACTTCACAAAGAAAATAATGATTCATGAAGTTATTTATTCGTTGAGTGTTTCATGATGAAGGACATCATGTCCATCATCATTTTTCTGTCAGCGATTCTTTTTTCTTTTTCAAATCTCCACTTCCTTTCTTCAAGTTGTAATTTTCTCTCTTCTAATTCCAGCTGCCGTTGTTTTAACCTCTGTTCTTCTTCTAACAGACGAAATTTATTAGCTTCCTCTTGATATAAATATTCCAGTAATGCACTACTACTATACTTCCAACCCTTGGAAAATGGCAGTGAATTCCCTATTAGAGAATCAAATGCTTTAATAATAAGTGTTAACTATTAATAAGAATAAAATAAACGAAAAGAACCCCCACAAATTTTGCAAAAATATACCTGAATTTAAATTATCTTCAGTGCAGTGTGATTCCATAACAGTTCCCTGAATGGACTTATAAGTTTCATCGTCGTCGTCGTCCTCATCATCTTTGTAATCATCTTTTAATGGCGTTTGCAGATATTCAAACAACGCATTGCCTCTACTATTTTGAATTTTGCAAGACGACAGTGAAGTATCTAAAATTTAAATAAAAAACTGGATCAACCACCCAGTCCCTCTTGAATTAAGATGATATGCAACTCTCAAAATACACACCTGTTTCTGTCACCTTTTCTGTATGACATTGTGTTTCAGCTTCAGAAGCTTGCACAACTAGTGCACCTTCATCTTTCCCTGGATGATGAAGAAACTCGAATAAATTGCTATCAGTATTTTGGTCTGTGCATGATGACAGCAAAGACTCTGCCCCATCTACAGTTTTTATTATTCTAATTAGAATCATGCTTTTTAGTTCAAATACAATCTAAAGAAATTATAATAATGGGCTCGATTACCACCTGAATTTGTTTTTTCTTCATCTTGATGAGATTCAACAACTGCTACTGATCGGATTCGTTTAGCACTTTTAGATTCTTCATGCATGTGATGATTTCTTTTCTTCTTGTCTGAATTATGTACCTTTTCATCGTCACAAGCTTCTTGTAACGCCACTATTTCCTACAATGAAACACAATTGTCCCAGTTCAGTGGTGGCGAACCTTTTTTTGAAGACGGGTCAAAATAACGCGAAACGGGTTCTAGCCCAAAGTTGTCCGCGGGTCAGGTGCAAGCACTATTTAGTTTTATGAATAAAAAAAGTATTATTAATAATGAATAAATTAGTTTATTAAAGTAGCAAATAGAGAACATCATCATAATACCCCTATCCCACCTGTGACAAGGTCGGGTCTGCAGGTTCCAGCCCACTAGGTCCCCGTCCACCCCACACACTAATGAGACGATAAACTAGATATGATTCACGTTCGGGTCACTTAAAATTGCACGGTGTGTCACAGGTTCGCCACCACTGTCCTAGTTTCTTACTTAAATCTAACTGAATACACTGCAAACAGCCCTGTTTGGCATGTTTGTAGCTCCTGGTTTATTTCTCTTAAAACGATGATGTTAAACCCTAATTACCAATTGCCAATTTGGCCTAACACCTTAATAAGTTTTCAGAGATTGAATTCTCTTCAGGAGAAATATTTAGTAGATGATGCATGTAAAACTTGCCTTTAATAGCTGCTCTTTTTCTCCGCATATCTCGTCCGTATCTGAATTCTTTACATGTGCCTCGGTATCTTTCTTATAGCACTCAAGGAGGAAATTGGTACGCTCCTTGCAACGTCTCGCACAGATACCTCTGGTTATGAGAGGCTTTAAATTGGCTGCCACTTTTTCCCAACCTTCTTTTGGATTAGTCATATTAAAAGGATTAATGGCTACTACCTCTCGTAGAAGCCATACATCTTGAAGCCAAGTAAACCACACCATTTTTTTACTATTTATCTTTCATCCTGGAAAAAACCTAAACAATAAAATTATAAATTACATCACGATCATCATTATACCCTTAACCTGCCTGTTGCAGGGTCGGATCTGCGGATTCTAACTTTCCACTTTCGCCTATCTCCCAACCAGGTACCCGTCCAGCTTACACACTACTGTATCTTTACGGACAACCTGCTCCCACGTCTGCTTTGGCCTCCCCCTGCCCCGGGTGCTTCTCACCATCTGTATTCCTGTAACGGACCTAACCAGCTCCTTCTCCCCTCTTCTAATTACAGTATGTGTCCATACCACCTCAGTCCACTGTCCCTCACTTCTTCCGCGATGTCCCCAACCCCCAGGCTACCTTTAATATACTCATTCCTAATAACTTATATCAAGATCAAGCTCATGAATAATGAAATGTTACCTTTGACTTTGAATTCATCTAAACTTGACCTGCATTTATAATGACCAAAATTTGCAATAGACTATTTTTTTCAGCGGCGATTCGTTTTTCTTTCATGATAACAGCGTTAAAGAACTTTTCCCCAGTCTTAATCAATATGCAACATATAAAATTGACCATTGTCTTCAATATATATAATCCGTAAGACATCTAGCTTATAAACTATTTAATGCCTTTGGAATATTTCTATGGCACATACTTGAAGTCAATTGATAATGGTGCTATCAACTAAACATGAAAAACGTCAATTTAAAGTAACCGTATATGAATTAAACTCAATAGGTAACACTTATATATCTACTTTAGTATCAAACGGAGGCAATAATTTCTTACCTGTCAAAAATTTTCGCGTTTTTTTCGGAAACGCAACTACCCCTATACATCCAACTTACAAAGTCGCCATGTTCGAAAACAAAGGCGCTAGCCCAACAGCGCTTTCACTAAGGCCTCACGACTCTGACGTCACCCACCGCACTAAGGCGAAAACGCACGGGTCGGTTGCCGCGGCGGTCGGCGGGTGAGCGGCTTTCAATTGGCATTGCGACCAATGAATGACACTGTACTGCCTGCCGCCTAACCGCGCGGTTGGGCGGCCACCGCAGTAGGACGCGGAAAACTCGACAACCGCGCGGTTTCAGAGGAAAAACGCACGGACGGTTTGCCGCTGCGGTTGGTGGGACGCGGTTTTGCAGTTTGCTCATACGGTTTTTAGAATTAACACGTCAACAGCCATAAAACCGCGCGGTTGTCGAATTTTCCGCGTCCTATTGCGGTGGCCGGGTAACCGCACAGTTAAGCGGCAGGCAGTGCGTTGTCATTCATTCGTTGCAATGCAAATTGAAAGCCGCCGACCGCCGCGTTGTTCACCGTATGGTTGTCCACGACAGGCAAACTGCAAAACCGCGTCCCGCCAACCGCAGCGGCAAACCGTCCTGGCGTTAAGGCTCTAAAAGAGAGTAATTTGATGGATGCGATCCTGCATTTCCCAAATTACTCCCTTTTCCATCACAGTTCCAACTTGTGTTTCTGCAGTTTGGAAGCCGGGTTTGTGTAGTCCAAGGATGTACATTGTCAGCAGTGTTGATTTGTTTTTCAGTAATTTGTTTGTAAAAATACCAGCCGCCTCGGTTGTTCTAGGTTCGACACTGGGCCGAGGTCGGTCGGCATCTTTCGGGCGAGAGAGAGAGAGAGAGGCGACGAAAGTCTGTCTTTCTTCCTTCGGATGAGAAGTAAAACCGAAGTCCCGTGTGGTGTCCGATGGCGTTTGCACGAAAAAGAACCCTCTCTCATATGCAATGGATAGATTAGGCAAAATTCCCAGCTGTAGGAGCGCGGCCCCTGCCGTCGGTGGAGTACCCCAAACAACAGTAGACCGACGATAAATAAGCATAGGGGTTACAGCTTTGGTCGGCAGCCGGCTTCGGAAAAAAAACACCGTCCAATACATCACCCTTGTGTCCATTCAGAGGGACAAAATGAGTACCCCACCCTGCCAAAGGCAGGAACAACAACGTCACATTGGTTTGATTGTACAGGAATACCTTGATTATCGCCGTTTATAATTTGATACCAAAAATCCAATTATTATGCTCCTAATGTGATATGTAGTTTTTTGTTTTTTGGTGTGTTAGAGCCCTTCAACTACAGGGTCATTAGAGCCCCGTTCACAGCATATGCACAGTTCTTATGCAGAGACACTACAGTAATGCGACGATTTTTGGGTATTAGCAGTACCCAGTTTTCCCAAGCAGACACCCATGTCAGTACTAACTGGAGTTGCGTTGCTTAACTTCAGTGATCGCACGAAAACTTGTGTGTCCAACTCAATTCGCCGCTCCCATGGGATATATAGCCTACAATACAGTAGGCCTATAAGCAATGTAACAGAAATCTGGAAGGCATTTCATATCAATTTTGTTTTGCTGGTATTTGAGTGCCATTCACCCTAATGGCCATTAGAGCCTCGCCTACTGCGTAGTTCTGATGCAGAGACTGCTCAGACACTCCACTGATACAACGGGAGCGGCGAGTTGCGTTGGACACACCAGTTCTCGTCTGATCACTGAAGTTAAGCAACGCAAGCCCAGCTAGTACTGACATGGGTGGTCGCTCGGGAAAGCTGGGTACTGCTAATACCCAATAATCGTCGCATTAGTGTAGTGTCTGTGCAGTCAATGCATTAGAACTATGCAGAGGACGGGTCTCTAATGACCTTGTAGTTGACGGGACCTTAAACACCAACAAACAACAACAACACTGATACGACGATTTCTGGGGATTAGCGACACCCGGTGTTCCCAAGGGGCCACCATGTTAGTACTGGTTGCGTTGCTTAACTTCAGACGACAGCAGATGTGTCCAAAGCAATACAGCGGCTCTCTGATTGTTTGTTGGTGTTTTAGGGCCCTTCAACTACAAGGTCATTAGAGCCCCGTCCACTGTGTAGTTCTGATGCAGAGACTGCACAGACACTGCCCTAATGCGACGATTTTTGGATACTGGCGTTACCCAGTTTTCCCAAGCAGCCACCCATGTCAGTACTAACTGGGGTTACGTTGCTTAACTTCAGTGATCAGACGAGAACTGGTGTGTCCAACGCAATTTGCCACTGCGGCTCTCTGAGAATGTCAATTAAAGACTTGGCCCCGTGTAGTGCACGATGTCATTTGCAGGTAGTGGCGTATTGGGTTGGACACACCAGTTCTCGCCCGATCACTGAAGTTAAGCAACGCAACCCCAGCAAGTACAAACATGGGTGGCCACTTGGGGAAAACTGGGTACTGCTAATACCCAAAAATCGTCGCAGTAGTGTAGTGTAGTGTCTCAGCAGTCTCTGCACTACAACTATTCAGTGGACGGGGCTCTAGTGACCTTGTAGTTGAAGGACCCTAAAACACCAACGAAAACATTTATAGGTAATCGCACATTTTCGAAAATCTGTAAAATTTACCTCGAAGCTCATCAGGAGACACTGAAAGTATGTTAAATAAAGTCTACTCTTTAATGGACATGTCAGTAAAATGGATTTGAGTAAATGACAGGATCACTTACCATTGGGGTAACAACATGAATTTTCAAAGGTAGACCCATTGTACACTTTACCATTACAACAAAACTGGCTCCCAATTATATAAGTTTGTCTGCCACAACAGGCGAGAGGTTGTGACCCATCATGATATATTACATTACCTTCACAACACATCGAAATTATTGGGTCGTAAGTTGTAGAGCCACAACATTGCAAGTAAGGCTTATCAATGGGTAACACCTCATTACAACACAATTCGGAAGAAGTGTTTTGGATAATGGCCTTACCACAACAATAAGGATAATAGGGACCTTGAGTTTCATCAGCAACTGGATTAAAAATGGTCTCACCACAACATTGTTGATCTGGAAACATTAACTTTCTGCCACAGCACTGATATTGATAGACAGGGCAAGATAAGTCCTTCGGATAATCAATTATCGTTTCCTGACAGCATCGCTGAGTCTCCGTGTTAAAAACTCGAGTCCCACAACACTCAGATTGGAAGCCATAAATTCTGTCAACGGCAACATCATTACAGCATATTTGTGTACTGGAATTAATGATCTGTCCATTGCAGCACGTTTGCGTATTGAAATTATATACTCGAGTTCCACAACAGCGTTCATACAAATACGAGAATGGCTAAAACAATAAACAAACAAAAATTTGACATGATGCCATTGTTAACATTGATGATAATCGGGGAGAGGTAAACAGGGATCATAATTAAAAGACAATAACCATCATCATGCCCTTATCCCGCCTGAGGCAGGGTCAGATCTGCGGGTTCTAGCCCTCCATTCCTGCCCATTTCACACCAGGTCCTTCTCCACCCCCGCACCCATTCCTGCTTCGCTCTTTCCCTACCTCGGGAAGTGGCTTATTGCGTTGGACACACCAGTTCTCGAACCCCATTGTTATCGTTTGTTGGTGTTTTAGGGCTCTTCAACTTCAAGGTCATTAGAGCCCCGTCCACAGCTTAGTTCTTATGCAGAGACTGCACAGGCACTACACTAATGCGACGATTATTGGGTATTAGCGGTACTCAGTTTTCCCAAGCGGCCACCCATGTCAGTACTAGCTGGAGTTGCGCTGCTTAACTTCAGTGATCAGACGAGAACTGGTGTGTGAAACGCAATTCCAAGTTGCGTTGGACACACCAGTTCCCGTTAGATCACTGAAGTTAAGCAGCGCACACCCACGTCAATACCAACTTGGGTGGTTGGTAAAGAACGTTGGGTGCTGCAAATTAACCCTCTTCCTCCTCCTTTCACCTACCTCCTCATCTCCCGCAGGCAACCTCCTAAGGGGTTAACCTGTTATGGCTGCCTGGCTTACACTCCCACCCACAAACTAATCAATCAAATAGGCAAATTCGCAGCTCCCTCTCGAAACCCCAGCTAGTGGCGTCGCTAGGGTTGGCGTCACCCGGTGCGGTAACACCATGGTGTCACCCCAAGCCGCTTCTTCTGCTTTGGTGTCACCCCATTTCTCATAGTGTGAGTGGTGTCACCCGGTGCGGTTCGCACCCCCTTGTGACGCCACTGACCCCAGCAGAATCCCAGTTAGTACTGACATGGGTGGCCGTTAGGAAAAACTGAGTACCGCTAATACCCAAAAGTCGTCGCATTAGTGTAGCGTCTGGGCAGTCTCTGCATTCGAATTAGGCAGAGGACGGGGCTCTAATGACTTTGTAGTTGAAGGGCCCTAAAACACCAACAAACGAACCAAACCCTACCTCGGGTGCTTCCCACAATCTCCTCTTTGCGATAACCTTAATCTATAGCAGTGGTGGCAAACCGTTTTTTAAAGATGGGTCACAATAAGACGAAAAAAAAAACTAAAAAGTTGTCCGCGGGTCAGGTCCAAGCACTATTTAATTTTATGAATAAAAAAATTATGATTAATAATGAATAAATTAGTTCATTAAAGCAGTAAATACATAACATCATCATAATACCCTTATCCCGCCTGTGGCAGGGTCGGATCTACAGGTTCTAGCCCGCCTGGTCTCCGTCCACCTCACGCACTATGAGACGATAAACTAGATATAATTCTTGTTCGGGTCACTTAAAATTGCTTGGTGGGTCACAGGTTCGCCACCACTGATCTATACTGCACTTTCTAGTCTTCTCTGCGATGTTCCTCACTCCAAACTGCCAATCCTACCGCAGCATTCTCATTTCGTTTACGTGGCTCTTCCTCACAGCCCAACACTCAGATCCCTATAACAAAACTGGCCTAACAACTACCCTGGAGAACTTCCACTTCAACTTTATCGGGACCCTCAGATCACACAGGACTCAGCTTGCCAGTCTCCATTTCAACCACCCAGCATTGATCCTGAGGGTCACTTCCGAATCTATTTCCCCGTATTGATCCTAGATACCTACTTAACCACCTGATCGTTTGGCACCACCTTCTCCCAGAGAGAACATCCCCATTTTATCTCTGACCATTCCAAAGCTAGATACTCTGTTTTCGAGTTTTGCTTTTAGCCCCCCCCCCCCCAATCTAGTATCGGGAGACAGAAAGAGATCATAGTCCCAAATAAAAGAGACCATCAACTATACCGTTGAGCCACAACACCAATATGTGGAAGGATCAGCAGCATAACTAGTATTGATGGCCACCATACGTCCGTCGCAGCACACTTGTCGCGGATCATTGTTGACGGCTCTTCCTCCGCAACAAATCTGATCGACAGTGTTATTTGACTTGTTGACCACAGTTCCGTCATCGCAGCAAACTTGCCTGTCAACTTGATAAATATTATTGGAGCAACAGGAACTAGTTGAAGTCCAATTGAACACGTTACCGTTACAACATATTTGAGTCCTCCCGTTATATGGAATACCAGCACCTGTACAATTAAAATACAAAAGTACAATTTTAGTTTTTATGCAATTCTGTCAAGGGGTGGGGGAACGGGTGCTGAAAGTTACGACACCAAGGCACGTATGAATAGCAATAATTGGTGAATGATGAGGCATCATTGTGCGGAACATAAGAGCATAACCACATAGTTTTGGGAACTCTTTAACAAGTAACATCATAAACAGTCACATATTTCTTAATGAAAGTCACAATTCAGTTTTTAGAAGGTTTTGCTAAAAAAACATCATCATCATACCCTTATCCCGGCTGTGGGAAGGTCGGGTCTGCGGGTTCTAGCCCAAAACTGCTCTGACTGCGGGGCACCCCAGCCAGGCGCTTGGAATCCGCAAGAATAATGGACAGGTTATCTGGGGGAGATGCCGGTCTACGGGGACCTGGTAGTAGACAGGCTGGAGTGGAGGGTTAGAACCCGCAGGCCCTACCCTGCCACAGGCAGGATAAAGGTTTGATGATGCATCCAAGCGCTATACATAGGCAGCTAGTTAATGAAAACCACCGTCAAGTTGTTGGACGATGGTTTCCTTGTGTTCTACTTCCTTTCTCTTGTCCTCTCTTAAAAAACCTTTTACTAACTTTCTTCCTGCCTATGGAAGGATCGGATAGCCATCTTTGTCCTACTGAATGGACTTATTGGACGGCATTTTTTGCGCAGCCGGCTGCCGACCAGGCTGCAATGCAACCCTATGCTTATTCATCGTCGGCCTACTGTTCGCTGAGGCACTCACCGAGCAGCTACAGCTGGGAATTTTGTCGCCCTACCCGTTGAATGGTAGACAGGGTTCTTTTACGTGCCAATGAAATCGTGCACCACACGGTGGAGCACCGGCTTCTGTCGGAAGATGCATTCGGGGGTCTTTCGCTTGCCCGAAAGAAGCCAACCTACATCGATCCAGTATCGAGCCTGGAACCACTGACGCAGTAATCGAGCATGCTACCTCCTGTGCCACCGAGGCAGGTCAATTCTCTTTCTCTAGAAAACGGCAAAGAAGATGAAAGTCAAGGCATCTTCATGATGAGAAACTCAGTTGGGTCGTCGGTGCTTTAAGACCCTTCAACTACAAGGTCAATAGAGCCCCGTCCACTGCGTAGTTCTAATGCAGAGACAGCACAGACACTACCCTAATGCGACGATTTTTGGGTATTAGCGGGTACGCAGCTTTCTCAAGCGGACACCCATGTCAGTAGTGGCTGGAGTTGCGTTGCTTAACTTCAGTGATCAGACGAGAACTGGTGTGTCCAACGCAACAAGCCGCTCCCGAGAAACTCAGTACCCCTGACAACGAAGAAACGATGCAGTATATGAAAAGTATTAAAGTACTTGTCATCTACCTGTTCGTTTTTACACTTCCAAGTGAATTGTGATTTTAGAAAAGATGACACGAAAGGAAAGAAGAGCATCTCAGAAATAAAATGGCCACCAACACATCATTGATAAAACATAAACAAACGACTTACCATTAACGTAACAAAGAAGGCAGATGAAAATAACGTATGATAGTAGGCTGTCCATCTTCTGTATAGTTTGAAGTTTAATTTGAAATATAAAATTAAGTAGTAAGATTACAATTTCCAATAATGACAAACGATGGAGAACAAAAATTCTACCTGTTAATGTTCAGACTCGTCTGTCAGACCAGGGACAAAACAAAGTGGCAATCCTTCAAATAGAGCCTGCGATGTTTAATATATCAACGTGATGAGGACTTGTCTTCTCCAATTGTGATTGGTTTTGTCATGTACCCTATTAAAATCATCCTTGCAACAAAGATTCAAAATAGGTGTTTAATGGTGATGACACCCATCAAATGTAGACCTAAATTTCTGCTTTTCTCCGAAATTATTTGCATAAACGAGCAAAATATTTACCTTCCTTTTGCGTCAATATCAGTTTGAAAATGCGGGTCCCGAGATGATAGTTTTTTGATGTATAGTCACTGACGTTGACGTTTATCATAATACCATAATGACCAATTGTTCTGCATGAAATTAAAAACAACACATATGTTTCTGACTTCAAAAATTGGTACGTGTTACAGTGTTGCTATTAATAAATTGCTTTTAAGATATAGGACAAAACCTCACATCATGATTGGTATGGACCACTAAAGGCCCAACGGCCTTTTCCTCAAATCTCGTGCGTAAAACTCTTGAAATGAATTGAAAGAGCCAGGCAAAAAAATGATAAATTGAATGGAAATTTCAGAACAGTTTAGGCACCATGATGATTTACAGAGGTTTCATTTGCAATACTTAACCTAAACCATGCAGCATACAGAAAGGAAAAGATTTACCTTAGGATAACCCAGCAAGAATTAACCGGGATGAATTAGGGAGTGAGTATCATACAAAGGGCCCCTTAAGAAATGGAACAAGGCCATAATTGTCCCTATCAGCAAGAAGGGCAGTAGAAATTAATGCCTTAGTATCCTTAAAATGACCCCGGTTTATTAGGAAGTCCATAATCTACTTTATGACATTATCAACGTTACTTGGCTACTGATCAGTGAGGTCGCGAAAGGTCATTAAAAGACGTCAGTGTCAGGCTCCTACACCTGGGAATTGTCAACCTGTATATCCCTTCGGAGTGCAGAAATGAATCCTGTAATTTTTAGGGAACATGGTTCGCACTATACCAAAAGAAACTTGCCAGGGCCGAGTACCCATCTATGTCCCTCTGGATGGACACGTAGGCGATTTGTTGGACAGTATTTTTACGCAGCCAGCTGTTAACCAAAGCTGCAACCCCTATGCATATTAATGTCGGCCTACTGTTCATTGGGGCACTCCACCTCCACCTGACGCCAGGAGGGGGTGAGAGCAGGGCATTTTGCCTCATTCACCTGTTACATAGTAGGGAAGGTTCTTTTACTGCGTGCTACTTGAGTTGGCCTGTGTCTGCTCCTGTTTGGCCTGCTGAGGTCCTTGTCTGTACTTGTCATTTTCAGTATTTTAGTCTCACAAATAAAACTTAAGAGGAACCAACATTAACATTCCGCTGGGCATGCACCATCATTTTCTTATTGATATTCACAGTTCTGAAAAGATAAGCGTAAGACGTTAGAAGTCCATTCATCGTTATCCCAAATGCATCGCAATTAACTCAAGGTCCAAACTGAAGAGCATAACGACACTTCACTGAAATTCATCTCAATTTGAATGCACACATAAAATGGCAATAATAGACAAATTTGATAGACACCTGAGACAACATATTTTCCAAGTCAATCAAGGTCGATACTCCAAGTCCTATTTAGTAACGGACTTTTGTTTGCCGGAGATAATGTAATGAGCAAACATGATTTAGCATCCATAATTAATACCACTGACGCAAGTTTGCTTTTTTTCTGCGAAAAAAAACGCATGAAAATGATAACTTTATCAATCACACGTTAATGATTGCCATAACATTAATATGTATTATGGAACACAGTAAATTTAGATCAACCAATTACCAAGCATCATCCAAGACCAATCCTGTTTCAAAATGTTTTAAACGATTGCTAGTTAACTTTCAGCGAGCAGTGCCTAAGTCTGTCATCTGTGGTTGTGTCAGTCAGCAGTTACGAGATATCAAATACAGGTAAAGAACATATCGATTAGCTCCTATTCATATGCAGCCAGGATCCTCTCTCTATGAAAAAGCTTAACGTTATCCCAGGGCTGAATATCACGTAGTGCTATTGCGGAAGCTGTCGGGGGAGACTGATTTATTAGAACTTCATTTAAACTCTATATTGATACCAGTTCTTTATAGTAGTGGCATGTGTTCACACATGCGCACCACTCTTTCATTATAGATAAAAATAACAAAGGACAAAAGTGACCCTAAAGGAGAGATGCTTGACAATTAGTATTTAGTTAAACTATCGGTAAGAACTGGTATAAGATGGGAACAATGCAAACCTAATTAAGAAGTGTCGGAAGAAGCTTATATCCCAATTACAAATAGTTAGGCAGGTTAGAAGTGTTATTGATGATTGCATTTGTTCTGTTTCTAATCGATTATACCTTTGCAACAATCAATAAAACAATTAGGAGGCTGCTTAAATCATGGAACTAACACTGTTAATAGGACTCCTATACGTCGTACTGGTGAATTCTGTGGTGGGGAACATACAGCAACTGGAAAAAGGTGAGCTTGTATTACAAATGTAGTCTTACCTTAAAACTAGTATGAATAGAAAATAATGAAGTCTTCAATACCCTCAAGAGTACTTGACACCACTAAAAGAGCAAAATGTCTGGTCTGGCCACAGACCTGTTGTTACTGTACGGTATTCACACAGAATGCCTTGTAAAATAGAAACGTAATTGTAAAACTTCAGTGTGAAAGAGTCAAGAAAATAGAATATGTGCAAAATGATGAGTGTTAACCTCTCTTGTACTTTTTAGATGCCAGCGAACAGAAAGTCGAAGGAGAATTAGCAGACCTTAAAGAACGTCAGCTTCCTCCTTATCTTCAACAAAGATGCGAATTATGCTGTGACGGTGTCAAATTCAATGGATTGTTTGATGCAGACGTCCAGTGCTGCGGCAACAAATATTATTATTTTTTTAGTTCTCGATGTTGCCCCACTTCTTCTGGTCCAGCCGTCGTAAATTATCCAGCAAATGCTACCCTTCAGGATCGCGCTGTCTTGCAATGCTGCGGTAGAAGACTTTTCAATATCACCACTGAGGTTAGTTGAAATCATATTTACAATCATCGAACAGGATATGATAGCACTCAATATATTTACAACACATTGTACTTACAATTGCGAATAATGCTTTGCAATTTGACGTTTTGTTGACAGATGTGTTGTGGTACTACGGTTCGAGTAAGGGTTAGCGGAAGAATATGTTGTGGCAACACTTTGATCAACCCTACCACTACAATTTGCTGTAATGGACGTGCCTCTCCACATAATAATCAGGTGATTACAATAATTTATATTTAAAAAACCGTTATATATGCGCAAATTGTAAAATTCCTCTCGAAGTAACTTGTATAAACTCTCGCGTATGGGCGCCATTTTGATGTTCTTTTAACACGCCACGTGCATGACGTCATTCCGTCTTGGTCATTAATGGCGGCTCCTTATAACGCCAAGTAGCACTGCACATGACAGAGCTGTCTTAACAGCATTATGGGCCCCTGGGCAAACCAGTGTGCTAGGACTTCTACCACAACTACTCACAGGAAAACAATGTAAATGGTCGATTATAAGAATTAAGTTAAACGTCAAATATATTTGCTTTGTAGTTAGGGCCGGCGTGATGGGTGTGCGAACAGTGCGACGGAACAGGGCCCCCGAACATTCGGATTAATGAACCTATTGATAGAATGGCCCCGCTTCATGTTTTCACGGGGCCCCGCATAATTAGTTTGCATAGGGCCTCACAAAATATAGCGCCGGCCCTGTTTGTAGTAGTGCAGTATTTATTTATGGCAAGGCACTTGACATACACAGATTAGCATGGGGGGCCCTCCGAGCAGTATCGTCGCGAGGGGTGCGGGCCGCACCGGGTGACACCACACGCACCATGACAAATGGGGGGAAACCAAAGCAGAAGAAGGAACAGAGCGGCTTTTTTCGGGAGAAGAAGGTGATACCATGGCGTCACCGCACTGGGTGACACCAACCCTAGCGACGCCTCTGCCTCCGAGCAAGTGCCCAGTGGTCCCATGAGTTAAGACGGCATTGCAAATTGTCAGCGACATGACAACAGCCATTTACTTTAGTCTTTATAAAAATAATGAAATCTTAATTTGATATTTGGCAGCCGCTTCAGTGTTGTGGAACTACTGCATACGATCCTAGAAGAACCGTGTGCCTGCCTGACAACACCACAAGAGATGCTCCTGCAGGAGTCAGAAAACCACAACTTTGTGGCGATGTCATTATTGACACAACAAGACAAATATGTTGTAATGGAGTGGTCAACAACCGCCCGAACGGATTTACTGCATGTTGTAATAATGTAACATTTGATTCCAGAACACGCGTTTGTTGTAACGGCACTGTCAGGCTGTATGTAAACGGTTCTCGATGCTGCGGAACTCGATTTTATCAACCCTCTTCCCAAGTGTGTTGTAATGGTATTCCACGTCCTCTTGCGGGTGGGGATGGACAAGCTTGTATTGGCTACCCGGTCAGTTTTCCTCTTCCATCGTCACCACAGTGTTGTGGTACCAGCTTAATAAACCCCTTAACTTATAATAGGTGTTGCAACGGTACCAGACTTTACACATTTAGAAATTTCGTAGACTATTACCAGAGCACATGCTGCGGATCACAACTCTACAACTCCACATCCCAAATTTGTTGCAGCGACCAAATATATTCTACACAAGGTACATACTCTGAGAGCTGTTGTGAAAGTACTCTATTTAACAGGACAACTCATGTCTGTTGTGCCGGCTCTTTGTACCCTACTGGGAGAGTACCTCTCAATAAGTGTTGCTGCACTGATCAAACCACTTGTGGAGCCCTTCTTCCAATAAATGGCTAGTAGTCTAATGTAAACGAAATTCTTGTGTAACATTTTTTTCAAGAAGTATAATAAAAATTAACCTCGTCCACGTGTCAAATTGCAATTCTTCACCTTAGGGTGCCGGTGGTCCAAGTTCAATTCCGGATCAGTAAGATATCTCTGTCGTTATTTTTGTTTTGTTTCATTGGTGTTTTAGGGCCCTTCAACTACAACGGTCATTAGAGCCCTGTCCATTGAGTAATTCAAATGCAGAGTCTGCACAGACACTGCGCTGTTACCACGATTTTTGGACATTAGCAATACCCAGTGTTCCCAAGCGGTCACCCATGCTAGTGCTAGCTGGGGTTGCTGTGTTGAACTTCAGTTATCAGACAAGAACTGGTGTGTCTAACGCAATACAGCCGCACCATAATACATCATCATCATCATACCCTTGTCCCGAAAGTGTGGTAGGGTCGGGCATACGAGTTCTAGCCCTCCACTCCCGCCTACTACCCACCAGGTTTCCATTTGCCCCATACACTATCATATCCCTTCGTTTAACCTGCTCCCACGTCAGCTTAGGTCTTCCCCTGCCACGGGTGCATCCAAAAATTAGCATGGCTGTAATGCACCTAACTAGCTCCTCCTCCCCTCTTCTCATCACAGGCCTATACCAGATGTCTCCCTCGTTTTTGGTGATGTCCTTCACCCCCTAAACCAACAATATACTCTTTCCTAATTCTGTCTACTCTCCACACCCAAACCATGTACCTCAGCATTCGAACTTCAGCTACCCTCATTCTACTGTCAAGGTTTTTCGCACTGCCCAGCACTCTGACCTTAGCTGACTTAACCACTGTCCTGTAGAACTTCCCCTTTAACTTTATTGGCACCCTCCGATCACACAGGAAAAAAACTTACGGATGTCGTATGGCAAATTTATTAGGACTCTAGCACAGAGGCTGTTAGCCTTTTGATGACTCCAGACCTCCAATGAATTGTCCATTTTTGTTTCGTTGGTGTTTTAGAGCCCTTCAACCACAAGGTCATTAGACCCCCGTCCACAGCGTAGTTCTAATGCAGAGACTGCACAGAAGCTACACTAATGCGACAATTTTGGGTATTAGCAGTGCCCAGCGTTCCCAAGCGGTTACCCATGCTAGTACTAGCTGGGATTGCGTTGCTTAACTTCAGTGGTTGGTTTGGTGGTGTTTTAGGGCCCTTCAACTACAAGGTCATAAGAGCCCCGTCCACAGCGTAGTTCTTATGCAGAGACTGCACAGACACTACACCAATGCGACGATTCTTGGATATTAGCAGTACTCAGCTTTCCCAAGCTGCCACCCATGTCAGTACTAACTGGGGTTGCGTTGCTTAACTTCAGTGATCAGACGAGAACTGATGTGTCCAACGCAATAAGCCGCTCCCAAGAAACTCAGTACCCCTGACACCTAAGAACTAAGTACCCTGAGATCCAGTGCCATACCCGAAGTATTTGGTTCCCATACTCCCGGTTAAGAATCCCTGCTCTAATAAAAGCCAAATTTAATGACGTCATCGGTCGGTATGAGGAAAACGAGTCAGCCATGATTCCGGAAGTAGAAGCGCGCACGTGCCCACATTCTTAAATTTAAAAAAAAGGTGCGCATGCCATTCGAATTCAAATTTTAATGTTTTGGTTCTCTTTCCATCCCAAACAGTTGGTCGCTTGTTAATTTTACTAAAAGTCAGCAGTTATAGTAGTGAGTTGAGAAGCTTATAAAAATGCCGATTTATGGCTCGATTGTAATTTTGGACAGCAAAAGTGGTGGAGGCGCAGCATACACTTTAACTGCCAATTCGTGCCTTTTTGGAAGCAGTTCGAACTGCGACGTTAGGATTCAAAAAACTAACATTGCCCCAGAACATTGTATGATTCAAGTTCATGAAGATGGTAGAATTGTTTTAAGAAATCTCGCTAAACAGCTTGACCTACCAGTAAAAGTAAATAATTACGACGTTCAAGATATTGCAATAGTGCACGACAAAGACGTGTTTGAAGTAGGAGATATTAAATTTCGTTGGGAAATGCCAGAGCATTTCGAAGGGGTTACATCGCCTGATTTCAGCAACGGTTCACCAACGATAACTACCACATTACAGCCAACTTCCATCCTAGTAAAACCAGTACAAATCCTGCAAAGCGGCGGAGTATTTAGTTCCATTCCTGAAAATCTCAGCCGTCACGTAAAAGCATTGCTAGGTGTCAGCAAACCTCCGTCCAACACTGAAATTTCTCATTCACAACCGCCTGCAGTATTAGCAGAACTACAAGAGGACTCAAACCAGGAAACTATCAGTACAAATATCAAGATTGAGCCCGTGGACAACGAAGTCATGTCCATTGTTCCGTTGAACACATCAGCAGAAACTCCAAGTTCTCCGAAACCGTACGAGTCCTTATCGGCATTATTACTCAAAAATATTCATGAGAAATCAACATCTGAAACCCCACCGTCTCGCCAAATACACAAATCAGCCTCGAGTTTGGACACATTAACAACAACACCAACATCATCAAAAAGTTCAGCCGCATCAGCACCAATATCTGATGCTATTTCGACCACAGCACCAATATCTAAGGATGTTTTGATCGCATCCCCAATAATTAAGGAGATGTCGATCACATCCACAGTAACTAAGAATATTTCGACAACAGATTCAGCGTTAGATAAAGATGCAAACGCCATGAAAACCCCTGAACCCTGGGCCAGTGAGTTGCCAAACATTTTGAAAGAGGAAAAAGTAGTCAACACGGCCGCCGGGATTGAATCGCCCCAAATGTCAACTGAATCACCAAGCCCTTCGAAACAGAGTTTAAACGTAGCCATCGTTAGTAAAAAACCAAAACAACCTCGAAAACGACGTGCGGCTAGCAGATCTCGAAAGAGTGTTTCAAAACGCAAGCGTTCTGTTGAAACACAGAGGAAAAGCACTTCCACCGTGAGGCCAAGAGTGACAAGGCGTTCAGTAACTACCAGAAAATCGTACGGCAACAACAAAGGGATAGTCTCACTCTTCACACGTTCAGTTTCACCATCTTCATCGCAATCAGAAAGTTGCTCCGTGAGCGGCACCGCTGACGTGCCGACTCATTCAGCAACCAGTGAGAAAGTCTCCAAGGCAAAAGGACGAGGACGAGCAAAAGCTGTAAAATCTTTGCCATCACGTGCTCAACCTAAAGTGCCAAAGAAGACTAATAAACGTAGTCGACCAACCGCCAAACCCAAATCAAAAACATCAAGAAGACGACGATCAGGGGCGTACAAAAATTAAACTTTTTTTTTGAGACAAGGTCAGATGTTGTTAATTTTATATGTTCCGCCAGTAGTAATGCACCTTTCGGACTGTCAATTGAACAAATTTAAAATACTAAAATCTTTCAGTAACAATTTCCAGGAATTTGTCAGCATATATTTGAAACAGGAATAAATTGTTTAGATATCCAAGATTCAGTAAACGATTAATTGTCATACGTTCGTGGTTTCCCAAATGTAGCATTTGTCAGTAACCAATCATTACTTGTATACACACAAACACATACCTAACTTAAGAAATATTCTGACAACTTGCCTGACAAAATTACACATCCTTCCTGCAATAGGTAGTGGCAGCAACTCTAACACCACTTTTCTTCTTAAATGTTCTTGTTTGTAATACTTTAGCTAAATTAAATAAATAATACGTCAAAAAGACAGGCTTTTGTTTTATACATATCAGATATTTGACTGCCGGTCTGACCTGGTCGACTGCTTGTGTCTGAAACGTGAGTCCATAGTTGTAGGTTCGATCCTGGTCAAGGCTGCGGATGGCTTCTTACAGGCAAGAGAAAGAAAGCCATCGAGCTTATATCAAGTGTGTTGATGCGTATACGATGTCACAATTGCACAGACATCAGCTCTTTCATCATGGAATAAAATGTGCGTTCACATCGGCAAAAATTTCCAGGTTTAGGCTCTCCTCCAGAACACCTCGGTGCAGGCAGGTCCAAAACCCAGGATGAACTTCAATACTCAGAGACTGGTGCCGTTTAACAAGGCGGTTGTGTATTTCTGACAACTCATTATAAGTAGGAATGAAGTAAGTACCTATATGATCACCTTGCAAGGCGTACCAACGAACTGCAAGGCTTGCGGCAGATCCACAGGCAACTTTGTAAAACTACCATCACGTGACGTCTTATCATTATCAATTACTAACCCTTTTCCCCCTATGGCAGGGTCGGGTATCCATCTCTATCTCTCTGAATGGACACATGTGCGGTCTGATGAACGATATTTTTACACAGCCGGCTGCCGACCAAAGCTGTAACCCCTATGCCACAGGACCACGGTTTTATTTCTCATCCGACGAAAGGCACACTCGGGGCCTCTCTATTTCTCGAACCCACCTCGATCCAGTATTGAACCGAAAACCACTGACGCAGTAATCGAGCACGCTACCTTCCTGCGCCACCGAAGCAGGCTATTGTTGTTTGTTGGTGTTTTAGGGCCCTTCAACTAAAAGGTCATTAGAGCCCCGTCCACAGGATAGTTCTGATGCAGAGACTGCACAGACACTACACTAATGCGACGATTTTTGGATACTAGCGGTACCCAGTTTTCCCAAGCGGCCAACCATGTCAGTACTAGCTGGAGTTGCATTGCTTAACTTCAGTGATCAGACGAGAACTGGTGTGTCCAACGCAATTCGCCGCTCCCAAGGCAGGTTATAGTCTGATTGTAATCGTCAGGATGAAAACTGCTGTCAATCAGTACCGAATCTACTTTTTTTCGAGTAGAAGAGACAAACATACCGATAGTTAACTTATCGAATTCTGTTATTTACCATTTTGATTAATATTTAATATAAAAAATATTATATTCTACAATATATATTAATGTAACTTCCTATCCGCCCTTCCTTAAAATGAGTATGAAAATATGTCGCACATAGCGAGAAATTATTTTTAAGAAACTCACTGATGGCTACTTCCAAAACATCGAAAGCGACAACATATAATGGTAAATCAGTAGTATTGTTGCTATATTCCTTAGACAAAAACTGTGCAGGATTCAAATAAAAGTTGTCAGCTTCGTCGAGGTAATTCATTACTCCATTTAAATTAGGATCACAAGTTAAGAACCTCAGTGGCACATTGGAATGTATATGACTAAAGAAAATGACAAACACAAACAATGAATGAATCACCAATAAACCATCTGAATAATTAGTTCCTTGTGGCGCCAAAAAAAATTAAAACTACCTGTAGAGTGGAGTCGAATGACACGGCATTAAAAACAATATTGAACTGTTAGAAGTTAACGCCATCCTATCAGAGAGAAAATTAATAGTGTCCAAAGGCCCTCTTTGGTGTATTAAGCCGAAATAGATCATCAATGGTACATTTGTCAGCAACAGAAGAGTGTGTACCGATGTTGCTTTCCTAACAGAAAACAGACATTTCAGGAAAAAAATCTTGTTATGGTCATTCAGACCAATAACAAAATGATACCCAGTAAACCGACAAAACACATGACAAAGTATTACCTGGTAAACTGACAAAAACATATGACAAACTAATACCTGATAAACTGACAAAACCACATGACAAACTAATACCTTTTTAAAAACTGACAAAATCACATGATAAACTCGTTCCTGGCAAACTGACAAAAAACACATTACAAACTAATATCTGACAAACTGACAAAACACATGACAAACTCATTCCTGGTAAACTGACAAAAACAGATGACAAACTCATTCCTGGTAAACTGACAAAAACACATGACAAACACATTCCTGGTAAACTGACAAAAACACATGACAAACACATTCCTGGTAAACTGACAAAAACACATGACAAACACATTCCTGGTAAACTGACAAAAACACATGACAAACTTGAGACACTTACTTGCCAATGGAAGCTAAATAATTTCCAACCATGCAAAGTGCCAGAGGTAGCACAGGCATAATAAAGCGAAACTCCTTGTGAGAAATAAAGCTGAAATCAAGCGTTATAGAATCGTCTCAATCACAAATTTTGTGATAGAAATACAAAATGACAAGAACTGAAACACTTACCTGTATATTAAAAGCTGCCAAACAATAAGAACAAATATTGGCGATTTCCAGGATCTGTATGCCTCAAGAATAAAAGGTAATAACAGTGAAGCCATTATGACAGGAAAACCTTGTGTGAAATACCAGTGCCAAGAATGTGAACCGTAGAACGCTCCTTCATCTGACAAGACATTGAAATGTATAAAGTTGAACAGAGTGCAGATCCAGCGGCCATAAAAAAGTCGATCAATGCATACCATGAAGACGAGAGTACAAAACCTAGCAAACACCACTGGTAAATATTAATCTGTGTAATTTTAGATATTACGTATTAGAATAATCAATTTCTAAATCTTACCCAAAAACAAAATAAGAGATTAAAACGCGTAAAGAAAAATTTTCCAGCTTCAGTTGCCATACGCAAAGAGGAATCCAAAGAATCAAAGAGGTTGGTCGCAATAACGTCACGATTGCCACCAGATACAAATATATATTCGTTCGGCGTCTGCAAATATACTGAATATTTGTGAAATGATGCGATATATTATTATTAATAAGTACAATTAAAAGTCGCGGTCATTGAAACTCATAAGATATACGAAATATCTAAATTTTAAATAAAGAATTTAAATTACTTGTGTTCATCGTATACTATCACTGTCTTTTTAACTCCTCGACGTCGTTCGAGTGGATAATAATAATATAGTGCAACAACTGTTAAAGCTGTTTCCATTGTGTTCGTCAATGTTCGTGAACCGCAATAAAATAAAAACCATGAAACGAAAAGACAAAGAAATGTCCACTGTGCACATGTCTCTCCATATAAACGACTAGCTAGTTTAACAGTATATAAATCTCCAACAGCAGTACATAATGCTTGAAAACATCGCGGTATATAAATCTATTAAAAAAGAGAAAAAGAAATTTCTTTAATCGTTTGACGTTTAGTCTCCATAGTATAGCCAGACTTTAAATGCCTTACCAACAGGAATGTGTAATCTAAATGACAACTGTGAAGAAACTGGTACATGACAGCTACAATTGACGGATACAAATAGTTTCTAATACCGGTTCTCCATTCCCAAGTTAAATAGCCGTAGCTACGATAAATTTCAAACAAGAAATTACACAATATAAGCACAAAAACATATCGTCACCTTTCTTTATAAACCACGTAGTTCCCATTTTCCTTGGTTTAAGAAATCTTGGTGAAACAATCTGAGCAATATGAATTGACAGACCTTGTAAGTCTGTCAGCAACCTCTGGCTTTCTGCATTTCTGCATTCCTACCCACTGATAACAGTATCAGTTATAAGCAGTTTTTCTTCTCTCCTATAAAATTTGCTTTTTTTGAACTGACGTGCTTTTTAAAGAAAGGTGACGATATGTACCTACATTAGTAATAAAACAATCATTCAAAAAGGTCTTATTTCGATTGACTATAGAATTCGAAAGACATACCCGAACACCATTTTGTGCGCCACTTCCAAAGATTGCCAATATTCATCTGGAACAAAAAATGTTTGAACGAAAAAAACAGATGACAGCCGAAATACTACAAAATAGATTAAAATACGATTGTCTTTCATCGCAAATTTCAAATATTTTGCGACACAGTACTAGAAATGTTTTTATATATTGAAATAACCGCACTAAAAGTAACGGCGCTTTATCTAGCTAACTCGTCAAGCCATTTCGAACGTTCTGAACATTCGAGAAGATAATAAGGAAAAAAAGCAAATTCATCGAGCGGCAAGTTCAAATTTATTAAATTACAGTACTCAATTTCACATAACCGTCTACACTAACAAAATTAGACTTACCGTTTGTTAAACGTTTAGTATTTTCCCCACGCAGTTGACTTTTGTTTGATTAATGCGAATACAAATAAAGAATCGGAGTTCCTAGGTTCCATTTGAGCTACAATATTTAACGGACAGGGTAATTGGTTTTAAAATTACTGTATAATTTTCTAAATAATTACTTCTGTTTAAATGATTTTGTGACTTGACTACCCAAGAGCAAGCAATTTTGATCATCGATAACCTAGAGGTTGTTAAAATAATTAATCGAACACCACCACCACACGAATGCACCCGCCTTGGTGGCACAGGAGGTAGCGTGCTATATTACTGCGTCAGTGGTTCCAGGATCGATACCGCATTGAGGAGGGTTGGCTTCTTTCGGGTGAGAGAGATTCCGAGTGAGCCTTCAGTCCCATTGGAAGTACAGTAGGTGCCCTACGGTATAGTGTACAAATGTCGCTTGCAAGTTAAAGAACTCTTTCTACTATGCAACGGGTAGATGAGGCACAATTCCCAGTTATATGGGCTTGGAGGAGTGCCTCATCGCAGTGGCGTACCGAGGCAGGCCGAGGGTATTCTGCGCCCGGGGACAAAGACCGAAATCTGCGCCCTCTGGCACCTGCTAAGCGCATTTTTGCTGTACATTTTTGCGCCCCCTGCCTTCTGCGCCCGGGGACATCTGTCCCCCCTTGCCCCCCCCCCCCCAGTTAAGCCTCTGCCTCAGCGAACAGTACACTGACGATAAATAAGCACACAGGTTCAGGTTGTACCTTTGGTCAGCAACGGGCTTCGGAAAAATACCGTCTAAAAGATAGCCCATGTGTCCTTTTCGAGGATCGAAGACAGGTACCCGACCTTGCTATAGGCGGGAAAAGGGTTAGTAGTTGATTATCATAAGACGTTTAATGATGGTGGTTTTACAAAGTAGTCTGTTGATGTGCCGCGAGCCTTGCAATCCCTCGGTACGTCATCCAAGGAGGTCATAGGTACTTCACTCCTACTTATTATGAGGTGTCAGAAATACACGAGCGCCTTGTTGAATGGCACTTTTATGCAGATAGTCCGTGCTTGTTGAACTTCAGCCTGGGTTCTGAAGCTGCCTGCAACGAAGTGCTCTGGAGGAGAGCCTAAACCTGGAAATTTTTCCCGATCTGAATGTATATTTTACTCCATGAAGAAAGGGCTGTCTTCTGTGCAGTGGTGACATCGTACACTGATTAACACACTTGACAACAGCTCAATGGCTTGCTTTGTCTCGCCTGAAAGATGCCATCATCTGCCTTGGCCAGGATCGAACCTACAACTATGGACTCACGTTTCAGACACAAGCAGTCGACCAGGTCAGTCAAATATCTGATATATAAAACAGAAGCCTGTCTTTTTGACGTATTATTTATTTAATTTAGGTGAAATATTACACGACAAGAACATCTCAGACCATAAGTGGTGCTACACTTGCTGTCACTACCTACTGCAGAAAGGATATGTAATTTTGTCAGGCAAGTTGTCAGATAAAAAATTTCGTAAGATAATTTGTCAGCAGAACGGGTGACAATCGTTCACAGAATCTTGGAACTGGAAACCAAAACAGTTTATTCCTGTTTCAAATATATGCTGAGAACATCCGGGAAATTCTTACTGAAGGGCTTTACCATGTTAAATTTGTTCATTGGCAGTCGGGAAGGTCCATTACTATTGACAGAACATCTTAAAAGCATTTGACCTTGTCTCAAAAAAAGTGTATGTGGAATTTTTGCCCCACCCTGATTGAAGTCTTGGTGATTTTGATTTGGGTTTGGCGGTTGGTCACGACGTTTATTAGTCTTATTTGTCACTTTAGGTTGAGCACGTGATGACAAAGATTTTACAGCCCTTGGTTGTCCTCGTCTTTTGGCCTTGGACACTTTCTCACTGGCTGCTGAATGAGTAGGCCTGTTAACGGTGCCGCTCATGGAACCACTTGCTAATGGCGATGAAGATGGTGAAAGTGAACGCGTGGAGGTTGAGACTATCCCTTTGTTGCTGCCGGACGATTTTCTGGTAGTTACTGAACGCCTTGTCACTCTTGGCTTCACGGTGGAAGTGCTGTTGCTCTGCCTTTGAACAGGACCCTTGCGTCCTGATACTGACTTTCGAGATCTGGTAGGCGCATGTCGTTTTCGGGGTTTGTTTGCTTTTTTACTAACGATGGCTACGTTTGAACTCTGTTTCGAAAGGCTTGCTGATTCAGTTGACACTTGGGGCGATTCATTCCTGACGGTGGTGTGGACACCATTTTCTTCTTTCAAAATGTTTGGCAACACACTGGTCCAGGTTTCAGGTTTCATGGAGGTCTCACCTTCTAACGCTGGGGCTATGGCCGAAATATCCTTAGATGTTGGTGCTGATGCGGCTGATGATGTTGCTGTTAGTGTGTCCCGACTCGATGTCGAGGTGTGTGTTTGGGGATGCAGTGCAGTTTCAGATGTTGGGTTCCCACTATTTTTGGGTAATAACGTTGCTAAGGACTCGTACAGTTTCGGAGAACTTAGAATTTCTGGTGGTGTTTTCAATGGACCAGTGGAAATCACTTCGTTGTCCACAGGCTCAATATTTGTATAGTTAATTTCCTGGTCTGTGTTCTCTTGTAGTTCTGCAGGCTGTTGTGACGAAGGAATTTCTGTGTTAGATGCAGACTTGCTGAAACCTTGCAAGGCTTTTACGTGACGGCTGTCATTTTCAGGAATGGAACCAAATACTGGTTTCACTAGGATGGCAGATGGCTGTAAAGTGGTAGTTATCGTTGGTGGACCGTTGCTAAAATCAGGCGATGTAACACCTTCCAAATGTTTTGGCATTTCCCAACAGAATTTGATATCTCCTATTTCAAACACGTCGTTGTCCTGCACCACTGCAATATCTTGGACGTCGTAATTATTTACTTTTACTGGTAGGTCAAGCTGTTTAGTTAGATTTCTTAAAACAATTTTACCATCTTCCTGAACTTGAATCATGCAATGTTCTGGGGCAACGTAAGTATTTTGAATCCTAACGTCGCATTTGGAACTACTTCCAAAAAGGCAGGAATTGGCAGTTAAAGTGTATGCTGAACCTCCACCACTGTCCAAAATTACTATCGACCCGTAGATTGGCATTTTATAGGCTCCTTAAATTCGCGACTATAACTGATAATTTTTAGTAAAATTAACAAGTGACCAACCGTTTAGGACCGAATTTAGAAGCAAAACATTTAACTTATAAATCGAATGGCATGCACACTATTTTAAATTTAAGAATATGAGCACGTGCGCGCGTGGATCCCGCCTTTGTGGCATAGTGGTTACACCACGCTCGGCAACTGTGTCAGTAGTTCTAGGTTCGATACTGGACCGAGATGGGTCGGCTTCTTTCGGGCGAGAGAGAGAGGCCGCGAGTGCGCCTTCTTTCGGATGAAAAGTAAAACCGAGGTCCCGTGTGGGTGGACGATGGCACTTGCACGTAAAAGAACCCTCTCTACTATGCAACGGGTTAATGAGGCAAATTTCCAGAAGTAGCAGCTCGCCCCCTGGCGTCGGTAGCATTCGCCAACAAACACTAGACCGACGTCATAGACTAGACGACATAAACGTAGGGGTGCAGCTTTGGCCGCCAACCGGTTGCAGAAAATCGTATGACCAATATATCGCCTTGTGTCCATTCAGAGGGACAAGATGGGTACCCGACCCTGCCTTAGGCAGGAAAAGGATTAGCAGTTGCGTAGCTTTACCGACGATAAATAAGCATAGGGGTTACAGCTTTGGCCGGCAACAGGCTGCAGAAAAACTATGACCAATATATCGCCATTGTATCCAGAGGGACAAGATGGGTACCCAGTGCCGGATTTAGATATTGAGAGGCCCTAGGCTATTTCAATCTTGAGGCCCTTTTCTTTAGTTTTGAAGCCCTTTAAGTATTGAGGCCCTAGGCTTCAGCCTACTTAGCCTAATGGTAAACCCGGCACTGTGGGTAGCCAACAAGAGGGACAAGATGGATACCCAACCCTGTCATAGGCGGGAAAACGGTTAGGAGTTGCTTTTGGAGTTTCTTTGAGCACGTGCGCGCAATTACTTCCGGAATCCTGGCTGACCTGTTTTCCTCCTACCGACCGTTGACGTCATTGAATTCCGTTCATACTAGAGCAGGGGTTCTTAACCGGAAGTATGGGAACCAAATGCTTGGGGGGGGGGGGGTATAGGACTCGATCTCAGGGTACTGGAACTGCTATTGGACAAGCAATGGGAGCGGTTATTTCGCGTTTAACGCAACAGTCTGGTCACTAAAGTTAAGCAACGTACCTCCAGCTAGTAATGACGTGAGTGGCCACTTGGGAAAACTGGGTTCCGCCAAATACCCAAGACTCGTCCAATAAGTGTAGTGTCTGTGCAGTTTCCGCATTAGAACTACGCAATGGACGGGGCTCTAATGGCCTTGTAGTTGGTGGGCCCTAAAACAACGACGAACGAACGAAAATCATCGTCATACCCTTATCCCGCCTATAGCAGGTTCGGGTTTGCGGATTCTAGTCCTCCACTCCCACCATCTCCTAAAAGGTCCCCCCCCCCACACTCCCATATCGTAATGGACAATTCCTTCGGTCTCCCCCTGCCTCGAGTGCTTTCCACTACCTGCATTCCTGAAATGGACCTAATGAGCTCTTCTTATTAAGTGTCCATACCTCCTTAACCTACTCTCCAATTTGCACTTAAACACGTGGTTTTATCATCATACCCTTATCCCGCCTGTGACAGGGTCGGATCTGTGGGCTTTAGTCCTCCACTTCCGCCAATCTCCGACCACGTCCCCGTCCACCACGCACAATAAAATACCCTAACGGACAAATTCCCCCGCCTTTACTGTATGGGTCCCCACATTCCACGTCCTTTGCTGGGACTGCTATTCTTGATGGGACTGCTGTGATTGGGGACACCCCAGCCAGTCGTCTGGAATTCGCAGGAATGTTGGACGGATGTCTGTGAGTGGGGTTGCCGGACTTCTCCACACACTTTAACATTCGATTAATTGATTATTTGAACAATAGGTGTGCAGATAATTAGGGTGCTATTGTGCACCAAGTAGACTAGACAGGTAAATTATCATTTCGGACTTCAACCTGAGTGATTATTCCTGATGGACATTTCGGAAAACTCTTATTTCACATCAGTAAACTGTGTCTACATTTCTTGTTAAACCTCTGGGAGCTGGTAAATATTTGTCTTCAGACTATCAGAGTTGACATCTTACAAAGAAATGACAGACACACAATTCGAAACGAAATTCGGCAGAGGATGCGACATCTCAAGAAGAACCATTCAATTTTGAACCAGTAATTATATTGGCCTGTACTGCAACAATGAGTAAATTACAGGTAGCCTGGGGATGGTAGACATCTTGGAAGAAATGAGGGAGAGGTGTTATGAGGTGGTTTGGACACGTAATGAGATGAGGAGCTCCTTATGTCCATTTCAGGAATGCAGGTTGTTGCAGATTGTTCGTACGGAAATGGTAGTGTTTGGGGTGGACGGGGACCTGGAGGAGAAGCTGAGAAGTGGTAACTGCGTCAGTCAGTATTTCTAGGCTCAATACTGGACCGAGGCGGGTTGGTTTCTTTTGGCCAAGAGAGGGGTCCCGAGTGGGCCTTCTTTCTTATGAGAAATAAAATCCAGGTAGGGGTGGGGTACTATGGAATTTGGACGTCACAGAATCCTCTCTACGATGCAACGGGTCAAAGCAACCCCTAACCCTTTTCCCGCCTATGGCAGGGTCGGGTACCCATTTGTCCATCTGAATGGACACAGGGTGATATATTGGTCATAGTTTTTTCTGCAGCCGGTTGCTGGCCAAAGCTGCACCCCTACGCTTATTTATCGTCGGTCTAGTGTTCGTTCGGGAATGCTACCGACGCCAGGGGGGGGGGCGCGCTCCTACACCTGGAAATTTTTGCCTCATCTACCCGTTGCGTAGTAGAGGGGGTTCTTTTACGTGCAAGTGCCATCGTACACCCACACGGGACCTCGGTTTTACTTCTCATCCGAAAGAAGGCACACTCGCGGCTTCTCCCTCGCCCGAAAGAAGCCGACCCACCACGGCCCAGTATCGAACCTAGAACTACTGGCGTAGTTGCCGAGCGTGCTAACCACTACGCCACCGCGGCGCTACGATGCAACGGGTACATGAGGCAAAATTACCAGGTGTAGGAGCTCGCTCCCCTGGCGTCGGTGGAATTCCCCAACGAATAGTAGATCGACGATAAATAAGCATAAGGGCTGCAGCTTTGGTCGGCAGCCGGCTGTGGAAAAAGACTGTCTAGTATATCGCCCTTGTGTCCATCCCATCCGACCCTGTCGTAGGAGGGAGAGGGTTACGAGTTGTTAGCTTTTGCATGGACAGGTAATGAGAAGAGGGGATGAGGGGCTCGTTAGAACTATTACAGCAATGCAGGCGCTTGGAAGCACCCGGGGCAGGGGAGACCAAAGCAGACGTCAGAGTAGGTTGTCCGTAAGGATATGGTAGTGTGGGGTGGACGGGGACCTGGTGGGAGTGGAGGACTAGAACCCGCAGACAAGACCCTGACACAGGCGGTTTCGTATCTCATCAGGTATCCAGTGAATACTGCCTTGGTGGCACAGTGGGTAGCGTACTCGGTAACTACGTCAGTGGTTCTAGGTTCGATATTGTACGGAGGTGGGCTAGAACCCTTCCCGTTCCTTCCGACGAGAAGACCGAGGTCCTGCGTGATGCACCAACGATGCGGCCTCAAGTGTAGGAGCTCGCCCCTATATCCTCCTAGCGTCTAGTGAAGGTGGAGTTCCCCAACCACCAGTACACCGACCATCAATAAATATATGGGTTGCAGCTTTGTTCGGCAACCGGCTGGGGTAAAACACTCCAATATATCACCTTTGTATCCATTCAGAGAGACAAGCAGTGGCGTCGCTAGGGTTGGCGTCACCCGGTGCGGTGACGCCTATCCCCTATCCCGAAAAAAAAAAAGCCGCTTCTTCTGCTTTGGTGTCACCCCATTTCTCGTGGTGCGAGTAGTGTCATCCGGTGCGGCCCGCACCCCCTAGTGACGCCACTGGAGACAAAGACGGGTACCCGACCCTGCCTTAGGCGGGAAAAAGGGTTAGGAGTTGCTTTTATTGCCCTCTATACTATGCAACGAGTAGATGAGGCAAAATTTCCAGGTGTAGGAGCTCGCCCCCTGGCGTCGGTAGCATTCCCCAGCGAACACTAGACCGACGATAAATAAGCGTAGGGGTGCAGCAGGTTCAGAGGGACAAGACGGGTACCCGACCCTGCCATAGGCGGGAAAAGGGTTAGGAGTTGCTTTTATTCAGTTCAGCATCACTTCCAAATAACATTTCCGAACAGAATTTAATAATAATTGAAACGGAAACACGTGACGCATGCTAAACGATACGCATTGATCGAAAAACAAATTCAAAATTTAACAACTGCTAACAAGGCATACTGTCAATAAATTCGCCGGAAGTACATTTAAATTTAAATTGACGACGGTACGTTGAAATTACTCATGTAATGCCAGCAACATGTCATTTAAAAGTAATGAGGTAAATCTGCTTTCGGTAACTGCAAATTAATGAAATTCCTAAGGTGAAATTCAAACGTAACTTTGATCAAATTTCTTCTTCAAATGATATACAGTCTAATCACACTACACGAAAGGGAAATAGAAATGTGCCTGGCAGGCAAGAAAAAAAGAGGCCCGTGGACCACTAACTGACTACTGATGAGGGGTAATTGGCTTCAAGGAAGCAAAAGAAAAAAACATGGATCAAGTGGATGCTGCCACTAAGTCGTTTAAATTCACAGCACGGAATGTCATTCACAGAACAGGTGAAGCCCTTGTTGCCTCTTCAAGAAATGAGAGGTCATGGAAGGCAAAAAGTAATCAACCAGTAATTGGATAATTCACGCCCGGCTCGCGAGTTTCGGGCGCCCTAGGCAAGAGGGTTCATCGCCCCCATTTAATACAGTTCCGAATTGTCCGGGAGCCGCGAATTGCGTTGGACACACCAGTTCTCGCCTGATCACTGAAGTTAAGCAGCGCAACCCCAGCTAGTACTGACATGGGTGGCCGTTTGGGAAAACTGGCTACTGCTAATACCCAAATATCGTCGCATTAGCTTAGTGTCTGTGCAGCCTCTGCATAAGAACTATGCCGTGGACGGGGTTCTAATGACCTTTGTAGTTGAAGGGCCCTAAAACACCAACAAACCAACCAATCTAAATTCTCCCAGCATCCCCCACGCTCTTGGCATTTGTTCCATTGCTATGACTGCAACAAGACGCCTTGAGAAAGCCAACATTTAGAAAAGGCCCCACCAATCAGAGAAGTTTGGGAACCCCAAGACTATGAACATTTTAAATGACCGATAGATTTCATGGCAAGGAAGTACCTCTGAAATTAGCAGCCTAGGTTTGCCTGCCCCATGAGCCGCCTGTGGATAATGTGCAGACAAAAAGTGTCCTCTAATCCAGGGGTGTCAAACTGGTTGCCCGCGCGCCGCATTTTTGGTTTGTTGGAGTTTTAGGGATCTTCAACTACAAGGTCATTAGAGCCCCGTCCAATGTGTAGTTCTGTGCAGAGTCTGCACAGACGTTACACTAATGCAACGACTATTTTGGGTATTAGCAGTACCCAGGTTTCCCAAGCGGCCACCCATGTCAGTACTAACTGGGGTTGCATTGCTTAACTTCAGCGATCAGACGAGAACTGGTTTGTCCAACGCAATAAGTCGCTCCCCGCGGGTGGCATGCGGCCCTTGAAGCCTGGAGTTGCGGTCCTCACAATCGATATCATGTAGTATACATATACAGTCTGCTGCTACTCAGAGGCGTAACTAGGGGGTCACAGTTGATCTCATGGGAAGACTGCACAGACACCACACTAATGCGACAATTTTTGGATACTAGCGGTACCCAGTTTTCCCAAGTAGCCACCCATGTCAATACTAACTGGAGTTGCGCGTTGCTTAACTTCAGTGATCCGACGACAACTGGTGTGTCTAACGCTATAAGCCGCTCCCCTCTAGTTTACATCAGCCATTTTATGCCCTCCGATGTTCTAGCCCTCCACTCCCGCCTATCTCTCACTAGGTCCCCGTCCACACCACACCATACTACGCTCTGACTGGGGGTACCTTAGTCAGGCGTCTGGAACCCACAGAAATATTGGCCGGGTTGTCTGTGGGGGTGGGGATGCCAGCCACAGAAGACACTAGCAGAATTTTCTGCCACGGAAGCCGAGGTATCCACCCTCCCCCATATATTACGGGCGCATGATAACGACTGTCCAGGGGCTGCTCGCTTACCCATGACGGCCGCTGGCAAAAATGTGGAACATCCAATTGATTGATAATTGGACAGAAATGACCACTGAAGTGTAATATTTAGACGTTAGGGCAAATTAATTCCCACAAGAAGTGTTATTTTTCCGTTAATTATACTTGATTAAGCTCCACTTTCATTAATAGGTCCCACAAAGACCAATCAAGCTATTCAAAATTAGATAATGGGTGCTTTGGAACAGCATTTATCAACTCCTAACCCATTTCCCGCCCATGGCAGGGTCGGGTACCCGTTTTGTCCCTCTGAATGGACTGAAGGTTGATCTATTGGGCAGTATTTTTCCGCAGTCGGTTGCCGACCAAAGCTGTCCTTAATAGTATTAATTAACTATCTGAATTGCTTTTTGATGGTGTTTTAGGGCCCTTCAACTACAAAGGTCATTAGAGCCCGTCCTCTGCGTAGTTCGAATGCAGAGACTGTACAGACACTACACTAATGGGGCGATATTTGGGTATTAGGAACACTCAGCTTTCCTGGAACTTGGGAAATTTGTCTCATCTACTCACACGGGACCTCGGTTTTATATCTCATCCGAAGGAGGGCGCACTCGCCCAAAAGAAGCTAACCAACCCACCTCGATCCATTATCGAACTTGGAACCAATGGAGCAGTAAATCTACAACGCTACCTATTGCGCCATTGAGTCGGGCATATACTCTGAAACGTTGACCCCAGGTGCTGAAATTCATGCACGCTTCGTAACAATTACGTCCATTTCCGTCCCACCGGAGGGTGAAAATGAGAAGTAAATCCTGCCCGCTGCCATGTAGGTCATGAGCAATGCCCCTCACATGTCTACAAGAGAGACGTATGCATGTAGATCAGCACAATTCCCAGATGTTAAAACTCGTACCATCCTGCTCAATAGGGTAGGCCGGCATCCTCCAACAGACAATTCAGCGGGCTCCAGACGCCCGGTGGGGTGCTCCCAGTCATGGACCCTGCCACAGGCGGAATAAGCGTATAATGATGATGAAACTCGCAACTTCTTGGTGTCAGTAACGAATCATCACAGCTTAATCACCATCAAACTCTTATCCCCACCTGTGGTAGGGCCGGGTCTGCGGATTCTAGCTCTCCACTCTCACCTTATCCCAACGAGGTTCCCAGCCACCCCACACACTACTACCACATCATTATGGACAACGTGTTCCCATGTCTGCTTCGGTCCTCCCTGCCTCAGGTGCTTCCAACACTTGCATTCCTGTAACGCACCTAAGGCTGCAGCCATGGTAGAGCGAAGAGGAGAGAATAGATGAAAGAGGAGCGATGGTGGAGTGGTGAGGCCATGGTGGAATGGTGAGGAAACCACTTTCTTTTGCTGGCTCCACCTACGAATAAGAGGTGCAACTGCAAAAGGGGGATTTGAACAATGGTCACCGCACTGTGAAAACAAACTTTTTTGTTTCCACCTCTGCGCTTCTGTTCACATCTTTCCTCCCCTCATCACTATGGCCACTTCCATTGAAATGTGACCTTTTGTTTTGATAGCGGTCCTCAGGGCCATCCTCACGTCTCTCCTCTCCGTTCTACCATGGCCGCAGCCTAACGAGCTCCTGCTCTCCTCTTCGTATTACGTGTACAATCGTCAGAGCTTAAGTAACTTACAATTTCCCCAACCAGATTTCAAACCGCACATCACGACCTCTCAAGAGTCAAGTATCCATACACCCGGCAATAGGTCAGTTGTTCATTTCGATGATCACTATAGCATCATCGTGGCTCTCTCTAAAAGCATATAAATTAAACTTTAATACACAAACTCATGTATAACTAACTAGCCTTGTATATAAAAAATTGTACTTCTTACCTTGAGTGTCTATACTTTTTAAGAGGCTGCTTTTTTTCGACCGCTTCCAGCTTGGTTGTAATGTTGTTGGCAGGCAGTCTTGGATGGAAATGAATCAATATACCAGAGAAGCTTTTATTAAGTAATTTACTTCACGTACAAATTGATACATAAAAGTGCGGGGGTTTCTTATATCACACATTCATCTTGATTAACTCTTTAACAACAACACATGCATTTAACAACTAACTAAATGTTAATATAATCTATCAGCGAATCCTTATTTCAATCAAATGACGAATAAAAAAAAAATGCCTAAAAACCATTTTTTTTTTGAAAATTTAAGTAATTTGGCACAAAAATGCATCAAACCTAATTAGGAAATAAAAGATCCAAAAGGTAAGTTTATGTTTTGTTAAAAACTATTTCAGTATACTTAGTCTTGATTTGGAGTTGAGCTTCCGTCTGCTACTTAAATAACCAGAGTTCATTTCCCAAATGTTGTTAATAAAAATTTTTATCTACCTGTTAATAATAACGATGTATTTATTAATAATAATAAGTACTATCAATTTAATTTTAAGATGATTTCTTATTGTATAGTTTTTCGTGATCTAGTTTCTTAATATGTTACGCCAATTCATTGGGGAGTCGGCCAAGCAGCCATAACGGGCCGGACCCTGTGGAGACCTCACGAGTGAGGGAGAGGTAAGAGTGGGGGGGATGTAGGAAAAGAGATATTAGCAGCACCCAATGTACTAACTTGGGTTGCGTTGCTTAACTTCAGTGATCTGACGAGAACTGGTGTGTTTCCAACGCAATTCATAAAGCTAATCAGATTTTATCTCTTCAAAATTAAAGAAATAAAATAAACAGTTCTTGATATATAACGTATACAGATTTATACCAATATTAATTAGACGTTTTATAAATGCATTATGTATGACTAAGTTATCAAATTTATAAAGATATCTGAATAGTAGTATTTGCTATGAAGATCACTGCAATGTTAATAATAATAATCTAGGTTGTGATTTGAAAAAGAATCAAAATTAATTCACTACTGTCTGCATTTTATCAAACGCGGTTAACGGCATAAAATTACTGGAGTGGATCCATCGATCTACGACAGATTTACTGACATAAAATAAAAGAGAGAGAAATATAAAATTCACCAAATTTGTCAGGGTTGAAGAGACTGAATATCGGCTGTAACAGTTTGAAAACAAAGTGTGAAATTCACTACCGAAAGAAAATTAGTGAGAAAAATATGTTAATAAAGCAATCATAAGAAATGAATCACTGAAATATTAAATGTACAGCTATGGCAGTATCAAGAGCGTAGAATAAAATGTTGAACATTGAGTGTATAATAATAGTAATAATAATAATAATTATGCAAATAGAGTTTGATCATCATCTGCAATTTTTTCAACGTGTTGGTTGACGACGACATAAAATCCATTAAAAGCCACTTAACTGCAATGAAAGAAAAAGATAAAAAAAAACAATATTGATTAGATATCACATATGGGCATTTCTTCCCCTCTTCTAAATTAAACCTGTTAACAAAAGATTAATCTTTTATGTCATTATGATAATTTTTTGAATCAAAAAAAAGGACAACCTACCAAAATGAATCGATTTCTTCGCCGCCATTATAACAAGAGCGCAATAATCAATTCTACACCTCCGACAAAAAAAAAGTACTTACACTTGACAAATGACAAGACTGGTGGCTTTCTTCCACTATCTCAACCAAGACATCTTTTCGGCTTTTCATTATTAATGTGGTCAACAATTACCCTAAACCACTACTACAAAGTTAACACTAGTCTAAAGTCACTTCAATTTACTAATTTCATTAATTGGATAACCTCCACCACCACCAACCTTCTAGAAAGAACAACAATTACACATTCTATCGGCCATTTTACCAAGCCACGCAGAACACCTGGGATTTTGTGTCTACTTCATAAATAACAACAGCGAGAAACATTTCCACACGATTAAATGAATTATTAACTTTTTGAAATATTCAAACCTTACTACACATCAAGTACATATTGCTGACCTACTCAGTTTGAACTGCCGCCATTTTCCATCACATTCCATAACTCGAATATATGTAGCTCGCTAAACGTTTCAAATGTACAGAGGTTTTCTACTAGATGTCAGTACGTATTACAGCTTGATTTTAGAGTTGAATAAGCGATGATATTAAATAATCCAAATAACCGAATTAAATGTCATCTTGCATTTCAATGACGGGGAAGAATAGTGTAAAGCATCGACTTTTGTAGAACGACTCGTTCGAATTTGCATTCGTTCTTTAATGGCGGTGAACATGTTGCGCGTGCTCACGTGCTGCATGAGCACCAATTAGAAAGAGAACAACATAACGTCTTCCTGGTCTATCTACGCCGCTGTATTTTTAAAGCCTTCATCTACACTTCCTCTATATCAGTGGTCTTCAAACTTTGTCGACTCACGGAACCCTTAGAACTATGAAATGTTTCGGGGGAACCCCATCCCACCTTTAGAAAAGTATATCTTGCCGCTGCTAACGAATTTTCATTTTGACTCGCGGAACCTTGGGGTTCCGCGGAACACAGTTTGAAGACCGCTGCTCTGTATGTATGAGGGCTCCGTCACTAGGGTTAGGACAGCATGGGGAAACACTGCAGGTTGGTGTGCATCAAGGGTCGGCACTCAGCCCATATCTATTCACACTAGGAATGGATGAGCTGCTGACGGGAGTAGGGGAATGGGCTCCTCAGTGCCTGGTGTTTGCCGATGATGTAGGAAGGGTGGAGGAGTCCAAAGAGGATGCACAAAAAGGCCTACAAGACCTTACGACAGCAGTGGAAAGAGGGGGGGGGGTCTTAAGGTGAACATGAAGAAGACTGAGTACTTAGCTTTCAATTTTAGTGACCAGGGGCAAGGGGGAGAGATTCGTTGAGGGGGGAGAGGGGATTCCAGCAGTGCAAGAATTTCGTTATTTAGGATCAGTCTTCCAGAGCAGTGGGGAAATAGATTCTGACGTTACCCATAGAATTAATGCAGGATGGCTGAAGTGGAGGCAGGCAAGTGGGGGTCCTGGGCGACCGCCGGGTCCCAGTGAAGTTGAAGGGCAAGGTATACATAACCGTCGTAAGGCCCGCTATACTGTATGGCTCAGAGTGTTGGGCAGTTAGGAAGAACCATGAAAAGCAAATGCAAGTGGCTGAGATGCGAATGCTGCGCTACATGTGTTGGGTGTCAAGATCCGACAGAATTAGAAACGATTACCTTAGAGGTAGCTTGGGAGTGGGAGATATTGCGGAAAAGATGAGAGAGAGAATAGGCTGAGGTGGTATGGGCATGTGATGAGGAGGGGAGAGGATGAGCTTATTAGGTCCATTGGGGGACTGAAGGTAATTGGGGGCACCAGAGGTAGCAGAAGACCAAAACGGACGTGGGAGCAGGTGGGTGCAGAGGGACATGGATGCGTGTGGGGTGGAGAGGGACTTGGTTATGGATAGGCCAGAGTGGAGGATTAGAACCCGCAGACCCGACCCTGCATCAGGCGGGAGAAGGGCGAGGTGATGATGAAGATGATGATGATGTCTACACGTCCTCTCTTCTACCTAGGGATCTAAACGATTGGTTTTTTTTTCAGTTAATGACACCAACAACTCAAAAGTATGAATTAGGAAGCTGGCAAATCGACTAGTGGTAGTTAGGCCGCTCGCACACACAGCCACTTGTGGTGGCCACTAATTGCGACCACACGTTGCGGACTGCATTTCTAATTGAAATCCAACAGGCTTGGTGCAGACACGGCGTTGGCAGTAGCGCTACTGAGCCACGAGGTACGGCAGTGGTCGTATCTCGCTACTTGTGGTCGGTGGCAGCGTTTTTCCTATTGCCGCAAGCACGAGATCACGTTGCAGCCACTGGTGGCCGTGTACAGCGACTAGTGGTCGCCACTAGGGCAAGGCGCAAAATGAGGCCGCAGGGTGACGCAGCATAACGCAGCCCTGTGAAATTCTGCTAGCAGGCAATCACCGCACATTGAATCGCAGGTTTTCAGCATACTGGTTTGCAATTTGCGTCAACTAAAATGGCTTTCAACGTAACAGTGATTGCCTGCTAGCAGAATTTCGCAGGGCTGCGTCACCCTGCGGCCTCATTTTGCGCCTTGCCTAGTGGCCGCCGCAAGTGGCTGTGTGTGCGAGCGGCCTTAGGTCACAAGCTGAATAATAGACAGTTTTCTGGCTGCGGTTCTATCCGACGTACCCTACGCAATGCAGACGAAGTGTCAACTGCGCAAACTCAGATGCGGCGTGAGTCTGCGCAGTTCACGATTCGTCTGCATTGCGTAACGTACGTCGGATAGAACCGCAGCCAGAAAACTCTCTAATAACACGATGATAGTAAGTGCCAACATACTTTGGAACTCATCTCTCTAGTTCGAAGAATCTAAAGGCCCCCTACACACGATCAGTTTGGTGTGTCACGTACTTTGGTTCCTTTTCGTTAAACGTCATGTGACGTCATTTGGTTGTCCACGTCAACCAGTAATTCTACCGTTACCATGGTGAATTTTTTTAAAGATGACGTTTATCCAATGTTGGGCATGCGCTGAACAAAAAAGGTGAACAACTGATGTGAGCAACCCCACACACGCTCACTTTGGACTGACGTCAGTCCGAACTGACACACCGATGTGATAAAATTTCTTCACACCGTAAGTTAAAATTTTTGGTGTGAGCAAAAACTTTTTTTGCACACCGAACTGACACACCAAACTGCTCATGTGTGGCGGGCGGCCTTTAAGATGACGTTTATCCATGTTTGGGCATGCGCTGAACAAAAAATGCGAAGAACTGATGCGAGCAACCCCACACACACACACGCTCACTTCTAAAGGCCGCCACACACGATCAGTTTGGTGTGTCAATTCGGTGTGCACACACCGAACGGACACACCAAACTGACGTGTGTGTGCAAAAAAAGTTTTTGCTCACACCAAAAATTTTAACTGACGGTGTGAAGAAATTTTATCACATCGGTGTGTCAATTCGGATTGACGTCAATCCGAATTGAGCGTGTGTGGGGTTGCTCACATCAATTGTTCACTTTTTTTATTCTGCGCATGCCCAAACATGGATAAACGTCATTATTAAAAAATTGCACCATGGTAACGGTAGAATTACTGGTTGATGCGGACAATCAAATGACTTTACATAACGTTTAACGAAAAGGGACATAAGTACGTCACACACCAAACTGATCGTGTGTGAGCAATTCATTCCTTCACACCAAATTGAACACATCGATGTGCACACACCGAACTGACACACCAAACTGATGGTGTGTGGCGGGCTTAACTGACGACGTCAGTCCGATATTGTTGTTGTTGTTTGCTGGAGTTTAAGGTCCCGTCAACTACAAGGTCATTAGAGACCCGTCCACTGCATAGTTCTAATGCATATACTGCACAGACACTACACTAATGCGACGATTATTGGGTATTAGCAGTACCCAGCTTTCCCGAGCGACCACCCATGTCAGTACTAACTGGGCTTGCGTTGCTTAACTTCAGTGATCAGACCAGAACTGGTGTGTCCAACGCAACTCGCCGCTCCCACGTCAGTCCGAACTGACACACCAATGTGATAAAATTTCTTCACACACCGTCAGTTAAAATTTTTGGTGTGAGCGAAAACTTTTTTTGCACACACACACACGTCAGTTTGGTGAATTCACACTTTGATGAAATCATGGCGAATAAAATATAAATCAACCATAAATAAATAACAGCTGTATAAATAATTAAACAAGTGATCATTTCCGTCATAATTCCATCACTACTCGTCAACCATTTGTTATTGTTAATGACACTGAAATCTAATGAAATCTGCCTGCGTGCGTTGATGTGCTTGTCCAAATAAAAAACGATTAAAACCCTGATAGGGGAAAAGATTCAATAGCATTTCAAACAAATATAATGCCATCGATTAGAGCCAACCAATCTCTCTCTCGTTCACTGCCGGTTATTTTGTCACAACACTATCAAATAACAAATGCTATTAAAATAATGGCTTCATATCACGTTGCTTTTTCCTCTCTCGATGCAGTTCACCAGCTGCTAAGGATTAACGGTAATACCTCGCATAACTTAAAATTCAGAAAAATATCTCCTGTGTTATTTTAAAAATCTATTTAAATCAAAGACAACACAATCGTCGTCAGTAAAAAAAAAAACAACAACAAAAACAGGAGGATGAAATTTCTCTTAGTCTCCATAAGATGATTAAGTGCCAAATCTTGAAATAAGCAATCAATCAAAGCTCTTCATAACCCCTTAAAACCACACACAACAAGTCCTCAGCATCGATGTTGCCAAAGGACCATAAGATAAAAATGCAGCCATCGATTTTAACGACATTTCCTTCATTACTGTACCTTAGAGAAATACCCAAGCTGAAAATATCGATGTTAATCTCCATCCGCGTATGACATTTTTCAACACCTACTGATAATTAAAGCTGCTAACAACTTAAAAGTATGCACCGGTAATAAACTGAGCCTGTAGGACGATGACATACTGTATATGTACGGTTACTGTGGAGATTACCAACAATCCTGAAGTCAATTAATTCCAAGCACAGTGTGGGAGCGGCTTATTGCGTTGGACAAACGGCTGATCACTGAAGTTAAGCAACACAACCCCCAGCTAATATTAACATGGGTGGCCGCTTGGGAAAATGGATACCGCTAATACCCAAAAATCGTCGCATTAATGTGGTGTCTGTGTAGGCTTTGCACTACAACAGCGGTCTTCAAACTTTGTCGACTCACGGAGCCCTTAGAACTATAGGATGTTTTGGGGGAACCCCCAACCCACCTTTAGAAAAGGGAGCGGCGAGTTGCGTTGGACACACCAGTTCTCGGCTGATCACTGAAGTTAAGCAACGCACGCCCAGTTAGTACTGGCATGGGTGGTCGCTCGGGAAAGCTGGGTTCCGCTAATACCCAATAATCGTCGCATTAGTGTAGTGTCTGTGCGGTATATGCATTTAGAACTATACAGTGGACGGGTCTCTAATGACCTCGTAGTTGACGGGACCTTAAACTCAAACAAACAAACAACAAAACCTTTAGAAAAGTACATTTTGTCGCAGCTAATGAATTTTCCTTGAGTGTTCCGGGAACACAGTTTGAAGACCGCTGCACTAGAACAACGATTCTCAACCATAGTGCCGCAGCACTTTAGTGCGCTGCGAGATTCGTGAAATGTGCCACCACTTCGAATACCCATGCAGAAGTGACGTCAGGCAAGTAGTTCAATCGGTTCTGTCTTCCTAAGAGGGACTGGCTAAAACCCACGGGCATGAATATTCCAGTTCTCACTACTGGCTAACAAAGCTATGTAGGCTTATAGTTTAGTCTCCTAGTCACCCGCTTGATGTGTGCATAGGGCTAGGTTACAAGTACAGTAACTTCTAACCCTCTTCAGGTAGGATCAGGTACCCATCTTGTCCCTCTGAGTGCACACAAGGGCGATCTATTGGAGTGTTTTCCACCTCGGTCCAGTATTTGTTTTTACATAGGGTTGGGTTACAACTTATATATTTTCTTTGACGTTTGTGTGTCCCGAAATGTGTCGTTGTGAGTGTGCCGCCAAATTTTTAAATTATTAATAATGTATCGTGACGAAAAAAAAGGTTGAAAATCGCTGCACTAGAACTACGCAGTGGACGGTGCTCTAATGACTTGTAGTTAAAAGGCCCTAATGACCTGTCGCTTGTTTGAATTGATTTAATCCTCATATTCCTAGTGTTTCTGGAAATTTGCTGCTCTGCATTGAGCACCATTTGCCATCATGGGGCTCAACAGATCACAAAGCCAAATTAGAAAAATCGCAACAGGATGCCCACACACTGGTCACTTTCTATGTAATAATTTTGTCAGAGGCCTGCCAGCACAGTGTGCAATGCACACAGGCGCCTAGGGTCCTCTACTTGCTTCTACTTGCTCCTCATCTGCCATAGCCAGTGATAGGAGCGGAGTCACCTTTTTCATTCGAGAGGGGGAGATAGGGGTGCCAACTAATGCCTAGTTCCGTATCACCACACTTCAACGCTAATCACGTCGCCACTGATGACATTTTGATGACGTTTTGTGCTAGTGCGTTATGAAGGACCGCCAGCGCAATTCCTTAAGTGCAGCGCTTTATTTGGAGTCACCGCACGCCGCCGTCATATCTCAGTATATCCTCCGCCATTTTTCAATCAGACAGCTCAACCGCCAGCCAATCAAAACGCAGCGTGACTTGCGGGACGCTATGTGAGTTGACCACCTGTCAACTCAACTACCGTCACGCATAGCTGCTCTGCGGCGCCCCAAGTAGCAGTGTGACGTCACCATTTTTTGTGCTGTGTCGTCTGTTACAACGGTAATAGCGTTAGCGCGTGGGTATACGGAAGCAGGCATAAGTTCTTGCACACCGGCGCCGAACACTACTGATCCTCCACTGGATTTTGTCAAAAATTAACAATACGTGCTGACTATAAACACTACGTTTTGTATGTACACATGTCCAGTGGGGTTACGTAGTTACGTGGGGCCCTTCAACTACAAGGTCATTAGAGCCCCGTTCACTGCTTAGTTCTAATGCAGGGACTACACTAATACGACGATTTTTTTGGGTATTAGCTGCACCCAGTTTTCCCAAGCGACCACTTACAGTATGTTAGTACTCGCTGGGATTGCATTGCTTAACTTTAGTAATCAGACGAGAATTGGTGTGTCCAACACAATACGCTCCCAAAACGTGGATAGCAATGTTTAATCTTCAAGTGTTAGAATGGTACTGACAGCAGTCACGTTGGAAGACTGACCACTACATAAGAGTTGTTGGAGAACCCAACAAATTACTAACAGAAATACAAAGGAGTGAAGAAAGCGCCTGATGGCAGAAAAAGTGTCGCAAAAAAAAAAAAAAAAAAAAAATTGAAGACAGACAGGTTAGTAGGCCTACTGTAAACCTTTTGTTTCTACCCCAAGTTGTAAGACGTTGGTTCAACAACGATAATATGGATCACGCTGGTAGACTTTTCATCGCCGCATCAATGATTTTATGACATTCACCGATGTCGGAATCGTAATTTGAGATCAATAATTCAGTAGTAGCCATCGCATCTGAAATTGACCAGCTTAAATAGCGCTCAAAAATCGAAATATATTCAAGGCCACAGTTAAGACAACAGTTTTTACATTCATTTAGTCTGTTTGCTTTCTTTGTATTTTCCTAAAGCGTGCAAAAAATAGTTTTACATCGAAAAGAAACAGCCTGATCTAATCGTAAACGTTGCTAAAAAGTCGCTGACTTATTTATTTTTAAACTATTTATTCGACTTTCTGAAAGGGCATTCATTTTATATGCGCTTCGTCCTTATCCTTTCTTTCAACTTCGATCACTGTCATCTGTAGCTACTTTCCTTTGCTCTCTTCTCGTCGACTGATTTATCTTGACCTTCATCAACATACCCTTATCCCGCCTGTGGCAAGGTCGGGTCTGCGGGTTCTAGCCCTCCACTCCCGCCTATCTCCCACCAGGTCCCCGTCCACGCCACACTGTGATGGACCTAACGAGCTCCTCCTCCCCTCCGCATTACGTGTCCATATGCCGGTATAACGACAAAAGGGCGCACCAAAAACGGCGCGCGACTTAAGGGCGCACGACAGATGGGCGCTGTGACAATACGGCGCAGGGAATAAAGGGCGACCAGGACAAAAGGGCGCGTAAGAGTGTGGGTACTTACGTGATCGCCTTTATATCTATGCTAATATGTATGTCCCTTCGCCACATTTAAAATAGACAAAATCCATGTTTGACTTCAACCCCCAGAATTGCTATTTTCGATCGGGTAGACCTCCAGAATTTTGGTGCTGCCCAACTATGGTCAGGATTAGTATCATATTTAAGTGTTAATAAAACTGCAGCATGGCTTTGTCCTGCTAACAAATAATGTGCAGCTCGTTTGCACCACCAGGAGGAGACTGAAGCAGACGTGGGAGCAGGTTGTCTGTAAGGATATGGCAGTGTGGGGGGACCTGGTGGGAGATAGACGGGAGTGGAGGGCTAGAACCCGCAGACCCGACCCTGCCACTGGCGGGATAAGGGCTGATTTTTTTTGTTTCGTTGGTGTTTTAGGGCCCTTCAATTACAAGGTCATTAGAGCCCCGTCCACAGTGTAGTTCTGATGCAGGGACTGCACAGACACTACACTAATGCGACGATTATTTGGGTACTAGCAGTACCCAGTTTTCCCAAGCGGTCACCCATGGTAGTACTAACTGAGATTGCGTTGCTTAACTTCAGTGATCCAACGATAACTGGTGTGTCCGACGCAATAAACCGCTCGATGATGATATCCTTATAGTGGGCAGAGCTGAGCAGCAAAAGTGCGCCATTTTTGCAATGCGCCCTTTTGTCGCGCGCCTTTTTATCATGTAACCGTCCATGCCATATCAATCTACTCTCCTTAATTTTTTCCCGTGATGCCCCCCGACGTCTGCGGATTATAATTGACCATTCTCACCTGTCCCCCCCACCAAGGTCCCGTCCACACCGCCATGTGATTTCCCATGACCTGCTCCCGCGTCTGTTTGGGTCTGCCATACATCAATATGTAAGGACACCTTGCTAGTGAGATTTTTCATGCTAAACCCATATGTCTACATCTCAGCCAGCACCCATTCTATTCGCTCCACTCCAACACCCACCATCCCAGGACCTCTTCCAATGCGGGGTTTTCTCTGCGTTGAACATGCCTGACATCCTCCAATTGATCCCCACACAATCTACAGCCCTCCTCTCCGCCTGTGATCTTTGCAATCCTCTGTTTCGACTCCAGTGACCCAACTCTTGCCCGAAACAGAAGTGAGCTCTCCCACGTATTATCATAGATTACCTCCCTCTCTATGTTAAGCTTGTTCCTATATACTTCAGCGTTTTCCTTCATGCCCTTCCCTCCATGCTCTGTCGCCACTGTCCTAAACCCCATTCCTTAACTTTGTCCTGTACTAACCATTGCATTGCTGTTGTCCCCTCCTCGCCATCCTCGGGGTGCAGTGTTATGCCTATCTTCTTCATTATCCTGTTTACTTTCCTCTCCCAGTTGGCAGACACCCTCACCGATATTAAGGTTCACTATATCCGACTATTTTTCACTGCGTTTGCTATGGACTCGGGTTGGGACTATCCATTTTCGTTCACTATAAACTTAGTCGATTGTATGTACAGTAGATCGTCTAGTGAATTTTGACTTACTGTTGTACGCTGGGACGGACCTTGGTTTTTCGGGGTCTAGGGCTTATGGAAGTCCAATAATGTTACATTGATGAAATAAATAATACTGTAAATTACCACTACTATACGATAAGTACTCATTGTTAATGAAAAAGTATTGAAAACGTAAGATAATTCAATTTTTGTAGGCCCTTGACACTTGGGGGCCCAGGACTTAAGCCCTATTAGTCCCTATGTAGATCAGCCCCTGGTTGTACGTAAGAATATATGAAGAAATTTAGTTTTTGCTGCAATAAGTCATCATTCAATGAGTAAAACCATTAATCGATTAAATTTGTGCTATGAACTGAGTCCCTTGTTGTGGAGACGGTTTATAGCAAATTGCGATATCATTATGTTCACAACAGAAACGATGGTGACATAATTACATGTACATTGCAAAGTATAAACCTCCTTAACAATATCCTGCAGAGTAAGTTAAGAATGAATATAATACATACCAAACTAATTATGTCTGTCCAAAAATATCATCACATTAAATAATAACGCAGGCTTTGTTTTCCTTGAAAGGATTATCGGATTGGCTAATTCCTGTCACTAAGACGTCATTCTTCTGTTGCTCGGCGCAGTATTTTATAAGACTAAAATAAATAAATAAATAAAATTCGAGAATGTCAATCATTTTTTAGACGTTTCATAGTAATTACGTACATTTATGTTCAATAATATTTCAAAATTTCATAATACCACTACCGTTGAATTTACTTCCTCCATTTTAGCATTCTATACTTTTACAGTGGCTTTAAACAAATAGAACGACGACGTTCCAAAAAGCGCACCACAAATGAAGAACAACGGCGCTCGGGCAAGTGTCGTTATGATTCTTTTCAAAGAATGCCTCATCAAATATCAAATACAGTCGGCTCTTGTTACAACGAACGCGAAGGGGATGAAAATTTCGTTCGTTATATCGAGTGTTTGTTATACCAAGAGGATCACCGTAAATCCAGGGTGGAGGGGCTCCCTCTGCAGGGTCGGCCTTCTCTATAAAGGGGCCCGGGTGCAAAAATCCTTTTGGGGCCCCAAAATATTTTTCCAAAAGTAAAAATAAAAGGATTCAGAGTAAATGGACTCCTCTTAGAGGCCCTCCTATCCCATTCTGAGATCCTTCCTAATTTTGGAAGGTAGGCCCTATTACATTTTTGGATGATGCCATGTGATCCTAATATGTAGCCATTGCAATTATGAGTTGGTCAGAAAGCTTATGTGGACGTCTACACCTTGGAACATTTTTAGTTGGACCTGTGTCATTATATTTTTTTTATTACACTTCTGATTATTAAGGGTATTTTGGTTTTAACAACCCCAAAATAGTAGCATTATTAAATTATTGACTCTTAACCTCTAATTCTGAGTTTTCCAACCTGTGGCCCATTGAGGCTTGTAATGTGGCCCATGGTGCATCATTTCTAATTATGCATTATAGCCTACCTGCTATGTAACACCTAACGTTATCTTCACCCGTTTTGGTTTTGACAGCCTGGGGCTGGCAATCAGTTCATGGAGCAGCCAAGTGACTCACAACACCAGAAAGGTTGTACAACGCTGGTGTAGTTCAATGGCAGGGTTGTTAGGTTACGTTTAGGTTATGTTGCATTGGCAGGGTCGAATGAGGGACGTTGCTCCTACAATGACGTATTAAACTTTTAATATTAGCAATGATCTGGGTCCTGATGGGTACTGATGATGGGGCTCCCTCAATCGTGGGGCCCGGGTGCAATGCACCCTCTGCACCCCCCGGATGGCCGGCCCTGGTCCCTCTGGCATCGGTAGGGAAAACGTACCCCAATGAAGAAAAATCGGCCTAGGAAAAGAAAACACATTCGGGGCCTCCGTCTCGCCCGAAAGAAGCCAACCCACCTCGGTCCAGTACTGAACACTCGTAAATTGCTAACTGCATACCCAGTAGTTAACATCATCATACCCCGTTGGCAGGGTCGGGTGTGCGGGTTCTAGCCTCCCCTCCTGTCTATCTTTCACCAGGCTCCCGTCCACCTCACACACTACCATATCCTTACGAACTAAGAGTCTCCACATTCCACGTCCCTAATCTTAACGGTGGCCCCCTTTCCTTTTTTTCGTTGGCGTTCTAGGGCTTTTCAACTACGAGGTCAATAGAGCCCCGTCCACTGCATAGTTCTAGTGCACAGACACTACACTAATGCAACGATGGGTATTAGCAGTACCCAGTTTTCCCAAGAGGTCACCTATGTTAGTACTAGCTGGGGTTGCGTTGCTTAACTTCAGTGATCAGACGAGAACTGGTGTGTCCAACGCAATAAGCCGCTCCCCCCTTTTCCTGCTCAGACTGCTCTGACTGGGGGCAACCCAGTCAGGCGTCTGGAACCCACAGCAATATTAGACAGGTTGTCTGTGTGGGGATGCCGGCCAATCCCACAGAAGACGCTAGATGCATTATTTGCCATGGGAGCCGAGGTCTGCACCCTCATGACATTGCGGGGCCCCATCTCGCTCACTGCTGACGGCACTGGCGTTTTCATCCCTTGCACCCTAAGTTTTCTTTTTGTTTTACCAGTTTGCATTTCCGGGATTTTAATTCGGGGTACCCGCACTTAGTGTTTGGTCCGCGGGAGCTATTTTATTTCGCTCCTTCCCTCCACCTATGCAAGGGTTGGTCGCCTTGGGAGCCAACTCCTCCTCCCATGTTCAGTGAGGATACCGGCAGTAGTAGCAGTTCACGCCTGCCCGTAGAAGGAGCGGCGAATTGCGTTAGACACACCAGTACTCGTCTGGGGGTTGAGGTGGTATGGGCATGTAATGAGGAAGGGGGAGGAGAAGCTTATTAGGTCCATTGTGGGACAGCAGGTGACTGGGGAGACCAGAGGTAGAGGAAGACCAAAACGGACGTGGGAGCAGGTGGTTCGAAGGGGCGGGAGTGGAGGGTTAGAACCCGCAGACCCGAACCTGCCTAAGGCGGGAGAAAGGTGCGATGACGACGCCACCAGTTCTCGTCTGATCACTGAAGTTAAGCAGCGCAACCCCAGCTAGTACCGACATGGGTGGATGCTTGGGAAAACTGGGTACTGCTAGTATCCAAGAATCATCGCATTAGGCAAGGCGCAAAATTAGGCCTCAGGGTGACGCAGCGTAACGCAGCCCTGCGAAATTCTGCTAGCAGGCAATCACCACACATTGAATCGCAGTTTTTCAACATACTGGTTTGCAATTTTCGTCAACTAAATTGGATTTCAACGTAACAGTGATTGCCTGCTAGCAGAATTTCGCAGGGCTGCGTTACGCTGCGTCACCTTGCGGCCTCATTTTGCGCCCTGCCTTAGTGTAGTGTCCGTGCAGTTTCTGTATCAGAACTACTCAGTGGACGGGGCTCTAATGACCTTGTAGTTGAAGGGACCTAAAACACCAACAAACAACAACAACTGCCCGTAGATATACGCAGCAGTTACGTTCAAGTAACGTCCAAGCACCAATCATTTGTGAATGTCCCTTTCATAGAGTTCCAAAGCAAATGGCGGCGGTGGCAAACGGAAAACAGAGAGGCTTATTTGGAGAAGCAAAAATGTCAAATAACACAAAGTTATTGTTGACATCGTGGCGGTATATTCCAGATAGTGAGTGATTCGTACAAAACCACACAGGGATATTAATCACATTTCACAACGACATATTTATGGTAAGAATTAAATAGCGAAAAATTATTAGTATCATTCTTGGTCGGTGACCATCACAAGAACAGTACTAAAATATGCACCATCAAGAAATTCGGGATGAACTGTCAACACAGACACCAATGTTTGCTCAACGACCACCAATTTTCCTGACCAGGCATGTTATCAATAAATGTCTTACACGTCTAGTATTACAGTTGCAGGCTAACAGACTCCAACAGACTTGAAAAACGAAAAAAAAATCGATTTTCCAACATCAAGGGACCAGAGATAATTTTTCGCAAACCGATTCTCAGTCCACGAATACAGGACACAAGGCAAAAATTATAATACTGTAAAGTATAAAACAACAACCGGAAATGTCTGGCAAATATTCTTTCCCTCTTTTCACTTCTTTTCCGTTTTGCTGGTATTTAAGGGCCCTTCAACAACAAGGTCATTAGAGCCCCGTCCACTGTTTAGTTCTCTACATGCTACTTGTTGCAAGCTAAAAAAAGCAACTAATCCTTTACCATCTTATGACAGGGTCGGGTAATCATCTAGTCCAGTGGTCTTCAAACTTTGTCGATTCCCGGAACCCTTAGAACTATAACATGTTTTAGGGGAACCCTATCCCACCTTTAGAAAAGTATATCTTGCCGCTGCTAACAAATTTTCATTTTGACTCGGGGAACCCCCAAAGATGTATTGCGGAACACTGGAGTTCCGCGTAAAGCAGTTTGAAGACCGCTGATCTAGTCTCTCTGAATGGGCACAAGGGCGATCAATTGGACAGTGTTTTTCAACAGCCGGTTGCCGACCAAAGCTGCAATCCCAATACCTATTTATCGTCGGTCTACAGTTCGTTAGAGCATTCCACAGACGCCTGGGGAGCAAGCTCCTACACCTGGAAATTTTGCCCCATCTACCCGTTGCATAGTAGGGCGGGTTCTTTTACGTGCAAATGCCATCGCTCACCACACGGGACCTCGGTTTTACTTCTCATCCGAAATGAAGGCGCACTCGGGGCTTCTCTCTCGCCCCTAAAGCCCCCCCCCCCACACACGATCAATTTGGTGTGTCACATCGGTGTGTTCACACCAATGCGTTCAGTTTGGTGTGAAGGCATGCATTGCTCACACAAGATCAGTTTGGCATGTCAGGTCAGTGTGAAACACAATGATCTGACACACCAAGGAGATGGGGAGCGGCTTCTTGCGTTGGACACACCAGTTCTCGTCTGATCACTGAAGTTAAGCAACTCAACCCCTGTTAGTACTAACATGGGTGGCCGCTTGGGAAAACTGGGTACTGCTAATACCCAGTAATCGTCGCATCAGTCTACTGTCTGTGCAGTCTCTGCACTAGAACTATGCAGTGGGGGGATCTAATGACCTTGTAGTTGAAGGGCCCTAAAACATCAACGAAACAAGAAATTAGGCCCGGGTTCTAATGACCGTGCAGTTGAAGAATCCTAAAAACACCAACGAAACGAAAAAAAAAAGACACGCCGAACTTATGGGGGCCTTAACGTACACCGCAACCAAACAGCAACAAACAGACGGCAGACAATCCATGGTGGAGCATGCGCAGAACGCCAGGTATGAAAAACTGATGTGAGCAACCCTACACACGCTCACATGTAGGCAGTGGCGTCGCTAGGGTTGGCGTCACGCCCTCTCCGGAAAAAAGCCAGCGTCGCTAGGGTTGGCGTCACCCGGTGCGCTGACGCCACGGTGTCACCCCTTCTCCGAAAAAAAAGTCACTTCTGCTTTGGTGTAACCCCATTTGTCATGGTGCGAGTGATGTCACCCGGTGCATCCCGCACCCCCTGCAAACCCCTAGTGACGCCACTGCATGTAGGCCTACCTGCCGTCAGTCGGATGTCACACACCGACTTGATAGAATATTCACACCGCAGTTCACATTTCTGGTGTGAGAGCTCAGTGGCGTCACTAGGGGGGTACGGGCCGCACCGAGTGACACCACTCGCACCATGAGAAATGGGGTGACACCAAAGCAGAAGAAGCGACTTTTTTTCGGGAGAGGAGGGTGACGCCAACTCTAGCGACGCCACTGTGTGAGCTCACACTTTCTTTCACACGCACACGTCCCTTTGGTATGTCACATCGGTGTGGTCACACCGGCTTATTTAGAAGCCAACCCACCTCGAGCTCCAGAATGGAACCTAGAACCACTGACGCAGTTACTGAGTGTGCTACTCACAGCGCCGGGTCCTACATGTTGCAAGCTAATCCAATAAATAAATGAATGACTCTTAAAAGTATGGTTCTTCACGTACCAGAACCAAAGAGTGAAAAGTGGCAGTCATCGAAAACTGAGGACCTAGGAGACAAGAAGACAAGTGGCAAAAGGCATTATATACAATGGGTAGTTATCAGAAAGAAAAAATTTCAAGAAGTCGTTTGTCTTGCTGCAACTTCTTCAAACCCCGATACCGGCAAAGGATAATTTAAAATCAATAGTTTGTCGACTAAAACGAGCAATGAATTCGAAACGCGCAACTTGTCCTGACGTCAGGAGATTTAATCAATACAGTCTAATATGAAAAGTATAAGATGATAAGTAAAGATAAGGGCATGAAATGGGAATAGTAACGAAGGAGTAAGATAAGGAAAGCATATGAAAAAAAGTAAGATTAGGATTTCATGGCCCTATCCCAGTCTTCAGAAATCCCATTACAAGACTGGAAATTTTCGAGTAAATCGTTTTCTGTATAAATTTATTATCATTATATGAAAATCTCCTCAGTCAAGGGCACTTAAACTTCAAACGAAATGAATGTAGACAGAGAGGTCTTAGGACGAGTGGTTGGCCTTTCTTGGAAAACAAGAGCACCTCCACACTTCTGGGGCCTTCGACGAATTATTGAACTTTCATTTCTCTGGGCGATCTACGTGACAGGAAGAGTTAAGCACTCACTGCCCACTGACCAACCGTGAATTTCAAATGTCCACTTTCTGACCATCTCATTCCTGCTATTTATCGTTCCCGCCAATGGCAGGGCCGGATGTGCGGATTCAAGCCCTCCACTCCCGCCTATCTCCCTCTAGGTCACCCATCCAATTCACACACTAACAACATATCTCTTCGTACAACATGCTCCCACGTCTGCTTTGGTCTTACTCTGCCCCGGGGTGCTTCCAGAAACCTGCATCCCCGTAATGGACCTGACTATGGTCATTACAAGATCATAATGATCACAATGTGCAGCCAAGTTGCGTTGGATACACCAGTTCTCAACGAGATCACTGAAGTTAAGTAGTGCAAGCCCACGTTAGTACCAACATGGGTGGTTGGTGAAGAACGTTGGGTGCTGCAAATTTCCCCCCCTCCCCTACTTCCTCTACACCCACCTCCTCATCTCCCGCCAGCAGCCTCCTAAGGGTTCGTCCTGTTATGGCTGCTTGGCTTACTCCCCAACCCATGAAATTAATCCAGCAATCCATAACACCTCAATCTATTCTCTCCCATCTTTTCTGGGGGAGGCTTATTGCGTTGGACACACCAGTACTGGTGTGGGAAAACTGGGCACCACTGAAAGTCAAAAATCGTCTGTGCAGTCTCAGCATTAGAACTATGCAGTGGACGGGGCTGTAATTAAAGGGCCCTAAAACACCAACGAAAAAATCCATCTTTTCCGCAATGTCCACTGAAGTTCCATCATCATATCCTTATCCCTCCCGTGTTCCTTGATTGTTTCGTGGCCCTTCAACTACAATGATCATTAGAGCCCGGTCCACTGCATACTTCTAATGCAGAGTTGGGACAGACAATGGGGAGCAGCTTAATGTGTTGGACACACCAATTCTAGTCTGAACACTGAAGTTCAGCAAGGCAACTCCAGCTAATACTAACAGGGGTGGCCGCTTGGGAATACTTGGTACCGCTAATACTCAAAATCGTCGCATTAGTGCAGTGGACGGGGCTCTAATGACCTTGTAGTTGAAGGGCCCTAAAGCACCAAAAAACAACAAAAAAATGCACAGACACTAAGCTGTTAGAGCGCTTCGTGGGTATTAGCAGTACCCAGTGTTCCAAGCTGTGAGCCACAGAGAGGGGTGGAGGTAATTATGTGGATTTCAAGCTAGGTCTGAGTGTGGCATCCATTTCAAATGTACATCATCATCATACCCTTATCCCGCCTGTGGCAGGGTTGGGTCTGCGGGTTCTAGCCCTCCACTCCCGCCTGTCTCCCACCAGGCCCCCGTCAACCCCACACACTGCCATGTCCTTACGGACAACCTGCTTCCATGTCTGTTTCGGTCTCCCCCTGCCCCAGGTGCTACCGACCACCTGCATTCCTGGAATTAACCTAACGAGCTCCTCCTCCCCTCTGCCCATGACGTGTCCATACCACCTCAGCCTATTGTCCCTCATTTTTTTCTGTGATGTCCACAACCCCCCAGGCTACCTCTTAAATACGCATTCCTAATTCTATCAGCTCGACACGCCACTCATGTACCGCAGCATTCGTATCTCGGCCACTTGCATTCTATTGGCGTGGCTCTTCCTTACTGCCCAACACTCCGATCCATACAGCATAGCTGGCCTAACCACTGCCCTGTAGAACTTCCCTTTCAGCTGATTGGGACCCTACTATCACACAGGACTCTCTGCTTGCCTGTCTCCACTTCAGCCACACCCCCTTCTATTGATTCTACGGGTCACATCCAAGTCTATCTCCCCAATAGAAACTCTTGTCAGTGTTTTAATAAGCACACGATTAACTCAGTCAGTCTGTGACGTCTCTGCTCGAAAAATCCATTAAAAATAATGTACCTATACTACTGAATGAATCAGTCACCCGGACGACAACGAATATTTTGGGGTTCCCAAGGTGCAGTACACCATAATTTCATTTCATTCCTTCTGGAAATTGATAAATTTTACAAGAAAAGCAACGTTTCAGAGTGAAAGAAAGTGATAAGAGGAAGAAGACATGCGTTGGCGAGGACAAAAATAGGAAGGAGTCGCACTAACAAGCCCCTTCAAAAGCAAAGCAAAAGGATGCCCGCCTATGGCAGGGTCGGATACCCGTCTTGTCCCTCTGAATGGACACAAGGGCGATATATTGGTCATAATTTTTCTGCTGCCGGTTGCCGGCCAAAGCTGCAACCCCTACGCTTATTTATCGTCGGTCTAGTGTTCGTTGGGGAATGCGCTACCGACGTCAGGGGGGGTGGGCGAACTCCTACACCTGGAAATTTTTGCCTCATCTACCCGTTGCATGGTAGAGAGGGTTCTTTTACGTGCAGGTGACATCGTACACCAACACGGGACCTCGGTTTTACTTCTCATCCGAAAGAAGGCACACTCGCGGCCTCTCTCTCTCGCCCGAAAGAAGCCGACCCACCTCGGTCCAGTATCGAACCTAGAACTACTGACGCAGTTGCCGAGCGTGCTAACCACTACGCCATCGCGGCGGGTATTAAGACCTTTCAAAAAAGGGCCGGTAAAACCGGATATTACCACCGTCAGGGATGATTCCTAGGTTAGTAAAACAACTACTAATCCGTTTCCCAACTATGTCAGGGTCGGATATCTATCTTTGTCCCTCTATTTTTACGCAGCCGGCTGCCGACCAAAGCTGCAACCCCTATTCTTATTTATGGTTTGCCTACTGTTCGTTGGGGTACTCCATCGAGCTCCTACGCCTGGGACATTTGCCTCATCTACCCGTTGCATAGTAGAGGGGGTTCTTTGACGTGGAAATGCCATCGTGCACCACACGCGACCTCGGTTTTACTTCTCATCCGATGAATGGCGCACTCGGGGCTTCTCTCTCACCAACCAACCTGGATCCAGGATCGAACCTACAACCACTGATTCAGTAATTGAGCACGCTACCTCCTGCGCCACCGCGGCGGGTCATTCCTAGGTCAGTAGCCAGTTTTAAAATAGTAAAGATACTGTAGGCAGATTTTATGCACTAATCCCCAACTAACTCTGGTTGTTATTGTTGTTATTTTGGTCCTTCGCAGGAAAAAGTGGCCTACACGCCAAGAACAAGAAATGGTTTTAGTGTCCCCTTATAAGGTAGCATCCATAAAAAAATCCCCGTCAAACACACATATTGGAAGAGGGTGTGTGTGTGTGGGAGAATCCAGAGAAAGCAACGGAATGCTACCCCGTCAGCTACCACGCATTTGAGTACGATGACGTCAATCATGGGCCTTTATGTACGCCTTTGGGACATGGTAATAACTCCTTTGTATGTACAGCACAGTACCAAAATCGGTCAGGACAGTCGAACCTGTGTACCATGGTGTCAACAGTAACTGATGTCACATCTTTCCCATGTACTTTCAGTTACTACCGACTGACCAAAATTGGAGTCAGGTGCCCAAATTAATAACATTTAATAGGAGACCCAAGTTCAATCCTGCCCCAATGATGGGAGAGGGCGAACTCCTACACCTCTTCCCTGTAACCACTCCGTCAAGAAACGGCCCACCATAGGACAGGATACCGGTTTTACTTCTTCCAACAGACGGAAGGCGCATTTAGAATTTCCATCCAATCTCGCAAGGCCGGCGTGATGGGTGTGCGAATAGGGCCCCGCGCATTCGGATTAATGAACCTATTGATAGAAGGGTCCCGCTTCATGTTTTCACGGGGCTCCGCATAATTAGTTTGCACAGAGCCTGGCAAAATATAGCGCCGGCCCTGAATCCCGCCTAAGGAAACGAGACACCGGACCTCATCTTATCGTTGAAATTAAGCAACGTAACCCCAGCTAGTACTAGCATGGGTGACCGTTTGGGAACACGGTACTGCTAATATTCAAATCGTTGTAATATCTGTCCAGGCTCTGCATTTGAACTATACAGTGAACGGGGCTCTTAATGACCATTGTAGTTGAAGAGCCCTAAAACACCAACGAAACAAAAAAGGAAAATAGTCATTTGCCTAAGCTATAGGATCGAACCCGCAGCCAAGAACTCAAAATCAAGCACATTATCATTAAACGAACGAGTTGGGGGCAACTATTGCAGAATTGGCAAAACTGCAAGGGTTTCGCTAGCGGATTATTCAAAGGAAGTCATTAAGAGAATGAGCTTTCCGTTGTCGCCCTCCTCCATGCCCTACAAGATTGCAGAAGGGCTTGTTAGCGTTACTAAATGTATATGGAGCCCGGAGGCTTTAAGAGATCTCAGAACAACAGCCAAGTTAATGCAAAACACCCCCAATTATCTAAAAGGGTGAGTGGTTCGTTATAATAAAACTTGCGACACCATTATTATTATTGACTTTGTAATTCATAAGGTGCGTCGTAAAAACAATGAGAATTCTTTTCAAACGGTAGGGCAGGGGTGTCGATATGGCGGTCCTTGAAGACTAGAATTACGGCCCGCGCAAAATGGTATACATATGCGGCCTTCAACCCAGAGGCGTGTCAGGTGAATGCCCAATCCATTACGCCACCAGTCCAGTACATATCGCTTGCAAAGGCCTTTCCCCTGCTAGTTCTATTCCCATTTCTCAAAAACAGCTCTAAACCCTCTTCCCTGCCACAGGCAGGGTTTAGAGGGGTACACACCTTGCGCCTCTGAGTGGCCATACTTGGATATAGTGGACGGTATTTTTACGCAGCTATGCTTATTTGTCGTCGGTCTGTTGTTCGTTGGGACACTCCACCGACGCCAGGAGGCGAGCCCCCACACCTGGGAATTTTGCCTTCGTCTACCTGTTGCATAGTAGCGTGAGTTCTGTTAGGTACAAATGTCATCACACACCACAAGGTAGGGTACTGGTTTTACTTCTTACCCGAAGGAAAGTGCACTCGGGGTCTCTTTCTGTCACCCGAAAGAGGTCAACCCACCTAGTTAAGGCATCGAACCTATTGTTGTTGTTTGAGGACCCTTCAGTGTTGTTGTCGAGCCCCGTCCACAGCATAGTTCTTATGCAAAGACGATTTTTGGGTATTAGCGGTACCCAGTTTTCCCAAGCTGCCACTCAAGTAAGTACTTGCTGGGGTTGCGCTGCTTAACTTCAGTGATCAGACGAAAACTGGTGTGTCCAACGCAACTCGCCGCTCCATCGAACCTAGGACCATTGACACAGTACTGGAGCACACTACCTCTTGCACAAATGAGGTGGGTCAGTTCTACTCCCATTTCCTGATCATCATCATAAACCCATATCCCGCCTGTGACAGGGTCGGGTCTGCGGGTTCTAGCCCTCCACTCCCGCCTATCGCCTACCAGGTCGCCGTCCACCTCACACACTACCATGTCTTTATGGACAACTTGCTCCCACGTCTGCTTCGGTCTCCTCCTGCCCCGGGTGCTTCCAACCACCTGCATTCCTGTAATGGACCTAACGAGCTCCTCCTCCCCTCTTCTCATTACGTGTCTATACCACGTCACTCCTATTTACTGAAGGCACAACATTTAAAATATTTGCAGTAAACCATAGCTAAACGGCTTCTAACGATGAGACATTGCACGTTACTACAAGCAGATATAAATTAAATTGTGAATAACCCTGGCCTTAAGTGTAGTTGTAATTACTACTGGTAACATCATTATATCAAATGTCAGGACAACACTGTCATTTTCTGACTCCACCTCTGCACAACACGAATTTTTCACAAATTTTAAGCAGGAATATAAACTACAACACTTATTTTAGTTTTCCTTCGAAAAACCTCGAAAGATACTTTTCAACTGTCCAAAGCCTCGGTGGCGTAATAGGCAGCGTGCTCGATTTACTGCGCCAGTGGTCGATACTGGATCGAAGTTGGTTGACTTCTTTCGGGGGAGAGGAAAGCCCCGAGCGTGCCTTCCTTCTGAGTTGTAGGAGCTCGGTGGAGTGCCCCAACGAACAGGAGACCGACGATAAATAAGCATAGGCGTTGCAGGTTTGGTCAGCAGCCGGCTGCGGAAAAACACCGTCTAATAGATGACCCGTCTGTCCATTCCGAGGGACAAGATGGGTACCCGATCCTGTCATTGGCCGGCTAAGGCCTAGTAGTTGTTTTTGCCAAAGACAAACCTTGGCAATGATTAAATTTATGCTACACTTATGTTACAGTGCTGTGGTTCCTAACCGCAGCGCCGGCCATCCGGGGAGTGCAAAGGGTGCATTGCACCCGGGCCCCACGATTGAGGGGGCCCCATCATCAGTACCCATCAGGGCCCAGATCATTGCTAATGTTAAAAGTTTAATACGTCATTGTAGGGGCAACGTCCCTCATTTCGACTCTGCCAATGCAAGGTAACCTAAACGCAACCTAACAACCCTGCCATTGAACTACACCAGGGTTGTACAACCTTTTTGGTGTTGTGGGTCACTTGGCTGTTCCATGAACTGATTGCCAGCCATAGGCTGTCAAAACCAAAATGGGTAAAGATAACGTTAGGTGTTACATACCAGGTAGGCTATAATGCATAATTAGAAATGATGCACCATGGGCCACATCACAAGTCTCAATGGGCCACAGGTTGGACAACCCAGAATTAGAGGTTAAGAGTCAATAATTTAATAATGCTATTATTTTGGGGTTGTTAAAACCAAAATACCATTAAAAATCAGAAGTGTAATAAAAAAAAATATAATGACACAGGTCCAACTGAAAATGTTCCAAGGTGTGGACGTCCACATACGCTTTCAGACCAACTCATAAATGTAATGGCGACATATTAGGAGGACACATGGCATCATCCAAAAATGTAATGCCTTCCAAAATTAGGAAGGATCTCAGAATGGGATAGGAGGGCCTCTAAGAGGAGTCCATTTACTCCGAATCCTTTTATTTTCACTTTTGGAAAAATATTTTGGGGCCCCAAAAGGATTTTTGCACCTGGGCCCCTTTATAGAGAAGGCCGGCCCTGGCCTGCCTAACCGGGGGACCTGAACCACTGCTCGACTCCATTGTCTCAAGAAATAAGTCCTTACAAACTATTTGCTTTTGTCTCTCTCATCGTGTGTAGTAGGTAAGATGCCGCCAGCAAGCGCTCTGAAAGAATCGAAAATCAGCAAAAAGTTAATTAACGGTCCCACATTGGTCGTATCAGTCGGTAGCGGCGAATCAAGTATTTGGAGGTCCCTAATCAATTGTTCCCTTAAAAAGAAATCTATATTTTTAATTTTTTTTGTAGTCAAGTGCTTTTCGAGGTCCCAAAAGGGAGCTGGTTACGTCTGCATCTTGTAAGTCACAACACTGACGGGAGCGGCTGTGTTGCGTTGGACTCACCAGTTCTCGTCTGATCACTGAAGTTAAGCATCGTAGCCCCTGATAGTATATATTAGCCTGGGTGACGGCTTGGGAACACTGAGTACTGCTAATACCCAAATCATCGTAACAGCGAAGTGTCCGTGCAGACTCTGCATTAGAACATATGCAGAGGACGGGGAGCTAATGACCGTTGTAGGCGAAGGGGCCTAAAACGAAAGAAACAACACGTTATTGATTCCTGCACACGTGAATTCTCCACCAAATTGACCAAAAATGAAAGTAATACTCAATTACAGTCGGGTTGCCCACAAAAGTGACAAATGACAACTAGGATCCCAGGCCCCCGGTTTATGAAATCTCACGAATTGACAAGAGTTGTTTAGACAAGCAACAACAAGGTACTTCGAAGGTTTCATTTTCTTGAAGGCCTGTCTGAAAGCTGGTCAGTCAGGAGAGAAAGCTGAAAACTCAAATGGCATAGAGGGTTCTCAGGTGTTTGGTGGAAGTGCTTGTTTGCCTCCTTCTTGCTGTGGTCAGTGATTTTCTCTTTCCTTTGATAATGACGGGACCTCCAAATGACCTAGATTCAAACCGGAAGCGTGTGTGTGTTGATATTTTAACGAGAGATATGGCAATGAGGAGTCCATCAGCATGGATCTGCAGATTTTTGGCAACAGACTGAACATGGGAGGATGTTGTGGTGGATTGTTTGTTTGTGTTTTAAGGCACTTCAACTACAAGGTCATTAGAGCCCCGTCCACTGTGTAGTTCTGATGCAGAGGCTGCACAGACACTACCCTAATACGACGATTTTTGGATACTAGCGGTACCCAGTTTTCCCAAGCAGCCACCCATGTCAGTACTAGCTGGGGTTGCGCTGCTTAACTTCAGTGATCAGACGAGAACTAGTGTGCCCAACGCAATTTGCCGCTCGATGTGTGGTGGACAGGAACCTATAGAGGACAGAAGTGGATGGAAGGGTTAGAACTCGCAAATCTGATTCTAAGATAGGGGCCGATAAGGATATGAGCATTACATTTAATAATGGCAGAACATAAATATCGAATTAATGAAAAAAAATCCAACGATATATTTCATTAACCTGCTCGTTAAAGTTGCGCCAATATGTGCCAACATAAATTACATGCCATGTTATGGGATGATCAATTCACTGAGAAAATTAATTCGTTAAAGTACTTGAGACAAACATACAAAGGAAGACGAACCAATATCTGATAAAAGGCACTACATTTCTACTGGCACTTATCTCTGTCAGCATCCTGATGTACAGTATTTATAAAGATGGAAAGAATGTTGCAGACACTATGACATGTTCCGAATACTAATGACAAATCGTACATCTATCCTACGATGATATCGATTGAAGAAATCTGTAGTTCATGTGTAGATAAAAGACAAACCGAATTATAATGGACCAGGGATTTTCTTGAAATGCCAAAAATGTCTGCTCTTAACCTTTGCCACATCCTCGTCTGCGACCCACTTCTACAGACCTCATATTAAAGAAATGATTCTTTGACGCAAGTACATACACAAGGAAACTTGGAGACAACTAAAGACTGTCCAACGATCTGTAAACAAAACAAATGGTCATAGTAAACGAAATATCTCTTGACCTCGTCGTTATAAATAATTCTTGTTAGCAGTGAAGACTAAAGCACTGCTTTTCAGACTTTACAGTCCTTCCACTTGGCATATTTTTAACGACGTTTTGGGAACTTCTGCTAGTGTGTCTTCAAAGAGAAACGTCACTAGACAATAGGGAGCTTGAGTTACACGTTGCGTACAACGTACACCGACGCAAAGCAGACGAATTCCATACTGCGCAGATGCAACATTCCTAATAGGGGCATGTGCACCTGCGCAGTACGCAATTCGTCTGCTTTACGTCGGTGTAAGTTGAACACCGACGTGTAACTCAAGCTCCCTAATGTGTCTTAGCGCAATCTAAACAAATGAGATTCGTAAGAGAAAATCTAGATATCGTAATACTGTACATCATTTCAAATCCATTTCCCGCTTACGGCAGGGTTTGGAACTCAATGGGGGGAGGAGGCTGCCGACCGAATGCTACTTCTTCCTTATTTAAGTCAGCCTAGTTTCTTCGTTGGGGCACTTTTCCTCCACCATCCGACGAAAGGTGCACTTGGAACTTTCCTCTCACCTGGTTTCGATCAGGATGACTACTCTCTTTAGTTATCGTAACTATGATTTAGAAATTGCACAAGGGAAGTAAGTACTTTATAAGGGTACATACAAGTAGTATACAGTATACCGACCCCGGTGACTCTAATGCTTGTTGCGTTGGCTGCTACAGGCTCCAGCCATTTAAGGCAGTGGTTCTCAATCCTTTTGAAGTCAGGGAACACTAAACTGACATTTTGCTAGCACGGAACACTTACAATTCAACATAAACTTTAAAGCAGGTTGTACACTTTCTACACTTGGTACTTACTACATCATCATCATACCCTTATCCCGCCTGTGGCAGGGTCGGGTTTGCGGGTTCTAGCCCTCCACCCCCGTCTATCTCTCCCCAAGTTCCCCGTGCACCCCACCCACTGTCATATCCTTACGGACAACTTGTTCCCACGTCTGCTTCGGTCTCCCCCTGCCCCGGGTGCTACTGACCACCTTCATTCCTGGCAAGGACCTAACGAGCTCCTCCTCCCCTCTTCTCATGACGTGTCCATATCACCTCGGCCTATTCTCCCTCATTTTTTCTGCGATGTCTACCACCCCAGGCTACCTCTAATATGTCCATTCCTAATTCTATCAGCTCTTGACACGCCACACATGTGCTACAGCATTCGTATCTCGGCTACTCGCATTCTATTTACGTAGCTCTTCCTCATTGCCCAGCACTCTGATCGATATAGCATAGCTGGTCTAACCACTGTCCTGTAGAACTTCCCTTTCAACTAGATTTGGATCCTCCTATCACACAGGACTCCGCTTGCCTGTCTCCACTTCAGTCACCCCCTCCCCCACTGATTCTGCAGGTCACATCAGAGTATCTCTCCATTGCTTTATTTGTGCATTAAATTTTTTTGCGGAACACGAAGTTGTTTCACGGAACACCAGTGTTCCGCGGAACACGCTTTGAGAACCACTGATTTAAGGTATCAGACAAGAAATAATAACAGTAGAAATATTTACGGGTGTTGGTGTGGAGTGAAGGATGTGAGATGCCCGTTCTCGAACCTTGAATATCAGAACTCGGAACAGTCAGGATCGTATTACGAGACAAGTAAATATTCTTGCACTGTAGTAGATTCTTACAGCTTAACTGCATCAACTATTGTCATTCATTCCTATTTAGTGTCCTTCTAGACTCTCATCATCATAATACCCTTATCCCGCCTGTGGGAGGGTCGGGTCTGCGGGTCCAATGAACGGGGGACACCCCAGCCGCGCGTCTGGAGCCCACAGGAAACATTGGCTGAATCGTCTGTGGGTGGATGCCGGCCTACCCCACTCTTCCAACACCGCATAACACAACCAAAATAGAAATTTTTGGCAGATGTATTAATGCTTTGTTGGTTATAATATTGCATGATGTCTGACCTTTTGCACAATAACCACAATGCAACAGGAGTCAGGCTTGTGCCCCGTGTCCTTCTCTAGCCTGTATGTATCCATGTTAAAATCAGAGCCCCGAATCATTTTATAGGGCCAAAGCAGCCCTTCTCTCGAACCGTTTGTAATTACTTTCCTAATTGGTGCATTTGTTGTGTATATGCGTTAAAAATGTAGGCCTACTATTTACGTGGAAGATTTTAAGAAAGTAAATATAACTTACGTTACTGTTCGGTGCTATATTGCTCGTAACAATATGAGAAATCAACTTTACGGAACAAGCTTAATGCAGTTGGTATTAAATAATAAAGTATATTAAGTATATGTACTTAAAAGTTTACATGTTGACTCGCAATCTTCAGGCCTTTTAAGAATTCTTCGAATAGAATTTTGGAAGCTGGGCTATGGAACGATTTCCTGGCGGGAATTACTATATGTACGTGTTACGGCGCTTGTAAGAAAATCAACAATTACTGCCGCCGCTAGACTGAAGTATCATTTTCAAAGAAGAATCGAGAATTAATTTTCATGGAGTATGTAAAGAACGCGTGCGTACTCGCCGAGAAGCATTTGGATGCAATATGATTCCTTTCTTCAAGAGCAAAAACAACTCCTAACCATTTACCGGTCAATGGCAGGGTCGGGCACCTATCTTGTCCCTCTGAATGGACACATGGGTGGGATACTGGACGGTGTTTTTCCGCACCCGGCTGCCGACCAAAGCTAAAATCCCTATGCCTATTTATGGTCGACCTACTATTCGTTGGGCCACTCCAACTCCACCTCATGCCAGGAGAGGATGAAGGAGAGCTCGTTAACCCGGAAATTCTGCCCCATCTACCCTTACATAGTAGAGACCCGCCTTGGTGGCGCAAAGGAAATGTACGACAGCCTCCTAAGGGTTCGGCCTGTTATGGATACTTGGTTTGCTCCCCAACCCGTTAGTGTAACATGGAAATAAAGTAAGGATATGGCAGTATGTGGCATGGACGGCGACCTGGTAGGAGATAGACGGGAGTGGAGGGCTAGAACCCGCAGACCCGACCCTACCACAGGCGGGATAAGGATTTGATGATGATACCAGCTCTCGTCTGATCACCGAAGTTAAGTAACGCAGCTCCCAGCTAGTACTGACATGGGTGGTTGTTTGGGGAAAACTGAGTACCTTTATACTCAAAAAATCGTCGCATTAGTGTAGTGTCTGTGCAGTATCTGCATTAGAACTACGCAGTGGACAGGGCTATAATGACCTTGTAGTTCAAGGGCCCTAAAACGCCAACGAACGAACCAACCACGAGTATAGGACTGTCACAATCTCGATGAAAGAAATACGTATTTAAAGAACAGTTGTTTGTTGGTGTTTTAGGGCCCTTCAATTACAAGGTCATTAGAGCCCCGTCCACAGCATAGTTCTTATGCAGAGACTGCACAGAAACTACACTAATGGGACGATTTTAGGGTATTAACAGTACTCAGTTTTTCCAAGCGGCCACCCGTGTCAGTACTAGCTGGGGTGGGGTGAGCTTCTTACTGGTGTGTCCAACGCAATTCGCCGCTCCCTTACAGACGAGAATTGATCTGTGTGACACATTTAAATTCAATATCCTTTTCTGTTGTTGTTTGTTGGTGTGTTAGGGCCCTTCAACTACAACATTGTTTGATTAGTTTGTGGGTTGGGGTGTAAGCCAGGCAGCCATAACAGGTCAACCCCTTAGGAGGCTGCCCGCGGGAGATGAGGAGGTAGGTGAAAGGACGAGGAAGAGGGTTAATTTCCAGCACCCAACGTTCTTTACCAACTACCCAAGTTGGTATTGACGTGGGTGTGCGTTGCTTAACTTCAGTGATCTAACGCGAACTGGTGTGTCCAACGCAACTTGGCCGCACAACATCATTACAGCCCCGTCCACAGCATAGTTCTTATTCGGAGACTGCACAGACACTAATGCGACGATTTTTGGGTATTAGCAGTACCCAGTTTTCCCGAGCGGCCACCCATGTCAGTACTAACTGGGGTTGCGTTGTTTAACTTCAGTGATCGGACGAGAACTGGTGTATCCAACGCAATTCACCGCTTCCTATCCTTTTCTGAAAACCGGGGAATGTCATTAAATGCCCTTTGAAATACTCAATGCATTTTAAAAGTTGGGTCACTTCTGTTGGTAGTACTGCCAATGTAATCAAGCCACTACTGTTGTTGTTGTTGTTGATTGAAATTCAGTGACCGATTGAAAACAAGATGAAATACCATCTCTAATTCTCCTTTCTCCTTCACCTAAATTTGTAACGTAAGTGATGAATGTTGATAGCGGAAGTATCAATAGCATTAACAAATGAATCTCAACAGACCTATTGTATCACAAAAAAGATAAATGATTCAATTCTGTACAGCACATGGACGCTACATTGTATCAGTCACTAACAAATGACTTCAGAGACCTGGAATAAAATCCACAATCAAAGCGGATCACAATTAAAGTGGAACAATCGATTTCACTAATAGCCATTTACAAAATTACATTTCTTATTGAAAACACCGGAATTACGACTGAAAAACCTTTTGTCATTAAAAAACGAAAGAAATTGATAGAAAAAAGGCATTCAATTTGCATAGCAGAAAGTGAACTGAGTACATCAGGCCCGAGGTAAGTAATTACTGCAAAAAACTGCCTAAACCAGACCTCCTACAAACCGGAAACCTGGGCAAACGGTAAATAAAATTCGGAACGGAATAATGTCCTCATCATCATCTCCTTATCCCGCCTGTCGCAGGGTCGGGTCTGCGGGTCCAATGAACATGCTCTGAATGGGGGCACCCCAGCCAGGCGTCTGAAGACCGCAGGAAATATTGCCTGAATTGTCTGTTTTCATTTGTTGGTGTTTTAGGGCCCTTCAACTATAAGGTCATTAAGCTGGGTTTACACAGCGCGCAACTGTTTCATTAAAAAAGACTCGCGCAGTGTAAACGGAGACTCGCCCCGAAATTTGCTGCGCGAGGTAGCCTCGTGGTGAGCCACCGAACTGTCGGTTTTTGGACACGCATCAAATTGTTTCGCCACTCCCACTTCGTGTACTGGTACTCTAGATACGTTTTGCATGCTTGCTTCGCGCAATATTTCGCTCAATGTAAACAGGGAGGGCGAGATGGGCGAGATTGCCGCAAGCCTGTGGAAACAGTTGCAGCGAGTATGTTTCGCGCAGTGTAAACCCAGTTTAAAGCTGGGTTTCCCAGGAAGTTTCGGGGCGAGTCCCCGTTTACACTGCGCGAGTCTTTTCTAATGAAACAGTTGCGCGAGTGTGTTGCGCGCAGTGTAAACCCAGCTTTAGAGCCCCGTCCATTGCGTAGTTCCGATACAGAAACTGCACAGACACTACACCAATGCGACGAGTTTTGGATACCAGCGGTATCCAGTTTTCCCAAGCGGCCACCCATGTCAGTACTAGCTGGGGTTGCGTTGCTTAACTTCAGTGATCAGACGAGAACTGGCGTGTCCAACGCAATTCGCCGCTGCCTCCAAAGTGTATGAGCTTGGTGGAGTGACCCAACGAACAGTGACCGACGTTAGATAAGCATAGGGGTTGAAGCTTTCGTTGGCAGCCGGCTGCGTAGAAACACCATCCATTATATAACCCTTGGGTCCATTCAGAGGGACCTCATGCGTTGTTTTCTACACTATCTCTCTCGTTACAATAGTTACCTTACGTATGCCAATTCCATTATTCCAACAGCTGGGGATAAAATTCAGATAAGCCTATGTTCCACATGTAGGTCCGACTTTGGGATAAGAGACAGTCTCTAAGTCAATCATCATCATCATCTCACCCTCCTCCCGCCTGAGGCAGGGTCGGGTCTGCGGGTTCTGGTCCTCCACTCCCGCCTATCCCCCACCAGGTCCCCATCCACCCCGCACGCCTCCATGTCCTTTTGCACCACCTGCGCCCACGTACGCTTATGTCTTCCTCTACCCCTGATGCCTCCAATCACCCTCAGTCCTGTAATGGCCCTAATAAGCTCCTCTAAGTCCCTACAGTCCCTAAATCAATCATGGGATTATATTCCTGGATTAATTTCATGGGTTGGGAAGTAAGCCAAGCAGCCATAACAGGACGAACCCTTAGGAGGTTGCTCGCGGGAGATGAGGAGATAGGTGTAGAGAACGTAGGAGAGGGGAAATTGCAGCACCCAACGTTCTTTACCAGCCACCCATGTTGGTACTAACGTGGGCTTGCGCTGCTTAACCAGCGATCTCACAAACCAACGCAACTTGGCCGCGCATTGGCACATTGAATGAAGGGTCGCATATGAGGGATGGTTGACGTGGAGACAGCCAAGTGGAGTCCTGTGTGATAAGGAGGATCCCACTAAAGTTGAAAGAGAAGTTTTCGAGGGCAGTGGTTAGGCCCACTATGCTATCTGGAGCAGAGTGTTGGGCAGTGAGCAAGATCCGAGATACGAATGCTGCAGTACATGAGTGGGGTGTAGAGAGCTGATAGAATTAGGAACGAGTATGTAAGGGGTAGCTTCGGGGTGGGGGACATCGCGAAAAAAAAAAATGAGGGAGAGTAGAATGAGTTGCTAAGGACAAGTAAGGAGAAGAGAGAAAGCATTACAGGAATGCAGGTGGTTGGGAGCACCCGGGGCAGGGGGAGACAAAAGCAGATGTTGGAACAGGTTGTTCGTAAGAATATGGTTGTTGTTTGTTGGTGTTTTAGGGCCCCGTCCACAGCATAGTTCTTATGCAGACAGTGGCGTCCCCCCCCTCTCCCGAAAAAACGGTTTCTTCTGTTTTGGTGTCACCCCATTTCTCATGGTGCGAGTGGTGTCACCCGGTGCGGCCCGCACCCCCCAAGTGACGCCACTGTATGCAGAGACTGCACAGACACTATGCTAATGCGACGATTTTTGGGTATTAGCAGTACCCAGTTTTCCCAAGCGGCCACCCATGTTAGTACTAGCTGGGGTTGCGCTGCTTAACTTCAGTGATCAGACGTAAGGATATGGTAACGTGTGGTGTGGACGGGAACCTGGTGGGAGATAGGCGAGAGTGGAGGGCTAGAACTCGCAAACCCAATCCTGCCACAGGCGGGATAAGGGTATGTTAATGATAATGGAAGGTTGTATACAGTATGTATCGAATTGTAGAAAGTGTAGATAAAACCTTACAGTAATATTACATGTTACCACTAGAGGTCGCGTGAACTCTTCCACCTGGAAATGCAATCGATCAACCAATGTTCTAATTCCTCTCCAAAAATAGGCCTAATAGAATTCTTTTCGCCCCCTCTCTCTCTCTTTGTGCCTCATTCAAATTTAGATTTTCACTACTAGTCTTTTAATTGGAGCCGAAATTTATGCTTGAAATATCAATAATTTAATGAACAGCCATTACTCACTGCACCACAAACACTTCAGTCATGAACAAAACTATTTTCTCGCATAATGGCATCTTTCTTCTTCAGAAATAAAGACGAGATGGAAACGTAGAAAAGATCAAAATGCGGAAAATTAATAAGATAAAGACATTATTTTTCTGAAGAAAAACGATGTTTTCGCTGCCATCTTCAATATTTAATGTATAGTTAAGAGCACTAAGCGACTTAAATAATGACGACAATAGTCATGTATTTTCATAATCGTTATCAGGTATTGTAATTACTCTCCTTATAATTAATCCCGCCTAACTAATGGACAGGTACAACATTGAACAAAAGATTATAATCGCAAGTCATTTTCTTTCTCTTAATTGTCCAAACGATTACGATAATCGACATTTTTATTAAAAATATATGAATTTTTTAGACTTTTATCTACGATTATACTTCATTAGTTGAAATTTTAATAATTCAGACAATTCTACTATAAAAGCATACGTCAGACATAGTTTTCGCTTGGCGTACAAGTGACCCGAGTTCAATCCCACCAATTTGGAATTTGTATCTGTAGAGTAAATCTGGGTAAATCGGGTAGAGTTTGCCCAATTACTTACTGTTATTGTGCAATAGGTCAGACATCATGCAATATTATAACCAACAAAGCATTAATTTATCTGCCAAAGTTTCAAATTTGGCTGTATATTGCAATATTGGAACAAGTGGGATAGGCCGGGATCCCCCAGAGACAACCCAGCCAGTATTTCCTGCGGGTTCTAGACGCCCCCAGTCAAAGCATGCCACGGGCGGGATAAGGGTATAATGATGACGAATCTGAGTGTACTTTTGTGCAGGATGCGCCTCATTTCTTTTTATTTTTTGAACCTTGGGGGGGGGGGGGCAAACCCTAAACCCTTTGTGTTTTTGTTTTATTTAGGCTTGGTTAAGTTTTCCTTCTTTCTTTTAACCCCTATTGCAGATGTTATCAGGTATAGCAACCCCTAACCCTTTTCCTGCCTATGACAGGGTTCGGGCACCCAACTTCTCCCTCTGAATGGACACAAGGGTGATATATTGGACAGTGATTTTCTGCAGCCGGCTGCCGATCAAAACTGCAACCCCTACGCTTATTTATCGCCGCTTTACTGTTCGTCGGGGAATTCTACCGACGCCAGGGGGCGAGCTACTACACCTAGAAGTTTGGCCTCTTCTATCCGTTGCACAGTAGAGAGGGTTCAAAATTTTACGTGCATACGCCATCGTACACCACACGGGACCTCGGTTTTACTCCTCATCCGAAGGAAGGCGCAGTGGGAGCATCTCTCGAGCCCAGAACCACTGACGCAGTTACCGAGCACGCTGCCCACTGCGCTATTTGGCCTATTCTCATTAAAATCACATTTGAAAGCATGGATGCATAAGGAGTGCGCACGGCTTCACCATCTCCCCACAGGGCTAAAATAAAGTCTACACAGGCTCCTTGAACAACAACACTGATGGGGGCGCTAGTTGTACAGGTTGTAACCGGGTGCTAAATATGTTAGGCACGCCAATGGGTAGAACCTCGAATTGGAGCGGCTGTATTGTGTTGGACACTCCAGTTCTGGTCGTCTGATCACTGAAGTTAAGCAACGCAACCCCAGTTAGTACTAGCATGGATGACCGCTTGGGAACACTGCGTGCTGTTAATAACCACAAAAATAACCGCAGTGGACGGGGGGGGGGGGGGGTCTAATGACCTTTGTCGTTGAACGAATGATTCTCTTCCATAAGTCTTTAAAGAGACCATGTTGCATGAAGGATGAAGATATACAGTATAAATAGATGGCCAGAGTGGTCAAAGATGCGGTTACTGCATAAAGGCAGATCAAATGTTGACCAAGGGCGATTAGAGGAACTGATGATGAGAGGAAGGGAGCAAAATTTCGATCCAGAAAACCTGTGTAAACAAGAAGTAATCATTGACATATGGTTCTGGCATTGTGCCGCTAGGCAGCCATTCTTCATCTTACGAAACACTTAAATTTTTTGTTGACTTCACAGTCAGATGATAACAGGTTCGATTCTGCGATTGACGGAAAGGTTGTCATCGGGGGGGGGGGGGGGGGAATGTCCCAGTATGTTGTTTACAGAAAACAAATCAAGCCATCTTACAATGTGCGCGCAGTGGTCTCACTAAAGGACACAACAAGCTGCAGGCGAGCGGCGTATTGTGCTGGACACACCAGTAGTCGTCCGATTACTGAAGTTAAGCAACGCAACCCCAGCAAGTACTAAGATGGGTGGCCGCTTGGCAAAACTGGGTACCGCTAATACCCAAAAAATCGTCGCATTAGCGTAGTGTGTATGCAGTCTGCACTAGAACCATGCAGGGCCCTAAAACACCTAATGTAAGAAATTCCAACGATCCAACAGATCGTCCACATGTCCATTGAGAGAGGGAAAACGATTGGTACCTGACATTGCCATAGGCGGGAAAAGGTCCAGTAGTTGATTTTGAACGAAAAACTACCACCGACCATGACCAGGGATAGTGAGAAGCAACTCCTAACTCTTTTCCTGCCTATGGTAACGTCAGCTGCCCAACTTTGTCTCTCTTAATGGACACAAGGGTGATCTGTTGGATGGTATTTTTCCGCAGGCTGCAACCCTTATGTTTATTTATCGTCGGTCTAGTGTCAGGGGTCGAGCTCGTACACCTGGGGAATTTTGCTCCATCTACCCGTTGTATAGTAGAGAGGGTTCTTTTACGTGCAAGCGCCATCGTACACCCACACGGGACCTTGGTTTTACTTCTCATCCGAAAGAAGGCACACTCGGGGCATTTCTCTCGCCGGAAACAAACCAACCCACCTTGGTCCAGTATCGAACCTAGAACTACTGACGCAGTTACCGAGCACGCTGTCCACTGCGCCACCGAGGAGAGATGACCAGGGATCTTGCATATGCCAACTACCCACGTCATGCAGGAATCAAAAACAGATCACGATTTTGAAAGGTAAAGCCTAGTTCCCTGGCACGCGACGCCGACGAGAATAGCGCTTGAGCAGACGGTATAATTATGACGTAAACCACAGGCGCTAACAGAAATTGCGCCTGGTTTGATTCCCTGGCAAGAGCGAATTCACGTAAGTGATTAATAGTCTTCAATATGAACGTTTGGTGGCGCCAAAACCAAAAAAAATAAATTAACCAATGAAAAGTAAATAGAAGACTATTTAAAAATTCATACAGCCAATCAAATTCGAGCGACACATTCCATTGACAAATGCAGTTAACTAAGGCCGCTCGCACACACAGCCACTTGTAGCGGATGCTAGTGGCGACCACACGTTGTGGACTGCGTTTCTAATGCCTGGTTCCGTATACCCACGCGCTAACGCTTTTACCGCTGAATCAGACGACACAGCACAAAAAATGGTGACGTCACACTGCTACTTGGGGTGTCGCAGAGCAGCTATGCGGGACGGTAGTCGAGTTGACCAGTGGTCAACTCACATAGCGTCCCGCACGTCACGCTGCGTTCTGATTGGCTGGCGGTTGAGCTGTCTGCTTCAAAAATGGCGGAGGATAATGTAAGACATGACGGCGGCGTGCGGTGACTCCAAATAAAGCGCTGCACTTAAGGAATTGCGCTGGCGGTCCTTCATAACGCACTAGCACAAAACGTCATCAAAATGTCATCAGTGGCGACGGGATTAGCGTTGAAGTGCGGTGATACGGAACTAGGCATAATTGGAATCAAATAGGCTCAGCGCAGACACGGCGTTTGCAGTAGTGCTACTGAGCCACAAGCTGCGGCAGTCGCCGTATCTCGCTACATGTCGCCAGTGGCGGCGTTTTTCCTATTACCGCAAGCACGAGATCTCGTTGCTGCCGCCTGTGGCAGCCACTGGTGGCCGTGTACAGCGACTAGTGATCGCCACTAGTGGCTGCTGCAAGTGGCTGTGTGTGCGACCGGCCTAACTCTCAACTCCACTTCACCATTGATTTCGTGCTTACTTTACAGAATGGTAGTGTAACTACGTCATCAGTTTATGTGGATTGTCGTCTGCTAGAACGCTATTCTCGTCGGTGTCGCGTGCCAGGGAAACAGGCTTAGTACAGGAAAATTGCATTTTGACAATATTACTACCCCTTTCTGAACAGAAATCTCAACCTTTTCGTCCCCTCCCCCCTATAAAATGCAATGTCTCTTACATGCTTGTCACATTCACAGAACTGTGAAATCCTTTCTTTTTCACATGCTTGCCTTCAAATTGTTTTAAGAGTAGATAAGAAACGATTTCAAATAAGAATTCGCACAGAATATAAGAGAAAAGCTTTGCAAGAATGAGCAAGCCAGCAAATCCTAACCCTATTCCCGCCTAAGGCAGGGTTGGGTGCCCATCTTGCCCCTCTGAATGGAAGCAAGCAGGGCCGGCCATCCGGGGGGGTGCAGAGAGTGCATTACACCCGGGCCCCACGATTGAGGGGGGGCCCATCATCAGCGCCCAGATCATTGCTAATATTAAAAGTTTAATACGTCATTGTAGGGGCAACGTCCCTCATTCGACCCTGCCAATGCAACATAACCTAAACGTAACCTAACAACCCTGCAATTGAACTACACCAGGGGTGTACAACCTTTCTGGTGTTGTGGGTCACTCGGCTGCTCCATGAACTGATTGCCAGCCCCAGGCTGTCAAAACCAAAACGGGTGAAGATAACGTTAGGTGTTACATAGCATGTAGGCTATAATGCATAATTAGAAATGATGCACCATGGGCCACATTACAAGCCTCAATGGGCCACAGGTTGGACAACCCAGAATTAGAGGTTAACAGTCAATCATTTAATAATGCTATTATTTTGGGGGATTTTAAAACCAAAATACCTTCAATAATCGGAAGTGTAATAAAAAAAATATAATGACACTGGTCCAACTGAAAATGTTCCAACGTGTGGACGTCCACATAAGCTTTCAGATCAACTCATAAATGCAATGGCGACATATTAGGACACATGGCATCATCCAAAAATGTAATACCTTCCGAAATTAGGAAGGATCTCAGAATGGGATAGGAGGGCATCTAAGAGGAGCCCATTTACTCTGAATCCTTTTATTTTTGCTTTTGGAAAAATATTTTGGGGCCCCAAAAGGATTTTTGCACCCGGACCCCTTTATAGAGAAGGCCGGCCCTGGAAGCAAGGCCATATATTGGACCGTGTTTTCCAGCAGCCGGCAGCCGACCAACTTTGCAAGAATGAAACAAAGGAAAAAGAAAACACACTCAATAGTGGGTGCTTCCAGTAACTGATCACTCTCCCATTCAAGTGAGCAAACTGCTCAGTTACTGGACGCCCTAGCTCAGGGGTGGCTAGCTCCGAACCCTTAGGAGGCTGCTCGCGGGAGATGAGGAGGTAGGTAGAGAGCAGTGGTCTTCAAACTTTGTCGACTCACGGAACCCTTAGAACTATAAGATGAGTTTGGGGAACCCCAACCCACCTTTAGAAAAGTACATCTTGCCGCAGCTAACGAATTTTCCTTTTGACTCACGGAACCCCCAGAGATATATTGCGGAACCCTGCGGTTCCGCGGAACACAGTTTGAAGACCGCTGGTATAGAGAATGTAAGAAAGGGGATATTTTCAGCACCCAACGTTCTTTACCAACCATCCATGTTGGTATTAACGTGGGCTTGCGCTGCTTAACTTCAGTGATCTCACGAGAACTGGTGTGCCCAACGCAACTTGGCTGCATAAATTGGTGATATTTCCATTTCCTGTAACAAACCGGAAGTAAGTTTACCCTACTATATGGTAGGGTATTGCCGAAGGCTAGAGATAGGGAGCTAACGATATACCTCGAGCCATAAAAGTGAAGAATAGCAAAGGTAGGGTCCTGTTTTCCCCGTCTGAGGTAAAGAGGTGGGAAGAGTACTTTCACAGCCTCTTGAATGCTGCAAGGGGAGAGGACGACGTTAACACTCATCCTACTTCTTCTGAGGTGGTGGACATGGTAACGGAGGAGGGAGTAGTCAGGGCCCTTAGGAAGATGAAAGACAGGAGAGCTGTAGGCTCAGACAGTCCCCATTGAAGTGTGGTGTAGCCTAAAGATGACAGTAAACACGTGGCTGGGGAAACTTTTCAATAGGACAGCTAGTGGAGATAAATGCTTTCTGCATGGCGTGAGTTGAATAGTGCCACTCCTCAAGAGCAAGGGTGATGTCCAAGATTGTGGTTACTATAGAGCTATTAAGCTAGTTAGCCATTCCATGAAGCTCTGGGAGAGAGTAATAGAATGTCGCCTCTGGGATAAAACTAGTGTACGTGGAAGTCAGTTAGGGTTTATGCCAGGTACTGTAGGTCCACAATGGAGCCAATCTTCATTCTGTGGGAGATGATAGAACAGAATAAGGCAGCAAAGAAAGATCTCCATGCCATCTTTATCGACTTGGAGAAGGCTTATGATCGTGTTCCACGACAGGTAGGTTGGGAGGCATTACAAAAAAGGGGGTAGAAGAAGGGTTTATTCGAATAGTTCAGGATATGTATGATGGCTTTCATAGCCAGGGTAAGGACACCTTGGGGAAATACTGGGGGCTTTCCAGTGAAGGTTGGGTGCACCAAGGTTCAGGACTAAGTCTATACCTTGTCATTCTGGTTATGGATTAGCTGCTGACGGGAGTAGGAGATTAGGCCCCTCAGTGTATGGTATTCACCGACTATATTTGAAAACTTCGTGACTCCAGCGAAGAAGTAGAGAAGGGTCTAAACGATATTAGAGGGGCTTTAGGAACTGAGGGCTAAGGATAAACATGAAGAAGACAGAGTATTTAAATTTCAATTGGGAAGGGCAGGAAAATAACCAAAAACTCGAATGATGCGAAATGTCATGGTAATCAGTTAGGCAGTAGGCAGAAAACACAACAGGAACCGGAAGTAAGTCAGCAATGCTAAATAAAGGCACAGAAGTCACCCCATGGTGCCGTTGATGAACTACAATAGGGAAAACAAACTACAGACTAAAAAAATTAAACAAAGAGAACAACAGGATTACTAACTGTCGTAAGCGACTAAAAATTAAAGCTGGAACGAAATTGAATTTACTATAATTTAAAACAAATCCTGTTTTGGACCCAAATCAAGGTCACTTCTAGGATGAGAAAAAGAAATAACTCTTTTAATTATATTGGAAATGCAACCTACAGAGAGAAAACCAAAGTAGATTTCGTAAAGTTAATAGAAAATTATGGAGGGAAGGGGGTTCAACAAATTAAATTATCTTAAGTAGCTCGAAGAAGGATATCCAAATCTCCTAACCCCTTGTGGGGTTCTGGAGAAAAATGTAGGGACACAAACGTGTGGTAAGGGGGTGTTGTATTAGACCACCAGTGCTCAGCCATATAAGACTATAATTCAAATCACTGGCGTCCCTAGGGGCCACACCGGGTGACACCACTCACACCGTGACAAATGGGGTAACACCAACACAGAAGAAGCAACAGAACAGAGTGGCTTTTGGGGGCAAGGGGTGCCGCCAACCGTAGCGACACCCCTGAGTTCTTGGTGTCCTTCTCTCTCGTTCTCTGTCCTCCTTGGGAGCAGCTTATTGCGTTGAACACACCAGTTCTCAACTGATCACTGAAGTTAAGCAACGCAACCCCAGCTAGGTACTAACATGGGTGGCAGCTTGGGAAAACTGGGTACTGCTAATACCCAATAATCGTCGCATTAGGCAAGGCGCAAAATGAGACGCAGGGTGTAGCAGCCCTGCGAAATTCTGCTAGCAGGCAATCACCGCACATTGAATCGCAGTTTTTCACCATACTTGCATCAAATAACAAGAGAACTTTTTTCCTTCGCACTGCTTTTTGTTATTGTCAGGCCAACTTCACGCAGGAAACTGCGGCATTGGCACTGCGCTCCGCGGAGTCACATGGCCCAGGCACTGAGTCACGTCACCCTACGACTTAACATGCGCAACTACATATTATCATGTGAGTTACAAAAATGTATGGTGAGTCACCCTGCGTCACCTGCGAAGACTGCGTCTCATTTTGCGCTGGGCCTTAGTGTAGAGTCTATAGTTGGGCCTTATAGTTGAAGGGCTCTAAAACACCAACGGCATTACACTCTGTCCTCCTTCTACTTTTTTTCTTTTTATCCTGACCATTTCTGTTATAAATCCATATTTATAAGCAGTTTTAGTCTGCTCATTTCTGTCCCCACATTGTCTTTATTTTCTACCTTTCTATACTGGCTATTTTTGTCTGTTCCGGTTTCCCAATTTTCTGTCTCAATGTTGTCTTTCGATCCCGTCGATTTCGTTCCTCCACTTCGCATTTCTATTCTACTTGTTCCCGACTCTTGAGTTTCTATTCTGTCCATTTGTCTCTTTCTCTTTCTATTCTGTTGAAGTTTGTCTCTCAAGTTTTATATTTCTAGCCTGTTCACTTCTGTCTACCACTTTTTTTGCGTTTTTATTATGACCGTCGGTTTATTCTGCGCATTTCTACATCTCACATTTGTATTTCTACTCTGTCCATTTCTGCCCCCGCGTTTGACTTCCTGTCTAGTCTGGTCAATATCTATATCATTGTTTTTCCATTCTGCTCATTTCTGTCTCATTGCCCCCTTTATTCTGTCCAAATCTGTTTCCCACGTTTTGTATTTCTAGTGTATTCGTTTCTGTCTGCCACTCTTTGTGCGCTTATTCTGTCCATCTGCCTCAGTCTTTCTATTCTGTCCATTTCTGCCCCCACGTTCACTTTCTCGCCTGTATTTTTTTATATCTGCCATGTCCATTCTGTTCATTTTATACTACATCTTTGTCTTTCAGCTCTGCTCACTTCTGTCTCTTTGTTTTTCTTTGACTATCTATTTCCGTTTCTCAGTTTTTGCCTCCCATTTTGTATTTTTATTCTGTTTCTGCCTTCCCGTTGTCTTTTTACCCTTAAGTAATCATCCTCCACGTCAACTTTATACTATATTCAATTACGTCTCTCATTTTGTCTTTCTCGTCTGGTCAAATTTGTGTCCTTCCTTCTCCTTTCCACTTCTTGCTAGAACTTGAAGCCTCACAAGGACCCATCCTAGGCGGAATTCAATATAAAGAAATCTGAAGAAAGATAACAACCGGACAAGACTATCTTTTCTAGAAAGTAAAACTAACAATAAATATAATGGTTAGAAAATCTTGGAAGACATGAAAGCGATGGATTTGACAAACACAAGAAATCCAAACACTGACTTCAAACAAACGTCAAGAAAATGGCTTTGGAAGATTATCTTTTCCTTCCAGAGGCTTGTGATCGTGATGGTCAGTCAATACCTTCAAATTCTCAGTGACATTGTCTTAAAAGTATCCTTTATCCTACTAAAGATACCACTATTCAATAAGAACTTTCATACCACAAAATCTACCCGATTTACCACTATGCAACTGCTGCTGTTGCTCCTGCTCTAAGATGTGCTGCCTCATGTCATCTCCAGTGTCTATTCTATCTCAGATATTAAGTCTAGTGCCAACAGTTACTGTATCTCGAGACTTTATTATCTTTGCTCTCCTTCTCCTTAAATATAAAAAAAACATAGAAAAAGTTATTTAGTTGACTCCCTTCTCAATGCAAGATTATTGATTCTTTGTTAAATTTCCAGTATTGGATTTTCCTCATTCCCTGCCAGCAGTCTTACCAGACTACACCTCACATACACTAAGTATACTTCCTGTTGTATAAGATGAAGAAGATGAAGATATTTATGAAGAGATTGTCCAGAAAAAGAAATCTTATTTTACACCTCCTACTTACCCATGACCTATCGTCAAAGCCTTAGCCGTTAGCATCCAATTGATTTTCAATGTCATGATGCGTGTGTCTGTGTATGTATTGGTTGCTCTGTTCAGACTAGTCTTTATCGCGGCTATAACACAAGTGATGAATAAGGGTGGTAGTGGTCAATCGTCCAGAACACCTCCCCTTTTTCATTCATTCCTTACGTTGAATTCCAACAATCACAAGTTGTTTTTATCTTGCAAACAGGTAGCAAATTTCTGACTACGGTCAATCTCTTGCAGAAGTCACAACGAAGGGGGGAAAAAACACATCACAATTGTGTGAACAACACGGTTATCTAATCAAGCTGAGTAGATAGATATAAAAAAGGGGGAAGAAAATAGAGGATAAAATATACATTCACTACAAACTAACAACAAAAAACAACCAATGTTAGCAAGAAAAAGCTTAAAAGAAGTCAATAACGAGAACAGCAAATCCTCCATTAGCGTTCTAAATAGCAACAGCGATCCTACCGGCACGCGAGCGAACTACTGTACAAATACTTAAATAATAAATTTCGCATTAAAAACATCCATTTTTAAACATCCACCGAAAACGTAAACAAATTCAACATCAGGTAGATAAAAATACAATTATGTAGCCTAAAAGGGTACAAGAAAGGTCATATCATCAATGTTCAAAGGATAGGTGACCATTCGAATTCCAGTTCTTCGTTTCCATAGTCAAAACTAAGCAGCACGCCCCAGTGGCGATCTGGCTGCTCCTAACGAGTTGTTGATTCTTGAGCTCATGGCCACAGGTTCGATTCCGGCATTGACAGAAGACTGACGTGTCACATGAAAGAACGCTTTCTACTTCCGGATAGTAAGAGTGTCCGCCGACTAAAGCGTCCGAGGGTCCAGGCTCTGAATACTGCATTAACATGGCTTGACTTGTTGCGTGAGATGGGTGGAAAGTAAAGCCATGGCCCCCGTGTGGGGCCCCATTCTCTCTGGCTCAAAAAAGCCAACCTCGTATCAAACCTGGATTGTTTGTTTGTTGGCGTTTTAGGGCCCTTCAACTACAAGGTCATTAGAGCCCCGAATACGGCATAGGTCAAGTGCAGAGACTGCACAGACACTACCCTAATGCGACGATTTTTGGGCATTAACAGTACTCAAGTGGCCACCCATTTCAGTACTACCTGGAGTTGTGGTGCTTAACTTTAGTGATCAGACGAGAACTGGTGTGCCCAACGCAATAAGCCGCTCCCATCAATCCTGGAACAACTGCCCTGCGCAGTAGTCAAGCACGCTGCCCTATGCTTCACCGACGTGGGTAACCTCATTCTTTAAAAAGTCATTCCTACCCTTTTCCCGTCTATGGCAGGGTCGGATCCCCGTCTTGGACAGTATTTTTCCACATTCGGCTGCCGACCAAAGCTGCAACCCCAATGCTTATTTATCGTCGGTTGGGGCACTCCACCGAACGCTCCTACACCTGGGAATTTTTACCTCATCTACCCGTTGGGGTTGATGAGGGAAGAGGGTTCTTTTACGGACAAATGACATTGTACACCATATGGGGCCAAAGCTTTACCTGCCTTCCCCTTCTCGTTCTCGCCCGAAAGAGGGCCACCCCACAGGATTCAGCATCGAACCTAGAACTACTGGCGCAGTTACCGAGAGTGCTACCCATTGCGCCAACGTGGCGGTTCATCTCATTCTTTAAGCAAAACAACTCCTAACCCTCTTCCTGCCTATGGCAGGGTCGGGTACCCATCTTGTCCCTGTGAATGGACACAAGGGCGATATATTAGACAGTGTTCTTTTCACAGCCGGTTTCCGACTAAAACTGCAACCCCATATGCTTATTTATCGTCGGTCTACTGTTCGTTGGCATCTCTAAGATGCCCTGGAAATGGGAAAAGGGCGAACCACATCGACTGGAGCAGTTTTTACCTTAAAAATTACAACGTCATACAGCATAATGTATAGGAACTCCTAACCCTTTTCCCGCCTATGGCAGGGTCGGGCACCCATCCCGTCCCTCTGAATGGACACAGGGCGATCGATATATTGGTCATAGTTTTTTCTGCAGCCGGTTGCCGGTCAAAGCTGCACCCCTACGCTTATTTATCGTCGGTCTAGTGTTCGTTGGGGAATGCTACCGAGCTCCTACACCTGGAAATTTTGCCCCATCTACCCGTTGCGTAGTAGAGAGGGTTCTTTTACGTGCAAGTGCCATCGTACACCCACACGGGACCTCGGTTTTACTTCTCATCCGAAAGAAGGCACACTCGCGGCCTCTCTCTCTCTCTCGCCCGAAAGAGGCCGACCCACCTCGGTCCAGTATCGAACCTAGAATTACTGACGCAGTTGCCGAGCGTGCTAACCACTACGCCGGGTTATACAGCATATTGTATAGTCAAAAAAAAATTGGTGCCTAATTTAATGCACCTGTCTAGAAATCTCATTTCTTAAAATATTTCATGTTCATAAGACGATAAAAAAAGATTATCACTTGTATAAAAAGCAAATCCAAATTCCAATTCATTACCTTAACTCAAATTAATTATGCAAATTAAAAACCATATAAAAGCAAGATCCAGAAAATTATGAAACATTAAAACAAAATGTCGCCCAAATTTGTTTTTGCAAAAGAAGACTTCTAAAAATTTCTCTGAATTACAACTCGTTTATGGTGGTATTAAGGCCGAAACTAATTTAATGATTAGCAGGAGACAGGTCTTACCCTTACTTTTCACCACCCTGACCTCTTCTCTGCTACCTAACTGCAGCTTAAGTAGCAGACACCTGCCCTGAAGCCCTGAGAAACCCCACCGCCTGAAGAGGCTGATTCGGAGTTCTATAGGGAGCGGTGAGTTGCGTTGGACACACCAGTTCTCGTCTGATCACTGAAGTTAAGCAACGCAAGCCCAGTTAGTACTGACATGGGTGGTCGCTCGGGAAAGCTGGGTGCTGCTAATACCCAATAATCGTCGCACTAGTGTAGTGTCTGGCAGTTTATGCATTAGAACTATGCAGTGGACGGGTCTCTAATGACCTTGTAGTTGACGGGACCTTAAACTCCAACAAACAAAACATCGGAGTTCTGTCCCTCCCTCGCATCTCTTCTGAACTACATCCCTGTCCCAGCCTAGAACCTGGTCCCCTGTCTGCTCAGACTTCCTACCTCTAGCCTCTCCTATAATTTTCAACATGTATTCCATTTCAAGACCTTACCCAGCCCCTCTTTCCCCTCTTGTGATGTCATGCACATAACATCTCAACCATTTCGTATGACCAGGACTGAACCTGCAACCATGGACACACAGCCATACAGCCAGATTCCTAATAGTGTATAGAAACCTTTTCTCCGCCTAGGGGGAGCGGCAGTTCTCGTCTGATCACTGAAATTAAGCAACGCAACCCCAGTTAGGTCTGACATGGGTGGCCGCTTGGGAAAACTGCGTACTGCTAATATCTAAAAATCGTCGTCGCATTAGGGCAGTGTCTGTGCAGTCTCTGCATTAGAACTACACAGTGGACGGGACTCTAGCGACCTTTTAGTTGTAGGGCCCTAAAACACCAACAAGCCAACCAACCCACCTAGGGCAGGGAACGTTTTTCTCTTTAACCCTTTTCCTTCAGAACGGAGACAAGGGTGATATCTTGAACGCTGTTTTTCCGCAGCCGGCTGCCATCCAAAGCAGTAACTCCTATGCTTCTTTAACGCCGTAGGCCTACTGTTTGTTGAGACACTCCACCGAGCTCCTATACCTGGAAATTATGCCCTAACTATCCATTGCTTAGTAGACAGGGTTCTTTTACGTGCAAATGCCATCGTACACCACACGGGACCTCGGTTTTACTTCTCATCCGTAGGATGGGGCACTCCGGACCACTTTCTCACCCGAAAGGAGTCAACCCACCTCCATCCAGTATCGAACCTTGAACCACTGCTGCAGTAAATCGAGAACGCTACCTATTTCGCCGCTGAGGCAGGTCGACTCCTAATACAGTAGCTTATAACAGCGGTTCTCAACTGGTGCTCCGCGGAGACCAGGGGCTCAGTAGCAGGATTTTCGGGGCTCCGCGGTACAAAGCGCTATGGATCCCTGGGAACCACAAACGCCAGCCGCCTATTTCCATTTCTGCACATGTTTAATTTTTCAATATTTGTTTGAATCAAATAGGGGTTCCGGCGAACGAACTGGGTGCCAGGTAAGGGCTCCGCGACTCCAAACGGGTTGAGAACCCCTGGCTTATAAAACCAAGAAAAAAAAGTGATGCAATATTTTAGCTAAGGTGCAACAAAATCATCAGAGTTCTTCAAGATCCCACCAACCGTAGGGAGCGGCGAATTGCGTTGGACACACCAGTTCTCGTCTGATCACTGAAGTTAAGCAACGCAAGCCCAGCTAGTACTGACATGGGTGGTCGCTCGGGAAAACTGGGTACTACTAATACCCAAAAATCGTCCCCTTAGTGTAGTGTCTGCGCAGCCTATGCATTAGAACTATGCAGTGGACGGGTCTCTAATGACCTTGTAGTTGACGGGACCTTAAACACCAACAAACAAACAAACACCAACCGTAGCATCACGCGACAACTACGGAATTGAACTCGGATCATCTGCACACAGGTGCGGAAACCTTATATGTCACGCTATCAGCATCAATCTACTGCACAACAGCACTGTACCAAAAGATGGTGAAAGGCGTAATGACTTGCGGTAAGCGAGAGAATAATTAAACCGAATTAAAAATTAATCTAGGTCATATTGCTGAACTTCAGCTAAAATTAAACTACACTATTAAATTGATATAAATTTTAATAACAGGTCAATAACAAATTTGCGAATAATATTTACTGAAATTAATAACAGTGCTTATCCAGAGAAGATCCACGATCCAACATTCCTCAATCAATAATTAATTTCAAGGTTGTGGTGGCAGCAAAGTTACACAGTAGAGCTTGGATTACTGAGCACGAAAGGGGTAAGGGACAAAGGAAACCGCATGACCCCCCCTTTCCTCCTTTCTGCAGACCCAATCTCGAGGAACAGCAATGAGCATCTATCATACAATTGGTTTACGGGATACATTTTCGTCCTGAATCCTGATTTATGCAACGTCTGTTACCACGATTACCAAGAGGTAACACCGGGAGGAGGAGGGGGCAAAAGATGGAGGCTGTTAATTTTGAAATTTGGTAATTTATGCTAGCTGTAAAATGACTTTTATACGTCATATGAACATGATACACTGCTCCAAACCAAAATATAAACTTACTTCCGTGCCAATAAAAAATGCTCTTGGAGCCGTGACTCCTTCTTATCATTTACACTCATTTCCGCCTGCTGCAGGGTTGGGTACCCATGATTTCAGGAGGATCAAACAGTCAAATGCGAAGGACAAAAATAGCGGAGATAGAGCAGGGCAGAAAAGCATATGAATAGTGGAAGACAGTAACAGATAGAAAGCAAAGCCAGTGGGGACAGAAACAGGCAGAAATGCAAGAATAATCAGAACGGAAACAGGTAGAAAAATAAAGATAGTGGGACCAGAAACAGTCAGAAGGGCGTATGAATAATGGAGGCGGAAGCCGGCACAGACTAGGCCAAAATAACGGAGGTAGAAACCGATAAAAAGATTAAAGTTGGGGAGAAAGAAAAACAATGAACCTCAGTGTACTACCATATTTTAAACATTCACCTAACTTTAGTGCACCCCACTTCGGTGGCGCAGAGGTCGCGGGCTCGACTACTGTGTCAGTGGTACCACGGTTTGGCTTCTTTCGGATGAAAGAGAAGCCCCTAATGGGCCTTCCGTCGGAAGCGATGAGGGTGTGTGTATAATGCCACCACCACCACCGCACGGAACCCTCAGTAAATGTAGAGTAAAATATACTTGGTAAGTCTACAAAATTTCCAAGTGGGGGGATTCGCCCAGGCCCGGCCGCCCCCTCACGTCAGTGTAGAAGTGCCCCAATGAATCACAGTACGCCAACAACAAATAAGTAAACCTGCCTCGGCGGCGCAGTAGGTAGTGCGCTTGGTAACTGCGTCAGAGGTTCTAGGTTCGATACTAGACCCATTTGTTTGTTTGTTTTTTATGTGTTTAAGGTCCCGTCAACTACAAGGTCATTAGAGACCCGTCCACTGCATAGACTGCACAGACACTACACTAATGCCACGATTATTGGGTAGTAGCAGCACCCAGTTTTCCCGAGCGACCACCCATGTCAGTACTAGCTGGGCTTGCGTTGCTTAACTTCAGTGATCAGACGAGAACTGGTGTGTCCAACACAATTCGCCGCTCCCATACTAGACCGAGGTGGGTTGGCTTCTTTCGAGAGGAGAGAGAGAGAGAGAGAGAGGCCCCGAGTGCGCCTTCCTTCGGATGAGGAGTAAAGCCAGTGTCCTAGGGTGTGGTGTACGATGGCATTTGTACATAAAAGAACCCTTGCTACTATGCAACGGGTAGACCAGGGTAGACGAAACAAAAATCCTAGGTGTAGGAGCTCGCCTCCTGGCGTCGGTGGAGTGTTACAACGAACAACAAGCACAGCTTCCTAAAAATACTGTCTAACTGATCACCCGTGTGTCCATTCAGAGGGATAAGATGGGTACCCGGCCCAGCCAGAGGCGGGGAAACGGGTTAGGAGTTACTCTGTTAGTTGCAGCAGTAAGTCGGTAGCCAGCCAGCTGCATGAGTAGTTGTTTGTTGGTGCTTTAGGGCCCTTCAACTACAAGGTCATTAGAGCCCCGTCCACAGTGGAGTTCTTATGCAGAGACTGCACAGACACCACACTAATGCGACGATTTTTGGGTATTAGCAGTACCCAGTTTTCCCAAGCGGCCACCCATATCAGTACTAACTGGGGTTGCGTTGCTTAACTTCAGTGATCGGTTGTTGTTGTTTGTTGGTGTTTTAGGGCCCTTCAACTACAAAGGTCATTAGAGCCCCGTCCACTGCGTAGTCCTCATGCAGAGACTGCACAGACACTACGCTAATGTGACGATTTTTGGATACCCAGTTTTCCCAAGCGGCCACCCATGTCAGTACTAACTGGGGTTGCGTTTGCTTAACTTCAGTGATCGGACGAGAACTGGTGTGTCCAACGCAATTCTCCGCTCCTCAGCCGCATGAGGGCCCATGTGTCCCAAATGGTATCCGACTCTGAAAAAGAGTTAATAGTTTGATGAAATTGTACGTTTAGCAGAATGAGCGCAACAACAGTTCAGTTCTATATTTTGGCAATTTCTACGCAAGCTAAATCAGTCTGGAGTGTGTAAAAGGTCAAGAAATGAACTAACTGTTCCCTACCCGAGCTTTTCAGACTGGATATCCCATCGTTAGCAGGCTGTTAGAATCAACAATTCGTATATACTCCCTGACAATGATCGTTAAATAAATAAACACAGTGCTTGGTGTGGATGTCAAGTGCTAGAAGAAATACATTAACCAAGAGATCCAGATGGCAAAGTTTGGAAGAAACTGAAATTCAAAAATAGCAAATGAAAGTAATTTTCACACTAAAAAAAATTTGGTTTTAGTCCACACGTGATTCAAGGAAATGGGCTGTTTAAAACTCACTTTCTCTCTCTTACTCACACACAGCTAGAAATGTTAGTCTAAGTCTATCATATGTTGTTGTAACTAATGTACAGAAGTAAAATGTAGAGCCCTAAATTCTCGTGCTGAGAATGCATATGTACAATATGTGCCTGACGGGCAATGGATTACCAATCTTATTACAACCCAAAATATAGCCCTATGTTACTATTACACTATAATATATATTGCTCTTACTTCTGCGTCATGAAAGATAAATTTCAACACAAACATTGCAGTATCTCCAGTTCCATCCAACCTATCTTCTGCTGTTGAACTTCACTACTGCAAAAAAACAGACATTTGTGAGCGTGTTACAAACACACACATACATCCTGGTGATGTGAGCATTTTACAAAATTAAATAAATAAACTATTCAGGAGGAGACAGATTTCAAACGAGTGATTTTTTTTAAGATACTAATGGGAATCCTAGCCAAAATAATCAAGACTGAAACCAGGACGACATAGCAGAGGAAAGAAGAAGTGAAACAAGGAAAACAACTGACAGAAGATGGACAAGGGAGAAGATGAAAAATCTCTGCTAAATCTGTCAGTTTCAGAAAATAACACATATGGCAATATTTGAAGAATCGAAAGACCTCAACCCCCGTTTGTGCCTGGGGTAGAATAGGCACACGACACTGTCCTCCAGTGCATGGTACAAGCCGACAAGCAACTCCTAACCCTTTTTCGCCTATGGCAGGCTCGGGTACCCATCTTGTCCCTCTGAATGGACACAGGGCGATATACTGGTCAGGGTTTTCTGCAGCCGGTTGCCGGCCAAAGTTGAACCCCTACGTTTATTTATCGTCGGTCTAGTGTTCGTTGAGGAATGCTACCCACGCCAGGGGGGCGAGCTCCTACACCTGGAAATTTTGCCTCATCTACCCGTTGCCTAGTAGAGAGGGTTCTTTTACCTGCAAGTGCCATCGTACACCCACACGGAACCTCTGTTTTACTTCTCATCCGAAAAAAAGGCACACTCGCGGCCCCTCTCTCGCCCGAAAGAAGCCGACCCACCTCGGTCCAGTATCGAACCTAGAACTAACTACTGTGCATGGTACATGCCGACGACATAGGAGGGGCCTAAGGCTCCTAAACGATATTAGAGGGGCGATAGAAAAAGCAGGACTAAATATAAACACGAAAACGACAGAGTATTTAGCTTTCAATTGGGAAGGACAGGAAAATAATGGTGACGTACTCTTCAGGGGCGAACTTGTGAAAAAATGCAAGAGATAAAGTACTTAGGATTAAAATTGCAAAGCAATGGAGAGATAGACACGGATGTGACCCATAGAATCAATGGGTGATGGCTGAAGTGGAGACAGGCAAGTGGAATCCTGTGTGATGGGAGGGTCCCAATCAAGTAGAAAGGGAAGTTTTACACAGTAGTGGTTAGGCCCACTTTGCTATATGGATCAAAGTGTTGGGCAGTAAGGAAGAACCACTGAGATGCGAATGCTGCGGTACATGAGTGGGGTATCGAGAGCTGATAGAATTAGGAAAGAGTATATTAGAAGTACCCTGGGGGTGAGGGGCATAGCGGAAAAAATGAGGGAGAGCAGATTGAGGTGATATGGACACGTAATGAGAAGAGGGGAGGAGAAGCTCATTAGGTCCATTACAGGAATGCAAGTGGTTGGAAGCACCCGGGGTAGAGGGAGAGCCCACAGCAAACGTGGGAGCAGGTTGTCCGTAAGGATATGGTAGTGTGTCGGGTTGGTGGGAGATAGACGGGAGTGGAGGGCTAGAACCCACAGACCCCACCCTTCCACAGGTGGGATAAGGGTATGATGATGATGATGATGAGAGAGATCCTAACAGGGAGCTCAAACGGAACTTGAAATATAAAGTATAAAAAAAATACAACAACAACATTGAGAAGAGAAAATAGTCACTCAAATAAATATAGAGTAAGCGCATTATACATTTACAATCTTGCCAGGACTTACAAGAAACTAACTACCATTTTTCAGATATGCATATTTAATTTTGAAGTTTGTTTTTTTTTTAAAAAAAAACATCATCCAAAACTAGTTTACTTTTTTATGAATGTATAATCATACATTTTCTCAAGTAAATTCATCTCTTACAGGATAATATGAACACCTTTTTTTGCATCTATCTAAATAAATGCATTATTTCAAACCGTAAAACATATGTATAAACAAACATGGAGTTAATACTGTATACCGTTATTACTTGAAAGACTACTGAATTATTTTATATTATGACTGGTTGTGGCATGGAGGAGCATCTTAATGCAGTCTGTAATTGTAAAGTAAAAAAACAAGATGAAATTCTGAAGTGAATATAAAACTTTAGAAAAACAACACATCTCTAACTATGAAAGGGATAAGTTTTTTTCCCCCTTTGCTTATTATCTAAACTGAAAATCTGAAATAATCGATTATCGGTCTAAAAACGGTTCGAGTAAACCAGAAGTTTAAAATACGGAGACATCTAAAAATAAAATACTGTACATAAATATTTGTCAAGTTACGCACTATTTGAGGAGGAAAACTACAGGTATTTCAATATATGTATATTATATGTTTGTATCTGAAGTGATTTTACTCTTATTGGAAAACTGGCAAACTCACCGAGAACATAATTTTTAGTGTAACTGTAACAGCGACACATATCCGTAGTTGAAAGTCGCACTTGATAATTTTTACTCTCTCACGGGATTTTTTTTTCTTCCCCTTTCTTTTTATAACAAAAGGCAGATCTGAAATGTGAATGGCATAATTGAAGCAATAAATACGGCACTAGAAGTACTAGATTTTTATCACGTACAATGCCTTCGATTGTCTTATCAAGTGCCGTCGTTCATAAATATGGAAATAAGTGGTGAAGAACATAAAACTGAATATTCGCTTATAGGGCGAGTCTAGAAGCCAAGTCAATAAAGTGTAATTTACTTAAACATAAATCTTACCCATCATAATATGTAAAATTACTCACATAAAAGTTATAAAATATCACAAATCTTAGTCAGGTTTATCATGTTACGCAACGAGTAGCAGACTGTATGCACTTGGAATTGCCTCCATCTAATTTAAAAACACGCAATGTCTGACTTCAGGCCAATTCAAGCCCAATCGATTAGATAACTGAACCCATTAGTAAAACCTGATAGGTAGCAACATCAACAATAACATTTCTTCCTTTCTTACACTTAATCCAAGAAAGATGTCCATTAAATTCAGTCACCATTGATTCGACAAGGGAGAAATTCAATATCGTTCCTAAAAGGATATATTTAAGGCATAATTATAAAAACATAACGGTAGTTATCTCTATTCAACTTTTCCAATATTCATTCCTGCGGGTTCCAGGCGACTGGCTGGGGTGACCCCAATCAGAGTATATTCAGTGGACCCGCAGACCCGACCCTGCCACAGGCGGGAAAAGAGTATGATGATGAGTTGGTTGTAGTATCATTCTGGATTACAAAGTCATCATCATTTCAAACCCTTTCCTGCCTATGGGAGAGTCAGGTGCCCATTTGCCTCGTTGGAACAGGGAATACACGGACGAACTGTTGAACGGTGTTTTAATGCAGCAGGCTGCCAACCTCATACTATAACCCTCTGCATATTTAACAGCGGCCTGTTTCCTTCCTTAAAGACTACTTCATTCAGGGCGCCAGATGGCGAGGTCTTTCACCCGAGTTTTTGTCGATCTACACAATATTTCATTCCATGTAAAAAGGGCCTTTTTACGTCAAGCAATATCGCACACGCACATGGGGCCACGGCTTTGATTCCCATTCGACGGAGAGCACAGTGGGGGCTTTCTTCCTAACCGAAAGAAACCATCTGCATCGGACAAGATTGATCCTATAACCATGGAGTGATGAAATCAAGAGCGCTAATCACAGAACTACCGAGACAAACACAGCATTACATGATCAAAATTCTAAATAAAACCACATTTCCACATCAATTACAAATGCTCTGATGAAAATATGAATAAAACAATTAAATTATTCTGGTATGCATTAATGATTTCAAACTTTATTTGGTGAGCGACCTACCTCTCATGATAATGAGATAAATAATCATTTAATTAACACCACATTCCTATCTGTACAAATTTCGGTAATTAAAAATATGCCATAAAAAGCATAGCATCCTTGTTATGCTTGTTTGCATTTCACTGGACGGGGTCGACTAAGTTTTAATATTAAACGATATTAGTATTGTCTGATACTTGTTGAAACCTCGTTTGTTTTAATCAAAAATATTCTGTTATCTGCATGAAGTAAAACGACACATTACTTATTGATGTGCATTAAGATTTTAGAGACACCATTCTACAATTTTACTTATGGATAATTACTTCATGTTTAGATAAAATAATTATTTATAACTTACTCTTCACAAGCCTGTGATACAGTTACTCTTTGAATATTGGCCTCTTGTCTGAGTTGTACCACTTGTTTCCTCATCGCTTGAATTTGAGACATCATTTTTGCCGCCTGATGCGGGGATAAATCGCAATATTCCGCTATTGTTGTATCTTTCTTCAGTTTGGCTACTAAATACCGTCCACTCGCTGCACTTTGGGTGAAATTTTTGAAACACGGACGTCAAATAATCCACTATGATAAGATTTCCACGAGTTCATCTGAACAGCAGCACACCATCCAACTTGTGGAAGAGTCAGACTGCAATCCATTTATCAATAGCAATAGATACCTACGTCACTACGTTACCTCAATTTGTAATAAGCTTTTTCCTGACAACATTTTTCGATGTAGGCGTCTGCTATTTTCCAACGACAATCAATTCGTCACGCTTATTCTCATCTACTGTACGAAGATTCATTATTACTGTAAGAAATGAAATCTCAATTGAAAATAAAAATTGATTAAAACACAACCCGTTACCGTGACGTTCTTCGACACTAACGCAGATTCTTATACTGTATGTCCGCCATAGCAATGACTTAGCATTAGTTTTAAACTAAAGAATACAATTTACGTCAAGCTTTATGAAATTGTGAATTAGTACATAATTATAACATGAAAAGAATGATATAAAGTTTCGCATTTCCAATTACTTGCATATTAAATAAATTCTTGACTATAATTATCTTTTCTCCACATTATTCGAACATCAATTCAACATCTTGCCGTAAGTTGCAGCACTGTAGCTGTGTACTAAATAGCATACAACTCTATAGGTAACAATGGCGACTTCGAGATGTGCTAGCGATACAGGTTACCATCGTGATATTCGTGGTTTTGTTACAGATATAATTAATGATTACGGTCTACTGTCGGAAATTTCAAATGAAAAAAAATGTATTGCGGTTGTTACAACAAAAAGAAATTGTAAAAAGATAAAGTAAGTCGTTTAACATTTTGTTTCTTTTATATGTTAACCATGTATATGACGAACGAATTTGTTGGGTGTGACGTATCGAAGGGCCTGTCGTGACGTTTAGCACGCGCTTTATTCGTTCCGTTTGCGTCACGTGCCCATTATTCTTCCAGACATTCTAAAGATGAACTGCAATTCTTAAAACATTCTATCGTTGTAAATGTGATTGTACCCGTAATCATTTTTTTGAAAATTATTTCTCCGACTTTAAGTTTAGGTCTTTAACGCCTCCTTAAGCGTAAGATATTATCATATCGTGAAATTGCTGTTTAGTAAAAAGACATTGCTGGCTTACTAACAGTGATTTTTTTTTTATGGCTCATTAAGGCGCCATGATGACTTCCATCATTTGTATGTAAAACGAAATTAGAATATATTAATGGTAAGTTCCATGTAATAAAGCTATGGATCAGACACGTTATATTTCCACCTGATTATTATTACGAGAACCAGTATCTTTTATTACACCGTGCTGCTACTTAAGTTTTCAAAATGAGTTATCATGCCGTGCTTCAAAGAGTGGCAGTTTCTTTTTGCAACGATTTGTGTAACTTTTCGTAAAGCCTGTTTAATGAGTAGTAGTAGTAAGACTTTGTCGCTTATTTGAAACGTATTAACGCTGTTTCCAGTTGAAAAAGGGGATGCCTGGAAGCAATCAACATGTGTCCTTTCCTGGCGAATTTTCACATAAGTATTTGTAGTAGTTGTAAGTAACTAATTATCATTCTTCAAGACATAATGACATCTGCAAGGTGTAGTTTTAGTAGATCCCATATACATTAGAAACTTAAAACTAAATCCTCTTAAAGTCATGATAACCCTTCTTATCCCGCCTGTGGCAGGGTCGGGACTGCGGATTCTAGCCATCCACTCCCGCTTATCTCCTACCAGGTCCCCGTCCACCCCACACACTACCATATCCTACGGATAACCTGCTCCAACGTCTGCTTCGGTCTTCCCCTGCCCCGGGTGCTTCCAACCACCTGCATTCTTGAAATCTACCTAGCGAACTCCTCCTCCCCTCGGCTCATACGTGTCCATACCACCTCAACTTACACTCCCTATTTTTTTCCGCGATGTCCCCCATCCCCAGGCTACCTCTAATATACTCGTTCCTAATATCCTGAACTATTCGAATGAACGTTCTCTCTACACCCCCCTCCCTTTTCGTAATACGTCCCAAACTACCTGTCGTAGAACACTGTCTTTGTTGTCCTATACTTTTCTATCATCTGCCTCAGAATGAAGATTGGTTCCACTGTGGATCTACTTGGCATGAGCCAAAACTGATTTATGCGGACACTAGTTCTATCCCAGAGGCAACATTCTATTAATCTCTCCCAGAGCTTCATGAAGTGGCTCATTAGATTAATATCTGTATAGTTACCACAGTCTTGGACATCACCTTTGCCTTTGAAGAGTGGTACTATCCAATCAGGGCTGGCTCGTGAGTTTCAGACGCCCTAGGTAAGTGGGTTCATCCCCGCCGCCCCCATTGAAATTAATACAGTTCTAAATTGTACAAGCGTCCCTCACGCGCTTGGCATTTGCCCCAATACCAACATTTAGAAAAGGCCTAACCAATCAGAGAAATTTGGGAACCCCAGGACTATGAACATTTTAATTGACCGAAATCAGCCGCCTAGGTTTGCCTGCCACACGAGCCGCCTGTGTATCCAATGATCTTTGGGGAGGGGGCATTTCAGATTTTGGATAGGTAATCTGGGTGTACTTTTGTGCGGCTGCGCCTCAGTTTAATTATGTTTTGAACCTTGTGTTGGGTCCATGCCCCCTCCCCCTCGTGATCCGCCACTGATACTATCCAACTCTGACGCCCTTTGGCTTTGAGTCATGATTTAATAATTTTCAGTTTGCTTGTTGCCTTAGCTTTAGAGTGGTTTCAGAGATCTTGTCTATTTTATTAAGTGTGGACGACGACGACTCAGTGACTATTTTGGCATTTAATCGTTAATTTAATGTTTGGCAGCACTAGGCGAGCCTGACTCATGAATATGAGATGTATCTTATATTCCTGTTAATGATAGCCGTGTTTTGTATCTTTGAAGTGAACATCAAACGGGCTCTTGCAAACAAGGCGCAGCTATATGTATGTAATGCTGGATGAATGGCGATATAATGAATAGCTACTCCGGAAAAACAAAGCAATATTAAAGCACAGTTTTTCAAGCGTCAAAATATAATGCAAATGTAATGCGTTTATAGTATTGTAGATATATATATATATATAGGTTGTGATTATCTAGTATATAACGGCACACCCATTTATATTTCTTTGGTGTCGTCGGTAGGCAAATATTGAGCTCGTGACGACGGTATTTGTTTGTGCACACTTTAATGACACAGACATTGGATTATGGGATGATTAGTACACGAACTAAACTAACAGTTTACGACCCTATTTTTCATCCTAGGTTACTAAAGGCGATCGAGTTGGGTCAGGGATATGATGAATGTAGACCAGAGGTTGGATAGTTATGAGATTTCTTCGAAATATCGTTGTGGTGAATCGTCGTTGGATCAGTAGCAGGTTGGCCTATAGGGAAACCTTGGGGTTTGTTTGTTTGTTATGCCAACGGGTGGGGAAGTCGGCCAAGCAGCCATAACGGGCCGGACCCTGTGGCGGCTGCTCGCGGATGATGGGGAAATAGGAGCAGGGGGTCAGTTGCTAGTTAGTAGGAAGGTTTGAAGTTGAAGTCTAGGCTTACTCCATGATGGAGGTGAACGTTTTGTTGAGGCCTCTTCGACCTAGGAGACTGATGATGACAAAAAGGTGTCAGGCACAGAGTTGGAGTACACAGCACATTTTTAAAAGATAAAAAATTCAGATAATTTATGCGCTCTGAATGGCGTGAAAGCTATTAATTTTTATTACTATTCAGCCAATCTCTTAGGGTGCTTTTATTCTCCGAAGTTCCCCTTTAATGTTTCTAAAAGGGATGTGTAGTAGACCTCCGTAATGGGCTTTTCATAATTTAGAGTTGATAAGAATTGTGGCGTGAACAGGAAGACAAGGTTAAGCTGGGATTGAGTAGGATTTGATAGTTGACCAATTGATGCTAGAGCCAAATTACAGTTTAAACCACAAGACATACCTCGAATGCCATAATTGAGACTTTTTTTTTTATCTTAACGATTTAATAATTGTCACTATAATGGTAAAGAACTGAAATGAAAAGCAGCGTGTGATGGGTTATCTTGAACACCACCAACTATAATATAATGAGGGACTGATAAGCAGAGATCCCTAAAAAAGAAAGGGAGGGGAGATAAAACTGTTTTGTACTAGCTCAGTTAATTTACTTGGTACTATATACTATTTTCGACTTATTGATTAGCTTTTGTTTGATATAAGGAATCACAAGTACCATTTGTGAGTTGGCAGAAAGTGAAGATTAATAATGTTTGTTTCTTGTAAAATAATTCCTTTTCGCCATTTGAGCTGCAAAGAATAGACAGTATACGTGTAGGAGAATGAAAAGAAGGCAATAGGTCATCAAATGACTTATCTTCACTGTCAGGTTTACTGATGAAGTGTATGTTTTCACAGTCATCTTATACAGGTTAGGTTTGGTTGGTGAAAATTGAATGAAAATCAACAGCTTCTTAAATAAACACACGGCACATAGTTGCAGAAGTAACATTTAATGAAAGACGAAGTTCATTTAATAGAGTAACTCGTTGGTGTACGTCGTCGGATGATTATTTTGGCTAGTGGACAGTTGTTATTAATTCTTGCTGGAACATGACATTAATTACTTACACCATGCCTGTAGTATCATCTTGTAAGACTGCTTGTATGTCCTACTAACTTTGAGGTAGAATATATATATATAGCAATATAGTCTCTGGGTAAAGTTAACCGTAATTGTAACTTCAATTTCTATACGCGGAGACCCCTATACGCGTCATAAATGAAAAGCCTTTGAATAATGACTAATTTGTTTTTTTTTACTTAAATGTTTAGGCATTTACTGGAAGAATTGGATTGTTTTGATCAATCAAAGACGATAATGCATCTTGATGAGAACCAAGTGGCCTTAGCATTAAAGAGAAAGGATACCGCTGGTGAAAAAACGCATTTATTACAAATTTTAAAGTGCTTAGAAGATAAATTACCCGAAGAAGAAGAAGAAGAAGGAGTAGTTGAAGCACAGATTCGTATATTGGAGTTTCCTACTAAGCAGACATGTTTGACTCAATCTATGAAGTTGAAATCAGCTCTGAAACAACTTGTAACTGGAAATGGTTTTGTATGGTCAAGTGATTTGGAGGCCACGATTCCAAGAAGTTGGGAACGACATGATGATATGATTATCTTGGCTCACGACACTTTTCATCACTCGATCTGGAACGATATCCCTGGTGAGTGTTATTTGGTAATACAGTATTTTGATTCTATAAGTTTTTGGATATATATATGCACACATGCATTCATACAAAGTTGTTTTTGAGATTATGGTTTTTATGATGTTCTCGTATTTTCTGTTTTTTTTTTTTATTTCATAATATATATCCATCCATGATGACATACACACACGTACATGTGACATTCACGATTCTCAATATGCCTCTCTTTCTCTCTCTCTTCCCGGTATTTTGGTTTTGAATTCATTGCTCGGTTTTTATGGATAGGTAGTATGTTATGGATATTTCTTGGATGGTTTTTTCCTCTCTCTTTCTCTATAGCCTTAAATACAACCAAGTCTCATCAATCTTCTTTCATATCTGCTGTCCATTATCAACAAGCGAGTGTGGTATTTGAAAATCGATATTTTTAAAGGTGATTCATATCAGTCGATTTTGTAATTTTTATTTATAAAGAGAGAGAGATGCTACTAATGATCCGATTCATATATTGTCAGAAAGGCAGCATCTGCTTCAGTGGTTGTTTGTGTGTATGTCATGTGATTTCTCTCTGCTCCTGTGATACTCGAGCACAAAATAGGAAAGTAAAAGGAAGAAAAGAAAAGCATTATTGGGAGGTGAAAAGTGTAGGAAGAGAGAGAGAGAGAGATAAAAAAATAAACCATGGTGAGTGACATGACTATCATTTAAAAGATACATTGTATGTTGCACACTAGGTTGTTGTTTTCTTCTCTTTCTCTACATACACTGACATCCGTTTTTCATTTCTTAAAAATGTCTCTCTCTTTTGTCTTTTAATAGCAAAATGAGTTTTTTGAAAGGGTAAAAAGCACGCATACGGAAACAATTTTTTGATTCTCTCTCTCTAGTCTTATTTTAAAGCAACAAAGCTGACGTTTTCCAGTAATGATGATGATGATGATGGTTGATGATAAACTGCTCATTAAAAATGAAACATTTTATGTGAGGTCTAAAATAAATAGGGTTTCATCATCATCATTAATTATTCTGCTGAAATTGGTTGTATCACTCTGAAAAATTCAAAAGACTTCTGGTACAGGCAGATAGTGGTGGTGATGGTGGGTCACAGCCCATTTAAATTAGGTGAATATCAAAATGATCTCTTAGAATTGTCGTTGCTAAATTTGTAATTCCTAACTTGAATGATAATTATGAGTGAAAACTCTCCTGCCTCTCTTTCTCTCTCTCTATGGATTTTGTCGTTGGTTAGTTCTTTAGGGCCCTTCAACTACAGTGGTCATTAGGGCCCAGAAAGACAAGTCATACCATGTGCCCTCTATGGATAGGCACAAATTAATTTTCCTAGCATATTTTCTTCTCGTTTTATATGCGTTCAATTTCCTACCTCAGTGGCGCAGTGGGTAGCGTGCTCGGTAACTACTTCAGTGGTTCTAGGTTCGATACTGGACTGAGGTGGGTTACCTTCGAGAGAGAAACCCCTGAGTGCGCTTTACTTCGGATGACAAGTAAAACAAAGGTCCCGTGTAGCCTACGACGACATCTGAACGTAAAAGAGCCCTCTCTAATATGCACCGAGTAGAGGAGGCAAGATTTCCAGGTGTAGGAGCTCCGCCCCCCCCCTTGGCGTCGGTGGAATTCCCAAACGAACAGTAGACCGACGATAAACAAGCATAGGGGTTGTATCTTTGGTCGGCAACCGGCTGCGGAAAAACACTGAACAATATATCACCCACCCTTGCGTCCATTCAGAGGGACAAGATGGGTACCCGACCCTGCCACAGGCGGGAAAAATGGTTAAGAGTTCCTTTATATGTGTTCAATTTCGAAATAATGGTTGAGACGTATCCTGGGTGGGGTGCCTCCAGTCAGAGCAGTCTCATCAAGAAAAGGGACTAATCGTAGATTAGGGGCGTAGAATGTGGGAACCCTTACAGGAAAAACAGAGGAATTAGTTAGTGCTCTAAAGCGTAGGAGGCTTATGAGAACAGGGGAAGAGGAGTTCGTTAGGTCCATTGCAAGGATGTAGGTGGTTGGAGGCACCCGGGGCAGGTCGTGGCCGAAGCAGACATGGGAGCCGGTTGTCCAGAAGGATATAGTAGTGTGTGAGGCGGTCGGGGTTCCTGGTAGGAGATAGTCAGGGGTGGAGGGCTAGAATCTGCAGACCCGACCCTGTCACAGGCGGGATGAGGATATGATGAGGATGACGACGTGTCCAGGGATGCTTTTGACATTAATACACTCGTTAACGGAAAGCCCTAAGCATCTAAATTCGGGTGTGTGTTGTTGGTGTTTTAGGGCCCTTCAACTACAAAGGTCATTAGAGCCCCGTCCACAGCATAGTTCTTATGCAGAGACTGCACAGACACTACACTAATGCGACGATTTTTGGGTATTAGCAGTACCTAGTTTTCCTAGGCGGCCACCCATGTCAGTACTAGCTGGGGTTGCGCTGCTTAACTTCAGTGATCAGACGAGGACTGGTGTTCCAGCGCAATTCGTCGCTCCCTCTCTAAATTCGGATATCATCACGATCTGAAAATGAATGGGAAATTCAAGAGTTAGTTATCCAGACTTGGATACAACAGGATGTGCATTGTTTAGCATTTTGAATGTTGGATAATTAATTATGGCTGATGAATAATTTAATACGATGGTAGTGTAATTGCAGGGCGAAGTGTAATTTTTCGGAGATAAATAACAGTGATCGACTGACTCACCTCGTTATTCGCGACGTTGTTTTAGGCATCATCGTCAGTCGCTTTGTTGTCACTGAAGTTCCTCTGTTATTGGAATACGACCACCATCATCACCTTTGGAGCTCATTGCATGGTCTAATATCACCTTGAATGTGCTGGTCAGGAATTACTTTGCTGATCGGCCATCTTGTCTCATTTATTGGAGATGATTTTTTTTTTTTTTGCAATCAAGTGTCTCTTGCAGGCATGATTAAATGCCTTCAAAAGACATGGGAATAAGTCGTTGGCCATCACAAACCGTGTGCCACAAGCCATTAAATTCTTAGTGTGGTTTCTTTAGTGCAAGTAGGGACGGACATATATGCCAGTATCATATTGCGAAATTTGATATTTATTATGGCAATATTTCATAGTGACGCCCTACTAACGCCCTTCAACGCATCACTGACGAAAAGAAGGGCGGAGGCAGAGCTCGAGGTTCGAGGCTCGACAGTTCTTACCTGATTGAAATCATGTAAGAACTGTCCATGTGATATACTAACCCCGCCTCGGTAGCGTGCTGAGCTACTACGTAAGCGGTGGTTCCAGATTCGATCCTGGACCGAGGTGGATTGGCTTTTTTTTTTTCGGGTGAGAAAGAAAAGTCCTCCGTCGGATGGGAAGTAAAGCTGTGGCCCCGTGGGGGGAGCGGCTGTATTACGTTGGACACACCAGTTCTCGTCGGATCACTGAAGTTAAGCAACGCAATCCCAGCTGATATTGTATGGGTTGCCGCTTCAGAACACTGGGTACTGCTAATACCCAAAAATCGTCCTAACAGCGTGCATTAGAACTACGCAGCGGTTGGGGCTGTAATAACCGTTGTAGATGAAGGGCCCTAAAACATCAACGAAACAAAGGCCGTGGCCCCGTGTGGTGTGTGCGATGAAACCACAACACGGAAAAGAGCCCTTTCTACATGGAACGATTAGAACGGCAAAATTTCTAGGTGTAGGAGCTCGCCCTCTTCCTGGCTGCTGTTGTTGTTTGTTGGTGTTTTAGGGCCCGTCAACTACAAGGTCATTAGAGCCCCGTCCACTGCGAAGTTCTAATGCAGAGACTGGACAGATACTACACTAATGCGACGAATTTTGGGTATTAGAGGTACCTAGTTTTGCCAAGCGGCCACCCATGTCAGTACTAGCTGGGGTTGCGCTGCTTAACTTCAGTGATCAGACGAGAACTGGTGTGTCCAACGCAATTCCTCCTGGAGGAAAGTGCCCCGATGAATAAAAATGGACCAAGGATAAATGAGCAGAGGGGTTGCAGTATTAGGTTGGTTGCGTCAAAAGACCGATGAGTAGATCGCTCATGTGTCTCAATGAGACAGTGACCTATCTCGACCCTGCCGGTTAGTTGTTGTTGCTGTCCATCTCTCATTCCTGTGAATGGATTGTCATTCTGCCACGGGGAATGCTTTTTCTTGGGCGGGGAATCCATGTCATATCTGCTTAGTGCCAAGTTTCATTGTGTTTTATTTTTTGAATGGTAGTATTGAAGGGATTTTTTTTTTTAGTAAAAAAGAAAATAGTTTCTAGGCATGATCTTTGACCAAGGTTCATCTAATTTGCATTGCGATCAATTTGAATTTCTCCTTTCTTTCTTAGTATTGATTTTTATTAAACATTTCAAATTTGCTGTGACGCTGCTGTTATTTTTTTTCCTTCCGCCTTTCCTTCTTTGACTTGGCAGCACATGTCAAACAAAATATAAGATTGGTTTACACAGTATTTCATATTTTAAAGACATATGAAAGTCTTCTTTCGTTCAATCTCTCTTTTCTGGTGTTTTTTTTGCCTGCCTGCTGTACTTTTTCCCCCCCTTGTGTATGCTTTTGGGCTAGAGGGAAAGAAAAGGTCAAGCAAACGATGACCTGAACTCTTTGACACACGATCTTGTAATTTAAATCTGAAAGCAAACTCACAGCATGGCAACATGATGGAAAGTTTCATGTCACTACAACATGACTACTAATATCTTATATTTATTTATTTTTTTTTATTGTTAGATAAAATCAATTAGATGACTGCTGTTTGTCACACTCGGGCCCTGACTGTCTTGAGCCCCTTTTGAGGTGCTGTCTCGCTTGAGTGACAAATAGATTTTTGTGAAAATGAGAGAGAGAGGTATGCAATATCGCCTCGGTGGCGTGGTAGGTAGTGGTTCCAGGTTCGATACTGGATCGAGGTGGGTTGGTTTCTTTCTAGTGACAGTAAGGTCCCGAGTGAGCCTTCCTTCGGATTAGAAGTAAAGCCGAGGTCCTGTGTGGTGTACGATGGCCTTCGCACGTGAAAGAATCCTCTCTACTATGCAACGGGGAAATGAGGCAGCATTGCCAGGTGTAGGAACTCGGCCCCTATTGTCGGTGGAGTGCCCCAACGAACAGTTTATAGACTAACGATAAATAAGTTTAGGGGTTGCAGGTTTGGTCGGCAGCCGGCTGAGAAAATCACCGTCCAATATATCACCATTGAGTCCATTCAGAGGAGCAAGGTTGGTACCTGACCCTACCATAGGCAGGAAAAAAGGTTTTTGTTTCGTTGGTGTTTTAGGGCTCTTCGAGCCCCGTCATTAGAATGCAAGTGGCCGAGATGCGAATGCTGCGGTACATGAGTGGCGTGTCGAGAGCTGATAAGAATTAGGAATGCGTATATGACAGGTAGCCTGGGGGTGGAGGACATCGCAGAAAAATGAGGGAGGATAGGCTGACGTGTTATGGACACGGCATGAGAGGAGGAGCTCGTTAGGTCCTTTCCAGGAATGCAGGTGGTCGGTAGCACCCGGGGCAGGGAGAGACCGAAGCAGACGTTGGAACAGATTGTCCGTAAGGACATTGGTGTGTGTGTGGGGTGGACGGGGACCTGGTGGGAGACAGACGGGGATGGAGGGCTAGAACCCGCAGACCCAACTCTGCCACAGGCGGGATAAGGGTAAGAAGATGATGATGGTGTTGTAGGGCTCTTCAACTACAAGGTCATTAGAGCTCCGTCCACTGCAAAGGCCTAGTGCACAGACACTACACTAATGCGACGATTACTGGGTATTAGCAGTACCCAATTTTCCCAAGCGGCCACCCATGTTAGTATTAGCTGGGGGTTGCGTTGCTTAACTTCGGTGATCGTTGGTTTTGTTGGTGTTTTAGGGCCCTTCAACTACAAGGTTATTAGAACGCCGTCCACTGCTTAGTTCTAATGCAGAATCTGCACAGAAACCATGCTTGATGCGACGATTATTGGGTATTACCGGTACCCAGTTTTCCCAAGCGGTCACCCATGTTAGTAGTAGCTGGGGTTGCACTGCTTAACTACAGTGATCAGACGAAAACTAGTGTGTCCAACACAATAAGCCTTTGTTCATTTGTGTTTAAGGTCCCGTCAACTACAAGGTCATTAGAGACCCGTCCATTGCATAGTTCTAATGCATAGACTGCACAGATACTACACTAATGCGACGATTATTGGGTATTAGCAGTACCCAGCTTTCCCGAGCGACCAACCTTTGTCAGTACTAACTGGGCTTGCGTTGCTTAACTTCAGTGATCAGACGAGATCTGGTGTGTCCAACGCAAGTCGCCGCTCCCCACGCAATAAGCCGCTTCCGGGGAAAAGGGTTAGAAGTTGCTTTTGAAAGAGGGAGGTGGTATGGAGGGATGTAAAATTAATTTCAAATTACGTTTGAATTTATTTGTAGTTGATGATGTAGCGTCGTCTGTCGTGGAATTTGATGTTGCTGCTGTCAGAGGATCGTAACTTATTGTAGATTCCTTAACAGCATCTTGTGGTTATTGTCATGAAGGCGTGTTTCCTTGTCCTCTCACGTTGGGATTTTTGATGTTTCATTTCATCAAGTTGATCTGAAATTTAGGCAGGATGTTAGTGTGACAATTTTTTTGTTGTTGGTGCTGTCGCTGCCAACGGGGATTTCATTATATTTATAAGATGTATGGAAATTTTGTAAGGGGGGGATTAGGGGAGAATATTGGGTTTGTTAAGGTGTCTCTCTCTCTCTCTCTCTGTGTGTGTGTGTATATATATTTGAAAGCACTGCAAATAAGAGGGAAGGGGATTAGGGGGAGGGTATATTTGCAAGTGATATTAAATTGAAATATCTACCAATTTTTTTTTCTTCCTCCTCCAGCGACTTGAAAGGGCGGTCGTTATTTTTAGCTCTTTCAAATTCTTATTACAAGATCAATCGTGCATTTTTACATCTTGCCTAAACCACGGCAGGCAGAGGAAAGTAGAAGGTATTTCTGGAAGGAGAAATATTGCTACAAGGTGAGAGGATGAGGGGGGGAAGAAGAGATGAGTGCAACCCATTTCCTTAGACTACTTAGTTGTAAATGATAAGAGTGCATAACGAACAAAAAAAGTTTTGTATATGTTTATTTAATTTTCGTAACTAACAAAGCGATTCTAGTAATGTCGTTTTTAAATTATATTATTTCTTCGTCTCTCCTTTTAGTGTGTGTCTGGGCTTCAGAATTTCCATATTGAATAAGTAGAGTGACTAGAGTCAAGGGGTCGGAGAGAAAAATCGATAATTTTTGGTTTTGTACTCCACGTGGAAGGTATAAAATTAACTCACCGTGCTTGAATTACATCCGGTAATGTGATTAAACAAAGCAAAAAAAAAAAAAAAAAACCCTTTGCTCGCCTATGGCAGGGTCGCATACCCAACCATCTTGTGGCTCTCAATGGACAAGGGAGCAACGAATTGCGTTGGACACACCACTTCTCGTCTGATCACTGAAGTTAAGCAACGCAACCCCAGCTAGTACTGACATGGGTGGCCGCTTGGGAAAACTGGGTACTGCTAATACCCAGTAATCGTCGCATTAGTGTAGTGTCTGTGCAGTCTCTGCATAAGAACTATGCTGTGGACGGGGCTCGAATGACCTTTGTAGTTGAAGGGCCCTAAAACACCAACAAACAAACAATCTGAATGGACACAAGGGCGATATATATATTGGACAGTGTTTCCTCCAACCGGTTGCCGTCCAAAGCTGTAATTCCTCATCATCGTCATACCCTTATCCTGCCCGTGGCGGGGTCGGGTCTGCGGGTTCTAGCCCTCTACTTCCGTCTGTTTCCCACTAGGTCCCCGTCCACTCCACACACTGCCATGTGCCTCCGGACAACCCGTTCCCACGTCTGTTTCGGTCCCATCCCCCCTATTGTTTGTTTGTTTGTTGGTGTTTTAGGGCCTTTCAACTAGAAGGTCATTAGAACCCCGTCCACAGCATAGTTGTTATGCAGAGATTGCACAGGCACTACGTACGCTAATGCGACGATTTTTGGGTATTAGCAGTACCCAGTTTTCCCAAGCGGCCACCCATGTCAGTACTAATTGGGGTTGCGATGCTTAACTTCAGTGATCAAACGAGAAGTGGTGTGTCCAACGCAATTCGCTGCTCCCTTCTCCCCTACCCCAGATGCTGCCGACCATCTGCATTCCGGGAATGCACCTAACGAGCTCCTCTTCCCCTCTTCTCATAACGTGTCCATACCACCACATCGAGCTCCTACATCTGGAAATTATGCCTCATCTACCCATTGCATAGTAGAGAGGGTTCTCTTACGTGCTGACGTCATTGTACATCACACGGGACGTCGGTTAGTATTGGATGTGGAATTTGCTGCTGATAACAACAGCTACTAAGTCTTTTCCCGTCTACGGCAAGGTCGGGTACCCATTGTCTTTACCACTGTGGGATAGATGGGCAAACTTGTTGAACAGTATTTTTACTCAGCCGACTGCCAACCAGATGATGTAACCCAGGCATTTCAAATTCGGGTAGTCCGAGGGCCACATTGGTAGCATATGCGTTGTCATGAGGCACATACAGTGCCCATGGCACCCCTTACAACTACGCCCGGGGGCTACTGTCCCCTTCTCGTTACGTAACGCCGCCGATTGGCAGGCCGCATATGTATACTACATGGTATCGATTGTGCGGGTGGCAACTCTAGGGTTCAAGGGCCGCATGCCACCCGCGGGCCACCATTTTGACACTTCTGCTGTAATCCCTATGCTTATTGATCATCGGCCTATTCTTCTTCATTGGGGCACGTTTTCATCCACCTGGGAATTTTGCCGATCTACATGTTGCATGTAGAAAGGGCTGTTAAGTCGGCGTTAGTATGTTATACTAACGGGTTGGGGAGTTGGCCAAGCAGGCATATATAACGGGACGAACCTTGTGGAGGCTGCTCGCAGGTAAGAGGGAAAATAGGAGTAGGCGATGTAGGAGAAGGGAAATTAGCAGCACCTAATGTTAAACCGAACACCCATGTCAGTAATAACTTGGGTTTTTGTGTTGTTTTGTTGGTGTTTTAGGGCCCTTCAACTACAAGGTCATTAGAGCCCCGTCCACTGTGTAGTTCTGATGCAGAGGCTGCACAGACACTACGCTAATGCGACGATTTTTGGATACTAGCAGTACCCAGTTTTCCCAAGCGGCCACCCATGTCAGTACTAGCTGGGGTTGCGTTGTTTAACTTCAGTGATCTGACGAGAACTGGTGTGTCCAAAGCAACTCAGCCGAAAAAAAAAAAACTTGTCCGAAAGAAGCCAAACTACATCGATCTGGTGTGGTACATGCTACTCCGCCGAATCCAAAAATGTAAGGTCTATTTTGGGGGTATTTCCTAATTCGTTGGTTATTGAGCTTGTGAGTGTACTCAACCTTGCCATAGGCGATAAAGGCGTTAGAAATAGTAGGAAGTGATGAATGCTGAAAGAGTTTGTGGTGCAAGGGAACAGGGAAGAAGTGTGAAAGACACACTAGAGTTTCTTCCCTCCAAGGACTCTCTCTCCCCCACCCCAGGGCTCTCTCTCTTTATCTCCTGTTTGAATTTACAGTACATTTAGCATCTTTATTTCTTTTAGTGTGAAGGTATTTTTAGATAGGTTTTTTTTGGTTATAGGTGTGTAGTGTAATCTTAATACACCCCTATACGATGGCGACGTGTATTTTTTTTGACATGAAGTTCATCTTAAGACGTTCAAATTGCAGATCTTTGCGAAGTTGAAAAGATAAACAAGGTTGGCGCAACAACGTCGGTGTTGTGTTTATTGCCTCTTGAGCAGTTGTTTGCTCAAAAAAAAAGGTGAAAAAATTTTTTTTCACCTCTCTCACAATGAACCAATTGTGAAAGGAAAACACACTTTTTTTTGATTGAAACCGTGCTGCTGCTGCTGCTGCTGTTGAATCTTTTTTTATTTTCATTTTCCGTCTTTGTCTACACAACAGTCATCCAGCCAGCAGTCTTTCAATGTCCCAATAAGGTTGCCGTTACTGATTTTTATTTTTCGGTTGTTGCTGGCCTGAAATTGAGTTTGGCCGGCCTTTTTCTCATCATGATAATCTTTTATTGCAGTGGTTGTCAACCACTGTGCCGCGAGATTCACGAGAATGTGCCGTGAGGTCGGGTACCCATCTTGTCCCTCTGACTGGACACAAGGGCGATATATTAGGCAGTGTTTCCCCACAGCCGGTTGCCAACCAAAGCTGCAACTCCAATGCTATTTATCGTCTTTTTACTGTTCGTTTGGACATTCCACCGAAGGGACCCGCCGCGGTGGCGTAGTGGTTAGCACGCTCGACAACTACGCCAGTAGTTCTAGGTTCGATACTGGACCGTGGTGGGTCGGCTTCTTTCGGGCGAGAGAGAAGCCGCGAGTGTGCCTTCTTTCGGATGAGAAGTAAAACCGAGGTCCCTTGTGGGTGTACGATGGCACTTGCACGTAAAAGAACCCTCTCTACTACGCAACGGGTAGATGAGGCAAAATTTCCAGGTGTAGGAGCTCGCCCCCTGGCGTCGGTAGCATTCCCCAACGAACACTAGACCGACGATAAATAACCGTAGGGGTGCAGCTTTGGCCGGCAACCGGCTGCAGAAAAAACTATGACCAATATATCACCCTGTGTCCATTCAGAGGGACAAATGGGTACCCGACCCTGCCATAGGCGGGAAAAGGGTTAGGAGTTGCTTTTGGACATTCCACCGAAGACAGGAGGCGAGCTCCTGCACCTGGAAATTTTGGGCCTTTACCCGTTTCATAATAGAGAGGGTTCTTCCACGTGCAGATGCCATCGTACACCACACGGGCCTGCGGTTTTACTTCTCACCCGAAAGAAGGTGCACTCAGGGCTTCTCTCTCGCCCGAAAAAAAAAGCGAACCCACCTCGGTGCAGTATTGAACCAAAAACTACTGACACAGTTACCGAGCGCCATCGAGGCAAGTTTTTGCATAGGGTTAGGTTACAACTTATATATTTTCTTTGGCGTTTGTGTGCCCCGAAATGTGTCGTTGTTAGTGTGCCGCCAAATTTTGAAATTAGTAAAAGTGTACCGTGGCGAAAAAAAGGTTGAGAATCACTGTTTTATTGAATGGCTATTCACGCCTGTCGCTTAATCGGCGAAGGGGTTAATTATGGTCCCACTGAACATGGTTGGTAGGACAATTTTATTTGTATTTACTAATAGGGACTGCTAAGAAAGATCTCCATGCCATCTTTATCGACCTGGAGAAGGCCTATGATAGTGTCCCAAGGCAGGTCGTTTGGGAGGTACTACAGAAAAGGGGGGGGTAGAAGAAGGGCTTATCCGAATAGTCCAGGATATGTACGAAGGCTCCAAAGCCACGGTAAGGACACCTTGGGGGTATACTGGGGGCTTCCCAGTGAAAGTTGGGGTGCACCAAGGTTCAGCCCTTAGTCCCTACCTTTTCATCCTGGTCTTGGATGAACTGCTGACGGGAGTAGACGAATGGGCCCCTCAGAGCTTAGTATTTGCTGACGACATCGGAAAAGTCGGTGACAGCAGAAAACAGATAGAGAAGGGATTAAACGACATGAGAGGATCGATAGAAAAGGGAGAGCTAAAGATAAACATGAAGAAGACAGGCAAGGCAACAAACAGGCAACAGACGGTGACGTCCATTCAAGGGGCGAACTGGTGAAAAAGGTGCAAGAGGATCTATTTTCCAAAGCAATGGGGAGATAGACGTTGATGTGACCCGTAGAATCAATGGGGGGTGGCTGAAGTGGAGACAGGCAAGTGGGGGTCTTGTGTGATAGGAGGGTCCCAATCAAGTTGAAAGGAAGGTTCTACAGGGCAGCGGTTAGGCCAGCTATGCTATACGGGTCCGAGTTTTCGGCAGTGAGGAAGAGCCACGTCCACAGAATGCAAGTTGCTGAGATGCGAATGCTGCGTTATATGAGTGGTGTATCGAGAGCTGATAGAATTAGGAACGAGTATGTTAGAGGCAGCCTGAGGGGTGGTGGACATCGCCGAAAAGATGAGGGAGAATAGACTGAGATGGTATGGACACGTGATGAGAAGAGCGGACGAGGACCTAGTTAGGGCTATACCAGGTTTGCAGGTGGTCGGTAGTACCCGGGGCAGGGGGAGACCGAAGCTGACGTGGGAGCAGGTTGTCCGAAAGGATATGGCGGTGTGTGGGGTGGACGGTGACCTAGTGGGAGATAGACGGGAGTGGAGGGCCAGAACCCGCAGACAAGGCAAGGCAGTTTGGTATTGTAGTTAAAACCTAAACTCTTGTAGAGACCCCCGACGTGTAGAGACCTCCTCCACCACCAGAATGGTATTATAAAAGCCTCAGGCGTCAGACAGGGAGCGGCAAATTGCGTTGGACACACCAGTTCTCGTCTGATCATTGAAGTTAAGCAGCAGAACCCCTGCTAGTACTGACATGGGTGGCCGCTTGGGAAAACTGGGTACTGCTAATACCCAAAAATCGTCGCATTACTGTAGTGTCTGTACAATCTCTGCATCAGAACTATGCTGTTGATGGGGCTCTAATGACCTTGTAGTGGAAGGACCCTAAACCACAAACAAACAACGACAAACAGGCGTCAGACAGACAAATTTACTGATTGATCTTAAGTTGACCATTTTTTTTTGGACCGTCTTGGCCATATTTTAATGTCATCTTTCAACGTTTCTTGGAAGCCGTAGTAGTTCTGGCGAATTTGCTTCTCCATCTTAAGAAGATGAAGCAAGCAGTCTGCTGTCTGCATTTTTTTTCTGGGCAGATACTCTACTGCAGAGAACGGCAGCCTTTTTTTCTGGTTACGGGCCGGTTTAATATTCGTCTTTTTTGGGACTAGTATTAGAAATGAGACAGTGTGGGGGTGAGGAACGTCGCAGAAAAGATGAGAGAGAATAGACTGAGGTGGTATGGGCATGCTCTATGTTACCGTAACGGGTTGGGGAGGAAGCCAAGCAGCCATAACAGGCCGAATCCTTAGTGATGAGAAGAGGGGAGGAGGAGCTGGTTGGTTAGGTCCATCACGGGGCTGCAGATTATAAGAAGCACTCGGAGCAGGGCAAGACCTATTTTTGTTTCGTTGCTGTTGTAGGGCTCTACCTTCACACCTATATAGTGTGTGTGTGAGGTGAATGGGAACCTGGTGGGTGATAGGCAGGAGTGGAGGGCCAGAACCTGCAGATTCGAACCTGCCATCGGCGGGATAAGAGTATAATGGTGATGATGATGGACTACTACCATATGTTATTTGGGGATTACGGGCCATAGCTGACGGCCCGGAACCTGTAGATTGCCCATTCCTGCTTTACTGGTTACATTACTTCCGGTCTCGGTGGTTCAGTTGGTAAAGTGGTTGATGATATTAGATCTCAGGGAGGGTGACGCAGATGGAAGGAACCCTGTATATACTTTCTGTGTCGAATGAGATGGCAACGTCCCGCTTGTGTTTGGAATGTGTACGATGTCAGGCTCCATGTAACAGAACTGCTTTTCCACCACCTACTTCCAAATAAACAATGAGTTACTGCCTCCCCCCCCCCCGCCTACTTCTGAAGGTCATTTACCGACACCAACAGTGGAGGGCGACCTTTTGCGTCTGGGGGTTCTGCCAGCTCACACTTGTATTGTTACTCTATATGGAAAGAGTTCCTTTATATACAGTGCGCACAAACAAGAGCAACCACTTCAGCCAGGATACTTGACTCAAAGCCGGTGTTTTTTTTCACGGGGCGGCAAGAGAAGGGTTGTTGTTGTTGTTTGTTGGTGTTTTAGGGCCCTTCAACAACAAGGTCATTAGAGCCCCGTCCACAGCATAGTTCTTATGCAGAGACTGCACAGACACTACACTAATGCGACGATTTTTGGGTATTAGCAGTACCCAGTTTTCCCAAGCGGCCGGGAGCGGAGAATTGCGTTGGACCCACCAGTTCTCGTCTGATCACTGAAGTAAAGTAGCGCAACCCCAGCTAGTACTGACATGGATGGCCGCTTGGGAAAACTGGGTACCGCTAGTATCCAAAAATCGTCGCATTAGTGTAGTGTCTGTGCAGTTTCTGCATCAGAACTACATAGTAGACGGGACTCTAATGACCTTGCAGTTGAAGGACCCTAAAACACCAACAAACAACCCAAGCGGCCACCCATGTCAGTACTAGCTGGGGTTGCACTGCTTAACTTCAGTGATCAGACGAGAACTAGTGTGTCCAAGGCAATTCGCCGCTCCCACCAAGAGCAGGGAACCACTCCACAAGTCTTGATGTGAAAATTGCCATCACTGCACATAAGGGAATGTGGTAGCTCACCTGATCCCTTGGTGTCACTAAGCTGATTTTAGCGCCGAGAATGTGATGCTAAATAATAATCGCAATAAACTGGACACACATAGAAATTACAGTATGAGAAATGAGGAGGTGTTTTGTTCCAGGGGTCAAATTGGTCAATCTAGTCGATTATTTCAGACTCGAGAACCATGAAAAGTGACGCATTTGTCAAGAAATTACGTAAGAAGTGACACGAGACAGGCGTAGATATTGCTAATGGTCAATAAGTTGAGCCCAGTTGGTGATATAAATGCCAGTTGTTATCATCATCTTCAATAACATATCTTGACCATAGGTCCGTTAGAGGCCTATAGATTCAAGGGCATTCTTTCATCTTACAACAGCAACAATATCTAACCCTTTTTGCTCTATGGCAGGGTCCGATACCCATCTTTTTCCCTCAGAATGGACACAGGGGTGATATATTAGACGGTGTTTTTTTTTCCACAGCCGGTTGTCGACCAAAGGTGCAAACCCTTATGCTTATTTATCGTCGGTCTACTGTTGGTTGGGGCACTCCACCTAGCTCTTACACCTGAGAATTTTGCCTCATCTAACCGTTGCGTAATAGAGAGGGCTCTTTTACGTGTAAATGCCATCGTACACCACACGGGACCTCGGTTTTAGTTCTCATCCGAAGGAATGCGCACTCGGGGCCTTTCTCTCGCCTGAAAAAAGCCAACTCACCTCGATGCAGTATCGAACCTGGAAACATTGGCGCATAAATCGATCACGCTACCTATTGTGCCACTGAGGCGGGTGGTGCCTGATCTATTCATTATGACAAAAACGAAATTACTCTTCTTCTTGGCTCAAAAAACATTTTGTTCCCCTAGTATTAATTGAATTGCCGAAACAGATGGTGTTCCCTTCCTTATGAAATGTAGTAGTAATGAATCTAAATAAATGAGCAGCACAAAAAAAATTTTTAATACACGTAAATTAAAAAAAAGTAAACACCAAAATTTTGATAAGGTTGAGAGTTTGCGACGTAGCGAGGGAGCGAGAGAGTGAAATATTACCTCAAAGAAAAATAAGATCGTTTTAATATAAATACCTGAAAGAATCATTTTCATGAAATTGGATCACTTTTTTTTTGGTGGCGAAGGAAGGACGAGTTCCCCATTTCTTCGCCCGGTTTGAATATAAAAGTGGCGGTGTTCCCCTTCCTCCCCTTTCTTATCCTCAATTAATCTTATTAATGCAGCGGTGGTTCCCAACTGAGGGAGCGGCAAATTGCGTTGGACACTCCAGTTCTCGTCTGATCCCTGCAGTTAAACAACGCAACCCCAATTAGTACTGACATGGGTGGCTGCTTGGGAAAACTGGGTACCGCTAGTATCCAAAAATCGTCGCATTAGTGTAGTGTCTGTGCAGCCTCTGCATCAGAACTACACAATGGACGGGGCGCTAATAACCTTGTAGTTGAAGGGCCCTAAAACACAAACAAACCCAACTGAGGTGGGACGGGACTAAAAAAAATAAATCCTAACCTTTTTCCCGCCTATGGCAGGGTCGGGTACCCGTCAGGTCCCTATGAATGGTCACTAGGGTGATCTATTGGACAGTGTTTCTTCACAGCTAGTTGCGGACCAATGCTGCAACCCCTACGCTCATCTATCTGTCGGTCTACTGTTGGTTGGGGCCGCTTGGGAAGGTGCAAATGGCATCCCTTCAGTTGGTGCCGCCAAATTGCGTTGGACACACCAGTTCTCGTGAGATCACTGAAGTAAAGCGGCGCAAGCCCACGTTAGTACCAACATGGGTGGTTGGTAAAGAACGTTGGGTGCTGCAAATTTCCCCTCTCCTATGTCCTCTACACTTACCTCGTCATTTCCCGCGAGCAGCCTCCTAAGGGTTCGTCCCGTTATGGCTGCTTGGCTTACTCCCCAACCCATGAAGTTAATCCAGTAATCCTGGTAGAAGAGATGATTCTTTTTTTTTGTGTTTTAGGGCCCTTCAACTACAAGGTCATTAGAGCCCCGTCCACTACGTAGTTCTAATGCAGAGACTGCACAGATACTAGACTAATGCGACGATTTTTGGGTATTACTGGTACCCAGTTTTCCCTGGAGGCCACTCATTTTAGTTGTTGTTTGTTGGTGTATTAGGGCCCTTCAACTACAAGGTCATTAGAGCCCCGTACACTGTGTAGTTCTGAAGCAGAGGCTGTACAGACACTACACTAATGCGACGATTTTTGGATACTAGCGGTACCCAGTTTTCCCAAGCAGCCACCCATGTCAGTACTAACTGGGGTTGCATTGTTTAACTTCAGTGATCAGACAAGAACTGGGGTGTCTTACGCCATTAGGACAGGTTGCATTAGGCCCACCCCTGAGCTCGATATTCAGATTGCGCTTCTGAGTTATTGGGAAAGTGGGGGGGTGGACCTCAGTTACCCTTTTTAAGGAGTAGGAGACCAGGTAGAAGAGGTAAATAAGATAAACACATTCGTATTTAAACCTATAGAGAAAGGATAGATAATATATGCAAATGAAGAAAACGAAAAATCGATGTCAATTTAGTCTAAGATGTTTGCTCGAGACATCGCAGACACTGCCACCAATTTGTGGAGAAAATGAATGCGATTTTGACTTGTATTTAATTGAATAAGCTTCATATATATTTTTTTCTTCCTTCTCTCATTTCCTTTTTAATGCTAAAAATAGATACTACTACAACTCAACATTTTAAGGTGCTCTTTTTTTTTTTAAAGAAAAAATCCTTAATTCGCGTTAGTGTTTTTAGGCTCATTAAAGGAGTAAAATCACATGACTATAAGGCTGGGATTAATGTAGACCCTTTATGGATTCGTATAATTATAATACGGAGATGAAGGAGGGAGGGAAGCTGTTTGATTAATCAATCACCAATTAGCAACTCCTAACCCTTTTCCCACCTATGGCAGGGTCGGGTACCCATCTTGTCCCTCTGAATGGACACAAGGGACAGTATTTTTCCGCAGCCTGTTTGTCGACCAAACTAGCAACCCCCCTATGCTTATTTATTGTCGGTCCACTGTTTGTTTGGGGGATCCCACCGACGACGCGGGGAGCGGCGAGTTGCGTTGGACACACCAGTTCTCGTCTGATCACTGAAGTTAAGCAACGCAAGCCCAGTTAGTACTGACATGGGTGGTCGCTCGGGAAAGCTGGGTACTGCTAATACCCAATAATCGTCGCATTAGTGTAGTGTCTGTGCAGTCTATGCATTAGAACTATGCAGTGGACGGGTCTCTAATGACCTTGCAGTTGATGGGACCTTAAACCCCAACAAACAAACAAACAAACACCGACGACGCCGGGGAGGGGGGGACGAGCTCCTACACCTGGAAAAGTTTGCCTCAACTACCCGTTGAATAGTAAAGAGGGCTCTTTTATGTGCAAAATACCATCGAACCTCACACGGAACCTCGGTTTTACTTCTCATCCTCTCCCCAAATGAAGCCACAACCCACCTCGGCCCAGCATCGGACCTAGAATCACTGCCGCAGTTACCTAGCACACTTCCCACTGCGCCACCGAGGCGGGATGTACCCATTATAGAGGTGTACCGTTTAGAGGGGTAGTAATCACATATAAAGCCTATGGACGAAAAATCGGTCCCTGAAGAATTTGTACCGATATGAGAGTTGCACCCATAGGGAGGTTTTACTGTATTATAAAAAGTGAAAGGGAGGAACCTTCAGCAACAGTTCTGGATTTTTGTTTTGTTGGTGTTTCAAAGCCCTTCAACTACAAAGGTCATTAGAACTCCGTTCACTGCGTAGTTTTAATACAGTTGTTGTTTGTTGGTGTTTTAAGGCCCTTCAACTACAAAGGTCATTAGAGCCCCGCACACAGTGTAGTTCTTATGCAGAGACTGCACAGACACTACACTAATGTGACGATTTTTGGGTATTAGCAGTACCCAGTTTTCCCAAGCGGCCACCAATGTCAGTACTAACTGGGCTTGCGTTGTTTAACTTCAGTGATCGGACGGGAACTAGTGTGTCCAACGCAAGTCGCCGCTCCCCAGTTCTAATGCAGAGACTGCACAGACACTACACGCATGCGACAGTTCTGGATTTTTGTTTTGTTGGTGTTTCAAGGCCCTTCAACTACAAAGGTCATTAGGACTCCGTTCACTGCAGTTGTTGATTGTTGGTGTTTTAGGGCCTTTCAAATACAAGGTCATGAGAGCCCCGCCCACAGTGTAGTTCTTATGCAGACTGCACAGGCACTACACTAATGTGGCGATTTTTGGGTATTAGCAGTACCCAGTTTACTCAAGAGGCCACCCATGCTAGCAGTGACGTAATAGGGGTATGAAGCTCCTGTGGCAATTGTCTAATTTGCGCCTCCCCATACCGCAATAATGACAACAAAATAAAAAATTTTGCTCCGCAAGCCCAGTTGCGCCCGCCTTCTTCGCCACGCCCTCGTTAAGGCACTGCATGCTAGTACTGGCTGGGGTTGCGTTGCTTAACTTCAGTGATCAGACGAGAACTGGTGTGTGTGTCTAAAGCCTGGTTCCGTGGCACGCGACACCGACGGAAATCGCGTTCGAGCTTACGAAATGCCACAGAAACTGATGACGTAGGAACTCAACTTTTTTTCCACAGTAGCGCGAAAATCAACTGAAAAGTGGAGTTGAGAGGTAGTCAACTGCATTTCTTGCTTGCAACTGTCGCGTGCATTTCATTGGCTATTGCTTTTCAAACAACGTTATCTTTTAAATTTTATTGGTTGTTGGATTTTTGTGCTGTGGGCGCCACCTTACAGGCATTTTTGAAACATTTACACTTCGCATGATTTCTCACCTGCCACGGAACTACAACAGGAGCAATTTCGCCTAGCGCCTGTGGTTGACATCATAATTTTGTCGTCTGCTCAGGCGCTATTCTCTCTCATGTCGCGTGCCGTGGAACTAGGCATGAACACAATACAGGTGCTCTTCTCAACGTTTCCCCTCTTTCTCTCTGAAATTGGGTAAAGAAGAAAATTTACATCCTGCAGGATTGTGCCAGGGACAAGAATGCGCTGTTACTCTTTGTCTTTCTCTCACTACAGCACGTCAACTGAAATCAAGATTGACTATGGCGCACGGGATGGAGTGGGGGTAGTGTAGATGATGCTCCTTTTAATTCCCAACCTAATTACGAGTAGAAAGGGTTAAAAAAAAGCTGTCACTGATTTATAAAGACGTGTATGGCATTATTATTTTTTTTTAATATAAATTTGCTGAGATGATAAAAACTGTTTTTAGACGTGTCTGTTGCAAGAGCAAAGACGATCATCTCTAAGATGTCGGGATGATTAATGTTTCCTTCCACTGAGACTGTTAATGCTATTAGACTAAAAAAAAAATAGGGGGGAGAGGGGGGTCGAAATGTTATTGGTGTCAGAAAATTTCAAGGATAACATTTCGTCTTGTAAATTTGGTTTGTCAGTATGATAAAAAATAATATGAAAGACGATAATAGTTTTTTTTACAGTTTCATATAAAGGACCCTCAAGTAATAAAAAAAAAAAGAAAGGTTAGTAAGGCGGAAGAGGCTAAGGGGGGGGGTTAAGCATGGTTTTTGTTGTAATGTTACATTTTACCGTGTTGTATCGATTTCTTAACGGTGGTGGCTAAAGGCATATTTACTTACAATTAAAGAAATTGATGTCATTGGGAGTGTAATTGAAATTTCCAGAAATAGCAGCAAAGCCTCCCCGGACGACCTGTGATACTACCTCAGTTAGTAAAAGGCCTCATTATTACTCTAGTAATAAATTAAAATTAATTTAACTCTGCCGTTTTAATTCAATTAAGAATATAAAAGCTATTAAGTTTCTCTCTTCTTTTTTTTTAATGTCTCCCCTCCTTATCTACAACCTCATCCTTAATAGTTATAAAGAAAAATGAACGTAACATTTAAATTTGCAACATGTTTAATATATTTTTCTTATACATAAAACTAAAAGAAAATTAAAGCAGTTGTAAGTTATCTCATGTAGGTAGATGATTAATAAGGAAAAGATTTCTTAATGTGAACCTCTCACCCCTTTCTTTCCACGTTTAACTGAATTAAATTCTCAAACCTCTTCAAACCTTGCGTTGGACACACCAGTTCCCATTAGATCACTGAAGTTAAGCAGCGCACACCCTCGTCAATACCAACTTGGGTGGTTGGTAAAGAACGTTGGGTGCTGCAAATTAACCCTCTTCCTCCTCCTCCTTTCACCTACCTCCTCATCTCCCGCGGGCAGCCTCCTAAGTGGTTAACCTGTTATGGCTGCCTGGCTTACACCCCAACCCACAAACTAATCAAAGAATTTTCTTTTAAGTTTCAAACGGTGGTGTTTTAGGAGCCCTTCAACTACAAAGGTCATTAGAGCCCCGTCCACTGCGTAGTTCTAATGCAGAGTCTGCACAGGCACTAAGCTAATGTGACGATTAATGGGTATTAGCAGCACCCAGTGTTAACAAGCGGTCACCCATGCTAGTACTATCTGGAGTTGCGCTGCTTAACTTCAGCGATGAGACGAGAACTGGTGTGTTTAATGCAATATAGGTGGTTGCTTTATTTAAATCTTTTGGTCTAAGTGGACACGTGACAGTAGTTTCAGCCAAAGAAACACTTCAAAATGTGTGCGAGGCCGTATTTCACTTAGATGATCGACAAATCCTCTACCCGTCCCATGAAAACGCAAAGCAGCTACTAACCCGTTCTCCGCAGGGCCGTGACGAGGGCGTGGCGAAGAAGGCGGCCGCTACGGGCGCAAAATGTTTCAGGTTTTTGTAATCATTGGGTTACAGGCAAGCGAAAGTTAGACACTTGCCACGGGCGCTTCATACCCTCGTTACGGCACTGGTTCTCCGCCTATGACAGGGCCGAGTTCCTATTTTCGTTTCCTCCTGATGGACACAAGGGCGACGACCTGTTAGACAGTATTTTTACGCAGCCGACTGCCGACCTAATGCTGCAACCCCAGTGCTTATTGATCGTCGGTCTAGTGGTTGTTGGGGCACCCTACCGAGCTCCTACACCTGGAATTTTGCCTCCGAACTACTCGTTGTATAATAGACAGGATTTGGGAACGGCTGTGTTGCGTTGGAAACACCAATTCTCCTCTGTTCACTGAAGTTAAACAACGCAACCTCAGCTAGTACTAACATCAGCGGCCGCTTCAGAAAACTGGGTACCGCAAATACCCAAAAATCGTCACGTAAGTGTAGTGTTTTTGCAGTCTCTGAATTATAACCAAGCAGTGGACCCGGGGTGTAATGACCGAAATGGTAGGACAGATGATAAATACCAAACTCATACCAAAATACGTTTAGGTACTTGCTCTTTGCATTTTGGGACCCGCCTCCGCGGCGTGCTCGGTTTAGAGCATCAGTGGTTTCAGATTCGATAGTGGATCGAGGTGAGTTGGCTTCTTTCAGGCGAGATAGAGATGTCCCGAATGCGCCTTCCATCGGATGAGAAGTAAAACCGAGGTCCCGTGTGGTGTACTATGTCTCTATGTAACAGGTAGATGAGGGCGAAATTCCCAGGTGTAGGAGCTTGGCCCCTGGCGTCGGTGGAGTGGACCGACGATAAATAAACATAGGGGTGGCAGCTTTGGTCGGCGGCCGGCTGCGGGAAAACACCGTCCAACATATCGCTCTTGTGTCCATGCAGAGGAACCAAATGGCTACCCGAACTTGCCATAGGAGGGAGAAAGGTAATGTATGGTTGTGTTAGCCTGCCCCTGATATGGGTGGAGTGGACAAAGACCACCCAGACCCCGTTGGTGGACAAAATTTGTTAGGGATATTTTTATTTTCTCGAAAGTTGTGAAACTTATCCTAAATTTGTGATTATTGGCACAGTAATCCCCACATGTTGTATTAGTGACATATACTTGCCGCCAGTGCAGTGTAGTTCCTCTCGGTGAAAACTCTTTATTGGTTGATACTAGTTGATACTTTCATCGTGATTTGCCTATCATCATTTTTAACAATAATTGACGTGCATACGGTAATTTAATGAAGACCAAACATCAACCGGGTGTTGTGGTGCTAATCTTAGATAAAAAATACTTAACGGATTTTGATATGAAATGAGTCTCATCATGTTAAGTCAACCGGAATTTCATTTTGGTGAGCAAACATGTCCCATGTTTATAAAGACAGAAAGAGAAAGAGAGAGAGAGTCAGACAGAGTGAAATATAATGAGGAGAGAAAGAAAAAAGGCGAATGAAGTTGAGAAGTACTAGCGAGTAAATGAATTTGTCAAAAAAGAAAAACTGTGACACACAATGTCATCAAAAATGTTAAAAGACCTAGTCGACAGATACCAGTACTAGCAGTTAGCATCAAAGCGTGTTAAATGAAAAATCATTTTGGAAATGGTCATCATCATAGTCATTTTTCAGAAGTCACTCATGAAGTTTCGGTTTCACATTTAATATCCTTTCTTTACCCAAGAGAGTGACCACTTGCCTGTTTGTAAGCGTCAAAATAACTGAAGTTGTATCATTAAATTGCAGATGTGATTGCAACGAAAACGACAAAATATATAATTACATTTGGACTCGGCCATGATTGACGAAGATGAGAGCGCCCAGTGTTTGTCTTTCGCTCGAGAGAACAGCAGAGGCTCGCTTTCGATTTACCCTTCCTTTCTTATTACCGCCCTCACTTCCCCCTCTCTTCGTCAGAAATAATCAAATTTTTCACAATCCATGTACCTTGGGAATCTAGTTATGACATGATAAAAGATATAAATGCGTGACAAATGTATGACGCTAAAGTACATACTGTAGGCCATGTTATTTTGCACTACCTCATTATTAGGCCTACTTCTAAATGGCCCGGCTTACCATGTGGTTGTTACATACAGTAAATATTTACAAAAATTATGTTATTTGTTAATAAGTTGAATTGAAATTAGACTACTCATCCTCATCGCCAAGTCTTGATAGTGATGAAATATATAATTGCTCACTGTTTTTAAACATTTCTTTGGTCGTTGTAAGGCTTAGAAACTTGAGTTACATTTCGAACTCTGTCACGCGAAAATGATTCTAAAAAGAATGTGTATCTTAACAGGTGCTGACCTCTGGAAATCCGTAGCTGGAGCGTTGTCTGCTAATCGAGTGGCGGTAAAAAATAGAATCAAGAACGATCAGTTTAGAACTTCTCAAGTTCGATTGTTATTTGGAAATGACCCGTTTGTAATTCATACGGATAATGGAATCAAGTAAGTTTATTCAATTGTGTTAAAAAACACCGAATATCATGGGGTTAGCTAGAAATTTATGGTACATAGGCTTTTATAACCACAATGTCCAACTAGTTTTTAAGTTGCTTTCACGCGATACAAAACATTCTAAAGTTAACCCTACCAAAAAGAATGTCGAGTCCCCTCGAGAAAAGAATGACAACTTTGAAGTATATATATACACTTTGTCATAATATTTTGAAAATGACAGTGTAGTTAAACATTCACTGTTATATATATACTTTAGTAGGTATTCCTTTGTGAACTCGTGGCCATAACTTTGTGGCATCCGTGCATAATGTACAGTATGTGGTTCATAAATAAGAATGTAGGGCCTACTTGTGGACAATGATTTCTGCAAATGGAACCTCTCTCTATACTTAGGCCCTATGGCTAAGTGAATTACTGGAGGGAGGGATAAGGCTGTTTAAAATATAGGATCCAATATTCGCTTCTTACTGACGTTGGAACTTATATGCAGTCAAGGGCAGATCCAGGGAGGGGGGAGAAATTGCCGCATAGCTCCCCCCTCAGTGCTTCAATGGGGCTCAACCGATGAGGCATTTTTGCACTGCTATCCCCATTTCTAAACTGCCAGTCCAGTTTGTAGTTGGCTAAACCACTGAAGATAGGCCATTGTCTAAGGCAGTGGTTCTCAATCTTTTTGAAGACGGGGAACACTAAACTGACATTTTACTAGCACGGAACACTTACAATTCAACATAAACTTTAAAGCAGGTTGTACACCTTCTACACTTGGTATTTACTACATCATCATCATACCCTTATCGCGCCTGTGGCAGGGTCGGATCTGCGGGTTCTAGCCCTCCACTCTCGTCTTTCTCTCCCCCAGTTCCCCGTCCACCCCACACACTGTCACATCCTTACAGACAACCTGATCCCACATCTGCTTTGGTCTCCCCCTGCCCCTGGTGCTAACGACCACCTGCATTCCTGGAATTAACCTAACGAGCTCCTCTTCCCGTCTTCGCATTACGTGTCCATACCACCTCAGCCTATTCCCCCTCATTTTTTTCGGCGATGTCCACCACCCCAGGTTACCTCTACTATGCTCATTCCTAATTCTGTCAGCTCTCGACAAGCCACACATGTGCCACAGCATTCGCATCTCGGCTACTCGTATTCAGCTCGTCCTCATTGCCCAGCACTCTGATCCATATAGCATAGCTGGTCTAACCATTGTACTGTAGAACTTCCCTTTCAACTAGATTGGGATCCTCCTATCACACAGGACTCCCCTTGACTGTCTCCACTTCAGTGACCCCCTCCTCCATTGATTCTGCGGGTCACATCAGGGTATTTCTCCATTGCTTTATTTGTGCATTAAATTTTTTGCGGAACACTTGAAGTGGTTTCACGGAACACGCTTTGAGAACCACTGGTCTAAGGGGCAGTAGAGGACCAATTGTAATTGCTAACTAGATTTATACTAAGGGATTCTGAATATTTGGGGCGCACAATTTTTAAGTGCTTCCGCCCTTGATCCGCCCCTGCATACAGTAGGTGTAAAACTCTTTTTATATTTCAGTCAACACTTTACCAGAGTCTGACAGGTTGCAAGGACCTAGTTAGACAGGTTAGATTATAGCCGTTAACTTGTCCCCGACATATAACATTACCACCACAAAAAAGATTTCAATTTATAAGAGTAGAAGAAAAGAAAGCGGAATGAGGGTGGGGGTTTATGACAGCAACAAAATCAATCCGTCAGTTTTTAAGTGCCTATTTCGGTAAATAGTTCTCTTTGATATATATTTCTCGTTGCATTGCATGCTGTCATCAGGGGACATCATCATCATCATCCACGCTATCTATGATCGTTGCTTTTGATACAAGAACATGTACATGCGGTTAAATAAAGTATTATCTAAGAGAAGGAGGAAATCGATAGTATGTGTGTGCGCAAGGCCACAAGGTAAGCAGAAGGGTCACCGACTAAACAGGATTTCGAATTCTAATGGGGGAGTGAGGTCTTGGAAGTACTCCTGGACGGGAAAGTATTGTGGTAATTCAAAGCCCGTTTTAGTAATTCGGTTGGTGGACTGTTTGTGTGTGTTGGGAAGAATGCGGTTCTGCCTTTCCATAACGGTCTCGAGGATGTCGCCATCATAAGTAAAAGAGCAGCCCTTTTTCATTTTTTTTAGCAAGAACATTTTCTGTCTACGGCGGGTACTAGGTGTTCGAGAGGTACAGTTGAGAAACAAAAAGGCGATAAACAGGGAGATAACAACCAAAACGGTAGAAAGATAAAGAGAGGGCAGAAAGGGAGCGAACGATGATGACTTTAGATGCCTGGCTAGCTACTGCCTACAAGTCTTGCAGTCCTTTTTATCAACCGCTTAGGGCACCGGGTAGCCTAAGTCTGAAAACTATACGACGACGAATAACCCTTTCTATAATACGATTGATCTGAAATTATTTCACCTTTTTTTTTTCTGGCAGTGCAATGTTGGGACACCTCTTAGTCAGTGGAGTGTCCTTAGCAAGTGTAGGATTTATAGTTTCGTTGGTGTTTTAGGGCCCTTCAACTACAATGGTCATTAGAGCCCCATCCACTGCATAGTTCTAATGCAGAGCCTGCCCAGACACTACGCTGTTACGACGATTATTGGTTATTAGCAGTATCCAGTGTTCCCAAGCTGTCACCCATGCCAGTACTACCTGGGGGTTGCGTTGCTTAACTTCAGTGATTCCCACGAGAACTGGTGTGTCCAACGCAATACAGCCGCCCTTAGCAAGGGTAGGAATTGACTGGGGAACCACATGGTGTGCAGACAGGCCGAGTTAAATTCCTAGTTGTGCAGAGAGACGTAATGGTGGTGGTGCCGTTATTTGCCCTCTTTCTCTTCAGCGCCTTGATGGACCGTTAGCCTGTTGTGTCCCAATGTTAAATAGTGCAATTATTATAGGTGAATGGATCTCGCTTGAGATGTAGAACAGGACAGGAAGGGAAAAAGAGTTAAAAGAAGGTCAAGACTTTTCTTAACCGATTGGCGATTATTTTGAGACAACTTGAGATTAATGATGCTAATTTTGGTAGGTTGTTTATGCACACGTGTCGGCATTTTAACACTGTTTTCTGAGGGTCCTTGTTCCAGAAGAATGGATTGTTTGTTCATATAAGCGATATCGTAAACATGTGACTGAAGACACTGCCAGGTATAAAAATTGAATAACTGGTGCCAATTGTGTGTGGGCTTAAAAAACAAGCTAAGAAATGGGGGATTAGAGGACCAATTTCTTCTCTATGTTGAATGAAAAGTGGTAGCGGGTATTAAGTTCACTAAGTAAAGGGGAGTAGCTTTATTTTTTTTTTCATTGCAGCTTCCCTGGACATATTATTAGTTGCTCCAATAATTCATATCTCTTTTTCTTTCTCTCTCTCTCTCTCTGTTTTTTTTTTCTCTCGTGTGACTTATCAGTCGTTAATCGCATTGTATAAATCCTTTGTTTCCAAGATTAAAGGAAATAACGGAGGAAGACCATCCGAGATCAATAATTACGCTGACAATGCAGCTGCAGCAAGCAGCCTTGTATGTTTAAAGAAATTTTAATCTCACTATGTAAACAAAATTTCTTGAGACATTGGTTTATCTCGACATTTTTAAAGCTGGATGACGACGACGGTGACCTAGAAGCAGGACATACAGAGTACACGGATGGGATTACCACTCAACTTTTAAATTACCTGCCTAACACAGAAAGATCCGGTTCCATTGAATCAACCGGGAGAGAGAGAGAGAGAGGGAGGGAGAGCAAGATAGAACGAAAAAGAGAGAGGGCGAGAGAGAGAGAGGGGCGGGAGGAAGAGAGAGCGCGAGAGGAAGGGAGAGAAAGCGTGAGGGACAGAGAGCGAGGGAGAGAAGGCGAGAGAGTGAGCGAGAAAGACAGAGAGTGCTCGACAGGGTGAGAGAGAGCGAGAGGAAGGGAGAGAAAGCGTGAGGGACAGAGCGAGAAGGGGAGAAGGTGAGAGAGTGAGCGAGAGGGAGAGAAGGTGAGAGAGTGAGCGAGAGAAAGCGTGAGAGGGCG
>JAAFCE010006949.1:23499820-23549190 GCA_013389805.1 Trigoniulus corallinus | reverse complement strand
GAGGGAGAGAAGGTGAGAGAGTGAGCGAGAGAAAGCGTGAGAGGGCGAGAAAGAGAGAGAGGGGGGCGAGAGAGAGAGAGAGAGCGTGAGAGAACACGAGAGAGAGCGAGATGGGAGAGGGTGAGAAAGCGCGAGCGAGAGAAAGCGTGAGAGAGAAAGGGAGATAGAGAGGGCGAGAGGGAGAGAAAGAGAGAGAACGCGTGAAGGAGGGTGAGAGAAAGAGGGTGTGAGAGAGCGAGAGGGAGAGAGAGCGCGAGAGGAAGGGAGAGAAAGCGAGGGAGAGAAGGTGAGAGAGCGAGATAGAGAGGGCGGGAGAGAACGCGCGAGGGAGAGAAAGCGAGAGAGGGTGAGAGAAAGAGTGGGAGAGAGCGAGAGGGAGAGAAAGTGAGAAAGAGAAAGGGAGTCGTGAATCGAAACTCCACCACTACTCTACGTATATCGAGGATTCGATTTGATCTGCCAGCCTTATGAATTATGCAAAAATGACAGTTTAGTGGTGATGTATGCAGTCGTCGTCGTCGTCCCCCCTCCTCTCACTTTCTCATTCTCCATCCCTGTCACTCTCATTTACATAATCTTTGAGGCTGCCTTAGGTAATAGACATATGCTGAGGCTCAGAGGTGAGACTGGTTCTGATTAGTTCAGTTGACCTTATTTTGGTTACAAACACACACACACACACACCCGGCACACTTTTGTCGTAATATTGGAGTTACAGTTACTATCAAGTCACATGTCCCACATGGGCTTTTCATCGTTTTGAGGGTATCGATCTCAATCCTCTCATCGCCATACCCTTATTCTACCTGTGGCAGGGTTGGCAGGCTCCTCCTTCTTCCCTCTTCTCATCACATGCCCATACCAACTCATCATTTCCGCAATGTCCCCTACGTAATATACGTTTAGAACGGCGTCTCCCTGGTTTAGGGCCTCGCCTCTGGAGATTACCATTTGACCTGGAAGGCCAAACAAGTTTTACACTCTACTAACTGATTTACCGCCAAGGGCACATTAGGGTGGATATTAGGCGGTAGTGTTAGGGCACTTTTTAAGGGCATCATCATCATTTTATTTTTATTTTTTTTTTTTTTGGTGGCATGTCCATGATTTAGTATTGAGAAATTTGTCCCAACTAACGCACCACTGCATTCTTGTTAAATTTTTTTTTTGTGGTGCTCCGGTTAATGAAGTGAGTTGTAGTAGAGTGTTATTTGTTGAGGTGTCGAGAGAGGTAGGTGTGAGAGGGGAAGGGTCGGGTAGGCGACGGACTTTTATGATCAAGTGGTTGTTGGATGCTAATTTAGTGTTTTTGGTCTCAGTAGATTAAACTCATTGGGCGTGCTGTAAATTTACCATTGATTTATAACGCGTGCTGTTGCCAGTCAGCTCCAACCTTATTATTATTATTATGTCGAGAAGCGTCCTGTTAGGGCAATGGAGGGGTTCGCATAACGCCCAATTTCTCTCTCTGTCTCCCCCACCCGTCCTACATTCCCCCCCCCCCTTTTGCCCGGTGTTGTATTATTATTGACTTGCTTCTTCGTCGCAGCAGTCATTTGGCGATCGTTTTTGACCTTAATTTACTCGACCGATAAGGACGAGGAGGGGGTAAAGAGTTAAAAAGGCGACAGGCCACACTGACAGCACCGTTGACAGTTGTGTATGGGCCAATTTTAGTGCCCCTTGGGAAAATTAAAGAAGCAATGATTGGCGAGCAAAAGAGCAATCAAGTGGTGGGTGTTGACGGACTTACTACTCTTTCTCTCTCTCTCCCTCCTTACCCTCTCCCTCCCTCTGTCCTCGGGATCCTACTACACTGTACACCACGCGCACCCCGTCCCCTATTCGGAATCTCTGTTTACTTGGTTCTTTTATATCACACCCCTCTCTCTCTTTTTTCTCCCTTCTACTTCACCCCTTTCCCCGGACTTTGGATATTAAAGCTTATGGAACTGGATAATGTCAAACCCCTCTTAAGATACACGAGCTATATTTTGTTCCAGAAAAGGAGTTCATATTTTATAATAGGACCAAAAATTGGGGAACGTTGACTGCTGATTTTGGGGTAATATTTAGGAATGGTTTTCATTAGCATCACCATCGCCATCAGCAGCAGCAGCACCATCACATGATTGTGGGATATTGAAATAAAGACTGCCTTGCCTGTATGTCTGCAGAAACAAGCTGCTGCCGCCGTACTCAGGTGGCTGAGAAATGTGCCTCAATTAAGGGCCTATTGTTGGGGGTGTTGCGTAGGAAGAAATGTCAATTTTTAAGGTAGTCACTCAAGAGTCCAATCTAAAATATACACCACTAGTGGTCCAATCCATTGGTGGTGGTGAGGATGGCAGCAGTGGTGGCGGAAGTAGGGCGTATTGATTGACCATCTTTTCAGGCACACTGGAACTCTGTCTGTGTGGCAACGTTTGGCCAACAATAGGACATCAGACAGCAGTAGTAGTGTTGCATCTAAATTGCCCCTTTTCCCAGGCGCTCCATCGTTGCGACGCTAGAAGGGGGAATTTTGCCTTAGTTACCCGTTGCATAGGAGAGAAAAGATTGTGTTACATGCGAATGTCATCGTACATGCCCGATAGCAGCAGCCAACCCACCTCGATCCAGTATTGAACCTGGAACCGCTGGCACAGTAAATCGAACACGCTAACTATTGCATCACCGGAGCAGGTCCGCCCACATCTAAAATGGGAATCGAATCCCTGTTTTAATTTAGCGTCGGTCTAGCTTCTTTTACTGACGCTAGGTGGGGCTAAGTGCTACAACTGGAGATTTTACCAATCTTTACGTTAAAAAAATTACTCCGGTTTGAAAGTGCTCTTTTGCGTAGATGATGATGCCGTAAACGCCACTGCCTTTGGATTCGGGACGGAAGAATGCAACACACGGGAAGGGCGGAGGGAAACTCAATCACGCAATCCGTTGAACATCGAAAAAAAAAAAATAAGGTGGCGACGACATCTTTCGTTTATTGAGTAGTGCTAACGTTATGTTTCTTAGCAACAAAGGATCCCTTGGGTGCAAGTTCGATCCTGACTGAAGGCGGTGTGGGGGTAACCCGGAAATCTGTTGTCAGTATTTCTCCTAAATGGTGGCGCTTATATTGTTGTCCTTTCTCTTTAAAAAAAAACCAATAGATACAGTTTTGATGTGACAAAATTGATGTTCAGTGCTGGCAACATCAGTGAGAAATTGCGGATCGCTTCTTTGGATTGTAGAGGGCAGACTGTGGTCGACATGTTTGCAGGTAAGTAATTCGTTTTCCGGGACGGGGCAAAAGGAGGGCGGGTCGAGGAGGAAAGGAACCTAAGCAAATCTTTAAGCCCCCGGAAGATTCGAACATGCAACTGCAAAATTTTAGTTTCAGAGGTATGTGGTAAGAGGTCATACTTGCATCAGAAAACCGGAAGTGTTTCTTAATGCAACATTTCACCTTTTCAACCTCTGTGCTTTCCTGACTTGAAAGGTTTCATTACACGACACTATATGGCCAATGGTCATCAAGCATTACATTCAGCCATACGAGTTCCTGACGCCCTAATCCCTCTCTCGCCGTATTTTTTTTTTTTTTTTAGGAATTGGCTATTTCACCCTTCCTTATTTGGTGCATGCCAAGTGTAAGGCACTTCACGCTTGTGAGTGGAATCCGGATGCAGTTGAAGCCCTGGAACGAAATCTTTCGCTCAATAACGTCAAGGACAGGTGTGTCATCTACTTTGGCGACAACCGAAAGGTAATCAACATGTCAATAATCGTAAACCGATGGCTAGTTTCACACCCCTACCACACTGGTCATTTAGTATTATTATTATTCAGTGCCGAATTTACTTATAGGCAAAGTAAACTCGGGGGTCTAAACCACTCACGAAGGACCCTGTGCATAAAGGTCCTCTACTGTGTAAACGTTACGATTTCGGTGTTTGTGAGCCCGGTCTATCCTGTCGGCCAATAGACTTTAGTCCGGCACTGGTACTATTGACCATTAGTGGACCGTGTCCTGCTTTATGTATGTGCCTTATTACCACGTAAGATTTTTCGATTTATTGGCTAGGTGGCGCCAGTTGGCATCGCTCAGCACGTCAACCTGGGTCTGATTCCGAGCTCAGAAGACAGTTGGGAAGCTGCATGTCGCGCCCTCGATCTTCAGACGGGTGGAACCCTCCACATTCATAGCAACGTGGAGTCAAGTGGACAACTGACGGATAAGCAACCAAGTATAGACCACAATCAACAGGACGTATCGATACTACTGCCAGCAATCGATTCCAATCAACGCCGATTAAAAGCGGCCTGGATTCAGTATGCCAAATACGTATCCGGAAGGATCTCGGACATATTCCAACACATTCATTCTGACCAATGGTCAATCAGTGTCCAATATATCGGACGTGTGAAATGTTACGCTCCACACGTGGATCATATAGTTGTAGACGTTAATTGTCAACGCTGTTCGCAAGATACGTGACACCATTCCTGGTTTAAAAGCTGCCGAGGCTCCAGGAAGCTAAATTTGACCACCAATGTCACGTTGCCGTATAGGCATAGGGCTCCAAAGAGACCTGTGATGTGATTTAAGTCATCTTATTCTCAGTTTTGGGCCCGACACTTTGAGCATACCCATAGTTGAGTTATACTATCTCTAAAGGTCTTCCCCACACAATGTATCTGCTTTAGGGCCCCATTCCGTCATTTCATCCTTGAGACCTTTAAGCACAAATGTCAGGTTCTGTGGGGCCGAGTGACCTACCCTCTTCAAAACATCTCGTTTTTCTGCATATTTCTTTATATCTCTATCAACTAAGAAAAACTAAACACGAAACGCTAAATGACTTACCAAAAAGGACTGTTTCTTGTGGTATTATATATATTCATGCAGAAATAATTTCAAACTTGTAAATGACCAGTGCTACGTAATGGCTATAAGAACATGTAAAGTACAAATTTTTATATTAAAAATTAAATATTTTTTAATATAAAGATGAAATTTCCCTCCTTAAAAACATTTACTTATAAGTAATAACGTTGAAATATCAACATCACGATCTATGTACATATCACGCATACACTTAACTCTTTTTACCTGCCTATGGTATCCAGAAATCCGGTGTAGTTTGAAGCAGGAACAGGTAAGTCGATGAACAGCGGAGGACACTAAGGAACTCTTGCAGCAAACAATTGGGCGGTGGTAAAACATTTAACTAACTGCATTTTTATTCGTTGGTGTTTTAGGGCAATTCAACTACAAGGTCATTAGAGCCCCGTCCACAGTGCAGTTCTTATGCAGAAACTGCACAGATACTACACTAATGAGACGATTTTTGGGTATTAGCAGTACCCAGTTTTCCCAAGCGACCACCCATGTCAGTACTAACTGGGGTTGCGTTGCTTAACTTCAGTGATCGGACGAGAACTGGTGTGTCCAACGCAATTCGCCGCTCCCAACTAACTGCAAATCTAATACCGCTCAACCCCTGTAGACACAGTCAGGCGACCTTCAGTGATGAAGCAATGATCACACCAACAATATCAAATCTCGGTATAGGCCAACTGAGCCCGAGTCTGGCCCTCGCATTTCCCCCACCAAAGGTGGGGTGGGCTGATGTTATTTGGAGCCTTACTTTAATCTTGGACCCAAAACGTTATCCTTCATCATGCCATCTCTTAAAGTCTCTGCTACATAAAAATGTTACGATTTCGACGTTTGGGTGCAACTTTTTCTCTTAAGAGGCCCTTTCTATCCCGTCGGTCTAGGGCCAGGATGCCCACAAGCGGACTTCCAAAGAAAGGAGAGACGTGTGCGTATGTGTGTCGTATAAGGATTTAAACCCCCTTTGAACCCTTTCTCTCCCCATTTAAGATGGAGGCTGCCTACCTATGACATTCATGCAGTTCTGCATAAAGGATATCATGCTCATCACCAGTGACTGTTGACTTTCTCTTTCTTGGGCCCTGTGTTCCAGATGTTTTTCTTCGAGTTGCAGACGTTTCTCTTCCAACTCCAACTGTCGCTCCTGAAAGTCAAGGTCTCGCTTTTGCCTTTCCACTCGCAAATCCATTTCTATTTTCTTATATTCTATTTCCTGTGCTACCCTTTGGGCCAATAAGGATGACAAGTCTAAACGAGGTCTTTTGGATGCCCTGACACCGTTGAACGACGATGACCAACCTTCACCTGCAATCAACAAGACACAGTAGCATTAATTTTATAAATACATCCTAAATATAATGAAGTAAAGAGATTCAATTTCCTCTTGCCCCAAACCTGAATTCGTAGAAAGATTATCGGGGAGGGAAGAAAGAGGATCACAAGTTTTTGGAGATTCGTCCCATTCTTGATGGGCCTCAAAACTATCCTGCTGCTGTTGTGTTTGTGTTTCAGAAGATTGTACGAGCTTCCCATCTAAAGGGTTATCAGCCATATTACAAACCCCTTCCAGGAGCATGGTCCTCTCGGCCCATTCCAACTCAGTACCCGTCCTGTTAGGAAACTATGTTAATGATACCGTACATTTCTTGATGGAACACAGCACAAACGACACACGGAAGGAACGGGTGGCTACTTGTTGATGTCGGACATGGTGTCCTCTTTGAATTTTTTCATTAGCATCGTACACCGTTCTCGAACTTGGCGTTTATTTAGTTCCATATTGTGAACTGCCTTCACGTCATTTACCACATCCTCCCACGCCTTCGGACCAGTGACCCACGGATTGTGCGACAGGGCAGCCTTCAGCATGGTGATATCCGCCGACACATAAAAACGTTTCTTTAGTCCAATGGAGGATGGCGCTGACTTCACATTGTACACCACACTCTGCAAAGAAACAACCAAGTCAGAATCAAGAGGAAGCCTGCTGTCCCAAATATTGTCGTTGGGGGTCCTAGTGACATCATTTTGTAAAACACTGTTTCTTGTACGCGTTCATCCAGGTGTGCTACAACTGAAACCGATTTGAAATAGTGTCGTTGGTGTTTTAGGGCCCGTCAACTACGAAGGTCATTACAGCCCCGTCCACTGCTTAGTTCTTATGCAGTGTCTCCACAGACATTACACGCTGTTTTGAAAATTGAGGGGTATTAGCAGTACCCAGTGTCCCCACACACCCACACTGACATAGTAAGATAAAAAATTCCGTATAAAAAAGGTCCCGTTACATCACACGAAGCCTCGTTCAATGAACAGCGAACTTCAAGCTTCCTGTCCTATCACACGGAACCAATCACTTGGACCGGAATTGAACCTGTGAACGACGTAAACCCACATCTACTGTACTCTTCTCAAACGAGGTCGGGAGAAAAATTGTGCTTGACTCCTGCTCCTGAGATTATAATTCCAGGTTCGATCCTAGTCGAGTTGGTGGCTTCCTATCGGACAAGAAGGCGTAAGAGAAAACCTCAGGTGCACCTTCCGCCGCATGTAGATCGGCAAAACTCCCACGTGTAGGAGTTCGTTGTCTCCCTGCTGTCCTTAAATTCGCATCAATTGGCGAACAACCAACCAAACTTACAAGTCCAAGAACGAACCCTTTCAACATCATCATCATACCCTTATCCCGTCCGTGGCAGGGTCAGGTCTGGGGGTTCTAGCCCTCCACTCCTGCCTATCTCCCATCAGGCCCCGTCCACCCCCACACACTACCATATTCTTACGGACAGCCTGCTCCCACATCTGCTTCGGTCTCCCCCTCCGTCCCGGGTGCTTCCAACCACCTGTATTCCTGAAATGGACCTCACGATGTCCCCCTTACCCAGGCTACCCCTAATATACTCATTCCTAATTCTATCAGCTCTCGACACCCCACTTATATATCTCAGCATTCGTATCTCGGCTACTTGCATTCTGTTGACGTGGCTCTTCCTCACTGCCCAGCACTCTGATCCATATAGCATAGCGGGCCTAATTCAGCAGGATATTTTGCGGCCGGGGATGAACTATTATTAAAAACTATACACTATTATTATAATGTAACGTTTTAAGCCTTATTTTGGCGGCCGGGGACATATGGGCAACATATGTACCGCCGCCCCAGCTACGCCTCTGGCCAAACCACTGCCCCAGAGCGTATTATCACACAGGCGCATGAGGCGCGCGCCTGGGGCCTCAAAATTCAACTCTCAAAACAAAAAAATAATTGTTTGCATAATGAAAAGTTGACGAGTAAAAGACTTGCGTGTAGAATGCACATTGTAGGGTGTAGGACTGTAAAACTTCCCTTTCAACTTGATTGGGACCCTCATGCGCGGATCCAGGATTTTCGTCAGGGGGGTTGAGCTAATACCTGTGCAAGCTCACATATATTACGTGAATATAAGTTTATATGTGCATGGGGGGGTTGAAAACCCAAAAACCACATCCTGAATCCGTGCGTAGGGACCCTCCTATCACACGGGACTCCACTTCAAAATCAGCCGCATTTAATTCTAAATTATATATTTTGGTCATCGGAACATTACGATCACGCAGCCATTACAACAATGGTCGCGGGGTGGACCATTCTAAAAGGCCGAGTTAAAGACGTCACCAAACTAAATTCGCAATCTCGAAATTTATGAAATGCATCAATTTCTACATCAACTCAGTCAAATTACCTTTAATATTGAACGATAATGCCATCCGCTAACGCAATAAATTTCATAACGATGAAAAAAAAATTTACGAATTCGAAAAAAAAAAACAACGTTCGAATACGAAGAGAGCCGCCGAATTTCGCCAACGAATTACCATCGTAGTATCAACCAACGAGAAACGTGTACTTACTACTCGTCATATTGTCAACAACATCATATCGTCAACAACAATACAATTATTTTTACCCCTAAATCGTGTCTTAAATTTTTTTGAACTGTAGTAAAATACCTTTAAGTCATCCATTCTTCGCTTTGGCGCCTGCCGAACAATAGTTTCGTTGTCGCTTCCAATTCAATATGGCTGTCGCACGAGCAAATATCGCTAGCTACTACGCATGTGCAACCAACTCGCCAATCATAACCCGCCGTGGTCGGCTGTCTTAGCCGTCAACCGATAACGAACCGAATCCAGCAACGAGAACGAAGACGGCGTGACGTCACCTTTCGTTTTCGTCACGTTAAACATCTCCTAACAAGTAAAACGCAAACTCTCATTTACTGAACGCTAACTCAAGACTAGGGTGCGTCAATTACGTAAAAATGTTATATTTTTTAAGATAAAATATGAGCGATATGGGGGGAAAATTCGCATAGATGAGACGAACATGCGGTAGAAAGGCAGCGGAGAACGTAGCGAAAAATTCGATTTACACGTCATCGCTCTTGGCCGAAGCGCCACTGTCGACCAAGTCAACCTTTGCTTGTCCGTTATCACTAAAAGGTTCGCTGGTTGTCCAAATGACATGGTCAGCCGATAGTTCTTTATCTTTTCGACTTTTCTTCCATTGTATTGTGAAGAAAAGGTTCAAGGTTATGTGGACAATAACACGTTGCAGAATGACGGATTTTTAAACCGGCTTCTCGTGTATCAAGATGAATGAATGGTTGAAAGATAAGTGATCCTTTTACAGCTGACGACTGCTATTGTACTACTAATAGAAAGTCTTTGCTTAAACAGTATGTCATTTCGTGCTGAATCTCTGTCAAAAGCTCTTCTAGACAGCGGCGTGTCTCTAATAGTTCCCTATTAACAGGTGAAAATAATTAAGTTTTAGAGGCCCATATGGGACCATAACCATGGCAACCGGGGTTGATGAGGCTCGACATATTATTAATCCAATTGTTCAACATTTGAGTCGTCTACAAGAAATATTTGCCATCATCGGAATAGTGTACACCAGTAAATTGACACTAAAATGGGTCTGGAACATCTTGGCCGGGCTGAGGACTCACGTATGGTCACATGTACATCAAACCAACCTTAAGAATTATGGTCAATGGGCAGGTAAGTCCTAATGAATTAGTTCCTTAAGTTACACAAAATTTTTCATAAAAACTCGACCGCCATTATCGAGGCCAACCGGGCAAAGATCAGCAGACTTTGCCCGATGCATGTGTCTAGAGAAATATATAAAGTGTGGGACAGAAGTAGTCAGACATGATAAACCAAAAACTGATGGGGAGAAGGATGGCACTAGGCACCCCCTATATGCCTATATGTTCACCGACAGTCAGGCTCTATAATGGCCCCAATACGTTCAGGTCCCTCTTTTGGAAAGAGGACGACCATTTTGCTCAATTTCGACCTCCTTTTTCGACTTTCAAGTTTATTTCTGTCCTTGTCCTCATCCTACCCCTCTTTGTTTCTGCTTCACAAGGTCGAACATACGGGTACTCAACTCTGCCCTAGGCGGAAAAAGGGTTAGGTACAGAATAAAATGCAAGAAGGGATATAGTCCTGGAAATGACCTTTTCCTTTAGAAAGAGAGGCTAATGGAGAACAAGAATGGACCCCGTCATAGATGTGACATTTCAAGGTGTGAGGACCGGAAACAGGAAAGGGGAGGGGTGAGACATACTACTCATCCAAGGTTACCGTGCTACTCATCTCGTGCGATAGGCCCCTCCCATGTTACTAATTCAAGGCAAGAGCGGCGTATTGCGTTGGACACACCAGTTCTCGTCTGATCATTGAAATTAAGCAACGGAGTCCCAGCTAGTACCGACATGGGTGGCCGCTTGGGAAAACTGGGTACCGCTGATACCCCAAAATCGTCGCATTAGTGTAGTGTCTGTGCAGTCTCTGAATTACGCAGATGACAGGGCTTCAATCACCTTTGTAGTTGAAGGTCCCTAAAACACCAACAAAAAAAGCAGAGTTCTTACACCTGGGAACTTTGCCTCATCTTGTCTTTTCATAGTAGAGAGGGTCGTACACCACACGGTAGGGCTTTACTTCCTATCTGACAGAAGGCACACTTAGGGCCTTTCTTTCTGTGGCTCGAAAGACGGCACCCCACCTCGATCCAATATCGAATCTCGAACCACTGACGCAGTTGTCGATCACGCTACCTTCTGCACCACCGAGGCGGTGTGGGGAGCGGCGAGTTGTGTTAGACACACCAGTTCTCGTCTGATCACTGAAGTTAAGGAACGCAAGCCCAGTTAGTACTGACATGGGTGGTCGCTCGGGAAAGCTGGGTACTGCTAATACCCAATAATCGTCGCATTAGTGTAGTGTCTGTGCAGTATATGCATTAGAACTATACAGTGGACGGGTCTCTAGTGACCTTGTAGTTGACGGGACCTTAAACACCTACAAACAAACAACCGAGGCGGTGCACAAGGTAGCGCAAATGCCCTGCACAAATGTCCATTACATCCTAAAGTCTTATGTGCCAAATAAAATGTTATTTACTTTTTTTTTGTAGTGGTGACTGGTTGTACCGATGGGATCGGCAAAGCCTACTGTTATATGTTGGCCAGACGAGGAATTCACATTATTCTCATCAGTCGCAACATAAATAAACTCCAAGATGTAGCAATGGATCTCGGTACGTGACTTCATCAATGACAGCCCAACCCCGATAATGAAGATCCCTACGGGACACCCCCCATAAGTATCTTCATCAGTGTTTTCATTATCCAGAATGTCCCAGCCCTATCCTGTCTTCATTAGCCTGACAATTTCATTATCCGGGGTTGGACTGTAAAACATTTTTAGTAGAAATACCTTAACTTTGCCAAGGAAGTAAGTCTGATAAGAAAATTGGAACACACACAGGTGAGGAAGAGCTCGCTTCTGGTCTTCCCCAAGCCTGGAAGTAACGTCGCTGTCATGGTGTGTGTAATGTGACCACTTATAATTAGGGTGATGCAATTGGCTTGTCTAACGTTGGCCTATCCATTTCAAAGGCAATTTACCGATGTCAGGTGGGGGAGGATGAGCTCCATCCAGGATTCTGTGCTGTGGTGACATAAGTGCACATCACACAAGACCACGGCATGACGGAAGACGCACTTGGGACTTAAGTCCCTCTTATCTAAACGAAAGCAATTTGTCTCAGATTGGGACGCTCAATCTCTGATCACAAGCCTCTGTCAAAACCGAACCAACACGCTACCTTTCTACATGATAAGACAAAGCAACTCCCGTCTATGGCAGGGTCGGGTACCCATCTTGTCCCTCTGAATGGACAAAAGGGCGATGTATTGGATAGTTTTTCCCCAGCTGGTTGCCAACCAAAGCTGCAACCCTTATGCTTATTTATCGCCGGTCTCCTGTTCGTTGGGGCACACCGCCAACGCCAGGCGGCGAGGTCTTATACCTGGAAATCTTGCCTCATCTACCCGTTGCATAGTAGAGAGGGTTCCCCACGCGGGAACTCGGTTTTACTTCTCATTCAAAAGAAGCCACACTCGGGGCCTCTCTCTCTCGTTCGACAGAAGTCAACCCACCTTGGTTCAGTACTGCTGACTCAGTTACCGAGCGAGTTCTATTCCTCCACTCCCGCCTATCTCCCACCAGGTCCCCGTCCACCTCACACACTACCATTTCCTTACGGACAACCTACTCCCACGTCTGCTTCGGTCTCCCTCTGCCCCGGGTGCTTCCGACCACCTGCATTTCCTGAAATGCACCAAACGAGCTCATCCTCCCCTCTTCTCATTAGGGGCCATACCACCTCAACCTATTCTCCTTCATTTTTTCGGCTATGTCCACCACTCCCAGGCTACCTCTAATATACTCAACCCTAATTCTACATGAAGACATGTAAAACTATGAAATTCCCAGGTTTGAAAGCTCGCTCCCCGTCTGCATGGCATCGACAAATTCCGGTTGAAGGAATCGATTGTTGTTTAATCAGCCCTGATTACCATTTCCTGAAGCTGGAACGTGGAAGCGAAGTCGACAACCTACAATCGCGTTTTTAAACGTGGAAAAGAAAGTTCTTCTTTGGGCCACCTTGAGGGTTTTTTTTAGGGGTTCTCTTTCAACTAAAATGTGGCGGTGGTGGTGTGAATGATATACTATTATAGTGCTTACCTGTGCTTCACTTTCTTGAAACAGAATCCTCATACAACATCCAAACACAAGTTATCCAGGTAGATTTTGGAGATGGAAAAGATATTTATCCATATATTTATAACCAAATCAAAGATAAAGATATTGGAATTCTAGGTAGGTGTGCTTTTTTTCAAACAAAAGTTTCGTTAATAACCTGAAGAATATAATAATAATATTACTAATAATGTCAATTATTCTTTTGTCTTTGTTGTCAATCGTGACATCTGACCTCTACCAATCAAGTCAACAATGTAGGTGTCATGTATGAATATCCAATGTTCCTGAAAGAAGTTTCTTTAGAAGTAAGACACCTATTTCTGATTCTTGCTTGCTTGTCCATCAGTCCTCTTCAGAATATTAATTTTCCTGTAAATAAAAACAAAACTTGCAAACAATTACTGTGCTCTTTTACAGGCACTGTGGCAACACGTCGTTATAAACGTCGGTGCTGTTACCATGATGACTCGATTAATTTTACCAGATATGGTAAAAAGGTATTTTACTTTCTATAACCAATCTTTCAATAAAGTTTTACCAGTAAATACGACTGCTTACAACCTAACCTGTTACTGTTTTCAGGGGAAGAGGAGCCATCATTAATATGTCCTCCAGTGCCGCGATTTACCCTCTACCAATGATGGCGGTATATTCTGCTACCAAAGTAAGTAATTTTTGGAAAGCATTTGATTTTTTAAGCAGCTCATCTGACTCTTTGGACCACTATTACAATTTTTCTGCTCGAACTCAGTGACTCATCAGTTGGCAGAGCGAGCTTGTCTCCCAAGCTCGTCTTGCCTCGACTGAAGTCGTTGGTGCTTTCTCTGGTAAGGGGAAGAGGTCTAAAATATATACCTTCCATGATACAGGAAGAAGTCAGTCGTGGTAGTGTACGTGAAGTCTACTTCCCTCATAAGGCTGGGAGCGGTAAATTGCGTTAGACTCGCCAACCTCACGCAACCCCAGCTAGTACTGGCATAGATGGCCGCTTGGCAAAACTGGGTACTGCTAATACCCAAAAATCGTCGCATTGGAGTAGTGTCTGTACAGTCTCTGCGTTAGAACTATGCAGTGGAAGGGGCTTTAATGACTTTGTAGTTGAAGGGCCCTAAAACACAAACATACAACGACAACCTCCTTTAAGGCTGCTGAACACCCGAATCAGATATAATCAGAATCTGTTACTGACGATAAATATTCTGGATTTTTTAGGTTTACGTGGACTATTTTACAAGAGCCATCCAACACGAATATAGAGGAAGTGGTGTCGACATTCAATGCATCATGCCATTTTATGTCTCAACAGGTAATTTTCGCTTTAAGCCGGGTCTCCACTCCATGTTCCCTGCAATCGTTGTGGGATCACCAAAGCACGTTTGCTGTTTTGGAGTTTTTGAGTGCGTTTGGTGGGGACGCCTTTGGCTACACAGCAACCGATCACATTCATAGGATGCAAAGACGGATCTATAGCCAAATGCACATCATCATACCTTTATTCCGTCGGTGGCAGGGTCGGGTCTGCGGGTCCACTGAACACGATCTGGCTGGGGTCATCCTTGCCAGGCGTCTAGAACCCTCAGGAAATATTGGTTGAGCTGTCTGTGAGGGGATGCCGGCCTACCCCACGAATTGAAATGCGACGCACACGTGGTGGCGTCGTCCCCCTCTCCTGAAAAAAAAAAGCCGCTTCTTCTGCTTTGGTGTCACCCCATTTCTCATGGTGCGAGTGGTGTCACCCGGTGCGTCCCGCACCCACCTAGTGACGCCACTACGCACACGTAGCAACAATTGTTCGTGAAAGTTTGTTTTGCGTTTTTCTTGGATACCCGGCTTTTGATGTCAGTAAATGACCATCAAAGTGACACCTGACCTTTAAGCCACTTTTTTTTTTTTTTGCTTACAGCAATGACCAGTTTCAGTGGAGTGCTTCATAAACTGAAAGTAGTTGTTCCTAATGCTAAAACGTTTGTAAGTCACTCAATCCTAACTTTAGGTCACTCTAAACGCACAACTGGACACTGGTCCCACGGGGTTCAGGTAAATATATCCACTGTCGAAATCTGTTTTTAGACAAAAATATATATTATACCGTTGTCTCCTTATTATACATGTCAGTATTTGTTGATTGGTTCTTTTCCTGAATGGATGTGGCTTCGTGTGGGCTATTGGTTTCAAAAGTTGTTGCGTTCTGATGCAGATGGGGTTAAAAAACGATTAGCAACCAAAGTCCGGTACACATTCTTGTTATGACTATTAAGAAAAGAAAATTAGAAATCATAATAATATGGAACTAATAAATTTATATTAATTTCTTTCTTTTTTAAAGTTCACTGAACCAATCAAAAGAAGATTAAGTTACCCAGAGATGCACAGCGGTGTAAACCAAAGTAATTGACTGCAAGAAGCAATCTGTTGAACCAGGGTATAGGCGAATAATTTGGCCAAAGATTTTAAGAGTCCTAACATCTAACGCTTTCAGAATATTTAAAGATGTGTCTAAGAAAGTCAAGCTACGTAATCGTTAGGTATGATGAACTGCATTTTGCACCAGTGCCCTAGTAGTTACTGCTACTTGTCCACCACGGACTATGCCGTAACAGCTTGGTGTCGGTGCAGGCACTAGTTCAAGAACCGGTAATGGTGTCCCACCATTGTTCACCAGGAACCAAACTGATTTTTCTAGACACATCTTCAATATTTACTACTGCTTTCATTTAATTAAGAACTCTCTATTCTTACTGTACCTTCAATTTTGAAGGTAGTGCGATATTGCGTCGTATGTTAAAACATAAATAATAAATTAATATTCGGAAGACCAATTCCAGTTTTGTCGCCCCAACTACAGCAGAACAGGGCAGTGTTAGGCCCCTCGCACACACAGCCACTTGTGGCGGCTGCTAGTGGCGACCACACGTTGTGGACTCGGCGCAGACACGGCGTTTGCAGTAGCGCTACTGAGCCACAAGCTGCGGCAGTCGCCGTATCTCGCTACTTGTCGCCAGTGGCGGCGTTTTTCCTATTACCGCAAGCACGAGATCTCGTTGCTGCCGCCTGTGGCAGCCACTGGTGGCTGCTGCTAGTGGCTGTGTGTGCGACCGGCCTTAGGAACACATTTCACACCCAACAGACCACTTCTTGCCTTCGGTATGTCCAATGAGGAATCCTCCATCACATATGTCAACAAGCACAATCCTTAAATTCTAGCCTGATGATTAACTAACAAACCCATTTCTGCGCCTGTGGCAAGGTCGGAGATCAAAACATTGCGGATATCCATGCAGAGAAAACAAGACTTGAAATACGGAACATAAAAGAGGGACAACATTTGAAAGACTAGAACATGGGATTTCTGACATGAGGATGGAAGATGGAGAAGAACATCAGGAATACATTAATGAAATAACGGATAATGGTTTGACATAATGTCTCAACTCGTTTAATCGCCACTCCCAACCCTTGTCCCCGCCTATGGTAGGGTCGGATACCCATCTTATCCCTCTGAATGGACACAAAGGTGATCTATTGGATGACGTTTTTCTGCAGCCGGCTGTCGAAACGTGGGACAGAACTTGACAACACGTGAAATTTGAGAAGATGATGGGCATTCCTAACGAAAAGGGAGCGTCGAATTGCATTGGACACACCAGTTCTCGTCTGATCACTGAAGCAGCGCAACCCCAGCTCGTACTGACATAGGTGGCCGCTTGGGAAAACTGCGTACTGCTAATACCCAAAAATCGTCGCATTAGTGTAGTGTCTGTGCATCAGAGCTACACAGTGGACGGAGCTCTAATGACCTTCGTAGTTGATGGGCCCTAAAACACCAACAAACAGCAACCTAGCAAAAAATGAGGTGGCTGCGTCTTTCATGATTAGCTGCAGAGATCTGATGCCAAAACAAAGTGAGTCTGCGCATATTTTACACCCCTCAAAACCAAACGAAGGTGCCGCGAAAAAGATGTGCTGCATAACCTTTAGTCAACCAAGTTTATTTCAATTGTACAAAAAAATTTAAACGGACTACTACTCGAGGAATAAAAATGATCACTTCTAGTGCTATCAAAATGAAAACGATGACATATCAATCATCATGATTCATTTTGATGGGACATATCCACGTGAAACAATCAAGATACATGATGACAGCGATTGAAAATTCAAAAATGTGTAAATTGGAGAATGGATGGGGTGGGTTAGGGAAAGGGGTTCTGTGTGGTCCTCTCTCTCATTTCAGAATTACTCGTAAACAAAAGAGATAGCCATCATCCCATGTACAAGTTTTGCTCTAGATTAGTTCAATGTCAACGGATTATGATATCAGTGGCATATAAAATTATCGTACCAGTCATTAAATAATAAAACAAAAAATAAAATAATAAAAAAAACAAAAAGTGATAATTTTATTTACCTTCCCACCAGCAGAAAAAAACAAAAAATTACATGGCAAAGGAATGGGACTATATAACCAGCCTCAACTATACCAATGTGTAAATGAAATCAACAATAAAGGGTTCACAGCTAAAATTGCTACAGGAAAAATAAAATTAGTATAATAGGCACATTAAATGTTACAGAAAGCGTCCAAAAGTTTAGGAACCCTCTTGAAATTCCTCAACGCTTACGACAAAAACCGAACAGACGGGTGGTGGTGGTGCTGGTTTACAAATTTTATACGGCAAATTAAGCACATGACAGATTGTGACACAATCCATTTCTCCTCTTAAGACTTTTGGCTCCTAATTTTGAGATTTCATTTTACTACTACAGTGAAACCTGGAAAGTTGACCACCTCATATGTTGGCCAACCTATAACTCTATTGACCACGTTGATGATAACCAAAACGTGTCTTCAGCTGCATGCTGACCAAAATATGGTCAACATAAACTTCCAAATCAATGGGGAGATAGACTCGGATGTGACCCACAGAATCAATGAGGGATGGTTGAAGTGGAGACAGGCAAGCGGAGTCCTGTGTGATAGGAGGGTCCCAATCAACTTGAAAGGGAAGTTTTACAGGGCAGTGGTCAGACCCGCTATGCTATATGGATCAGAGTGTTGGGCAGTGAGGAACAGCCACGTCAATAGAATGCAACTAGCCGAGATGCGAATGCTGCGGTACATAAGTGGGGTGTTGCGAGCTGATGGAATGAGTATATTAGAGGTAACAAGGAGGTGGTGGACATCGCCGAAAACAATGAGGGCGGGTAGGTTGATCTGGTATGGACACGTAATGCGGGGAGGAGGGGGCATTGCAGGAATGCAGGTGGTTGGTACCACCAGGGGCAAGGGAAGACCGAAGCAGACGTTGGAGCAGGTTACCCGTAAGGATATGGTAGTGTGGGGGGTGGACGGGAACCAGGTGAAAGATAGACGGGAGTGGAGGGCTAGAACCCGCAGACCCTACCATGCCACATCCCCTGCATACAGGGTATGATGATGATGGTCAACATCAACAGGTATCACTGTATTAATATAAGCAGCATGGTTGAGGAAGTAGAGCTGGGTCCTCCTAATACCCAAATCGTCGTAACAGCGTAGTGTCCGTGCAGAGACTCTGCATTACAACTATGCAATGGACTGCGGGCCTTCTAATGACCAGTGTCGTTTAAGGATCCTAAAACACGAACAAAAAAATGTAAGCAGAGACGGAGGAAGGAGGAGAGAAAGGGGTAAAAGGTTGGCTAAAACAACATTGAAATCCTTGTCCAGTTCAGCGCGCACTCACACACACTAAAAAAAAAACGCCTTTGATGTTTGTGTCACACATTCATCTGCTGTCAAAATATGAAAAATGCTGGAAAAGTTTGAAATCGTTGACCTAACAGAGCAGACTGATCATAGAGTAGTTAAAAATCCGATATTTAAATAAGACAAAACAACGAAGAAACAAAAGTGGTGATCCAACTAAAAAAAACGGGTAAGGGGGAACTCAAAAGTATTACCTTCACGAGAATTGCCATATTTATCATGAAATTAGGATTCAATTTAAAAAATGGGCTCACATGAATTGATTTCCTTTTCTATCTGAAATTCATTTCATAATTAGACATTAATTAGCATTAAAAATTGACGAAGGACACTAGAGCACCAAACAAAAAAATATCCTCGATTTAGAAGAGCAACACATCTTTTTGTCCCAGTCCAGTTATTATCCTCCACACACCACATTTTTTTTTCTTGTATTAAAAATGTGACATGAAGATTAAAATTAAAAAAAAACCGAAATACTTTTAAAATCAATGACTCAATAAAAAATGCGGATGGCGGCTTACACAGTTAATGGGATCACTTACACTGGGACAAAGCGTTTTCTCCACGGTTCGACGACAGGCGGCCACTTCCACATCAGAAAAACAAAATCCACTTCCTGACACCACAGCACGGGTGCTGTTTTTCCCACAACGGAACAAGGAAAGGGTTACTCACTCACTCACTCTATATATATAATTTAAAGGTTTTTCATAGCACATCAAGAAGAGACGCTGTCAAGGTCAATGAAGAACAACAAAGTCCATTTAAAAAAATCTGTTAAAGGAAGAAAAGAGAAGTTAGCTGCTTTTGATGTGAATCGCCACAAAGGCACACGCACATAAAACACCACTGCGGCCTTAAAACCCAAAAAATAACATACCACGATGTGAGGGAGGGCCCTCGAAACGAATTACCAAATGCCTTTTTATTTTTTTTTTTTTAAGAGAATGCTGCCGGCCTTTCTTTTACTTTAGTGTCACTACCATCACCAACTAGCTTCTATAATAAGTTGAAGAAGATGACGACGTCACTTGTAACCCCAAACTCTAAGGACTTGTTGTCATCACACAACTAGGACTACATTTCTGAATTCTTGTCTTGTCTTTTCCGAAATTACCTCCAACTACAGGGATGCGAGGCGTGTCTCTTTCTGTGTCATCAGGTTGTCAAGCACACAATACACAGCTGAAAAAGGAACTGCAGTCATTCATGTCGTCAGCACATTTATCTTCTTTCTCATCAATTGGACGTAGGATGCTGAATGGACAAAAACGTTGAACACTGGAGAGTGTGAGTGTGCAGGTCACCAACAATTAAAAAAAAAAGACAGGAATTGAAGGAAGATTGACGTCAGGCCACCCCAGTACACCTTGCTTCCAACCGATAACTTCAATGAACGACAAAAAGGAGAAAATGGAAGATGACTGACGAAAAAACACTTCTTGCAGCAGAAGTTTCGTGACATGATGACCGAGGTAGGTCAAAAAAAGAAGAGATGTTAATTGGAAAGTCACTGAACGGCGTTGAGATTGTGATTAACGTCCCATATCAATTTTTTTTTTCTTTTGTTGGGGGGAAAAAAACGACACCACACATGTCAAAAAACATTCATTTGGCAGTTGGAAATAGACGTTAAGGACAAAATACATTTGGCGAAGACAGTCTACCACAGAGTCTTCATCAGACCCAAGAATCACCACCTTGTTGTCCTTCTTCCTGGTTGTCCAACAGTAGATGCTGCTGTTGCTGTTGACGCTCATATTCCCAAGTTTCGTTGCCAACACCTTGGTAACCTCGGACGTCGTCGTACTGTCGTAGTTTCTTCTTTTCTCGGTTCACCTGTGCATATACCGGCTCATTAGGAGACCTACGAAGATGTTGCTGTGGGATGGAGAGAAGGGGGGCCATTGTCAGACAGTAGAGGGACACACCATAATCAACGCAAACTACAAAAAGAGATCTGGCAACTTATGACACATTGCTCTAATTGACAGAAACTAGAAATTGGGCAAACCGATAACAGAAACGCTTGCAGGAGTAACAAACCCTAAAATACATTTTATTCTTCAGGTTCATCTTCATTTCTAAAGAATTCTGGGATGCGCAAAGACTTCACTTTATCACTGACTTACAAGATCTACCAGTTTAAATAATGAGGAAGCATCAAAGCTTTGAGAGCTGCTGTATTGCCTTGGACCCACCAATTCTCGTCTGATCATTGAAGTTAAGCAACACAACCCCAGCTAGTACTGGCATGAGTGACCGCTTGGGAACACTGGGTACTGTTAATACCCAAAAATCGCCGCATTAGTGTAGTGTCTGTGGAGACTCTGCATTAGAACTACGCAGTGGACGGGACTGAAATGAAAAACCAACGCCTTGATTCAGTATTTTGAAAATTCTGAGCAGAGACTATGTTGTGGTCAGATAATCTTTTCTCATTTTGGGATGCTGGATCCTAAATCATGTCCCTTGCATGCACTGACACTAAGATAAACTCCTTTTGAAAGTGTGAACTTTGATTTTATAAAAAATATGTGAAATTTTAACACATTTTCTGCAATGTTAAATCTCATAAAAAGTTTTAGATTGACTAAAGGTTGAATATTTCGATTAAAGCAGTCAATAGTGTTACTCGCTTGCTTGCCTTCCTCACTACCAATTGACTGCTATCAAGTGTCCTCAAACATCTTGAAAGGGACAGAAATTCAAACCTGCAACGATACATAAGCTGCCCAGATCTTGGAACGCTGCGACTGTAAGCAACTACAGAAATTACGAATGCGCACAACAGATATGAAATTAAAAACAACAACAACGACGACAAAGACGACAATAACAGAAAAGGAGGGGGGTAAAATAGCTAAAACAAAGCAAAGAATACCATTACGAACACTACAATACCCCCAATCCAAAAAAAAAAAAACGACAATAAAAAAATAAATTTGATAGAAAAACAAAACAAATAAACGAATTAGATAAATTACGAAAATTAAAGAAAGAAAAACTAATAAAAAAGAAATTAATGCAAAGCAAGATTGAAATGTTTTCTTCCTGGAGTGGACAAATAGGTGATGCACCCACCGTCTTATACTGGAGATAAAGGGTTAGTGTCCGTGTGTGGGCGGGGGTGGCTAAATTGAGACAAAGACACATGTAAGGGTTAGAAAAACGTTATCTCTGTGCAGTTTCACGGCTACAACACACTGCCGGAAAGGCGTAGGGAAGGTCCATTCACCCACATGCAATCATCAAATCTCCAAAAGTCAAATCAAATCTCTCTCTCTCGTTCCTTCTCCCTTGTGTGTAGGGGGGTACGTACAATGTCCTTCCGCTTTCAACACAAGGTTGCATAAGAATAAGAAGCCACGCAGAATTAAACTAAAGAGTTTGAACAACACAAGCTATCAAACTTGTATGGTGCTATGAAAGCGAAGAAGAGCAATGAAAAAAAAAACGACCGGGGGGAATGGAAAACACATTCAAATTATTAAGAACTCAGAATAAAGAAAAAAATTGGAGACTTTGGCAGAAGCACTGTCCTTTCTAAAACTAACAAGATGCAACAAGCAAAAAAAAAAACATGGGCCCCAAGGTATAAAATTGAGATTATCACTATCAAAATAAAAAAAAAGTACAACTAAACTAAACAAACCAAACCAAACAGTGAAAATGACCTGACGTGCAGTGATGAACCACTCAGTGGTGCAAATTACTGTCACAAACGAAAAAGAAAACTCTTACACATGTCACATGCACAAATTTCGATCTAAACGGACACAGCTATCAACGACTGAGCAGAAAGGTACAAAAGCAGCTCTTAGTGCTTTCATACTGTTATCAACTTTTGTTTTTTCTTAAACATTCAACGACTTTCTTTTTTCTCTTTCTCACATGCACTACCAAGCCAATTCACTTACAAGGCCTGGTGGAAAGACTTGAACCCCTCCTACCGGTGGCCGGTGTACGGGTTCTGCTGGATATGGCATATCGGCTAATGGCATCTCTTCACTGGCTTGCTGGTATTACCAAAAAGAAAAAGCACCAAAATTTATGAAAAACAAGAGTGTGAAGGAATCAAGTCTAATAAAACAGAATACCAGGAGGATGAAAGTGTACGCACTCGGTTGTAGCCAACGTTTTCTGGTGTTCTTGTCCCTGCCGAAGCAGAATTGAGCTCTCGAGTTCTCTGAAGAGTCTTATCTTCATACTTTGTACCACCTTGCGTACTGATTGGCCGATTTAATGTGTTATTGGCATTGCTCGGAGACAGGCTCCTGGCCACCATCGTTCTCGTCACAAAGTTGTTTTCTTTCCAACCTTGTTTTTTATATGATTCCCTCAAATCCTGATGCTGCCACAAGTTGTAAAGAACCTAAAAATATTAAAAAAAAAAACACATAAAGGGATGTATGCAAAAGTTCCGCAATGTGAAATTCACTGTCCAGGTACTTAGAATGAATTTCTTTACCTGGGATGCAAACTTGACCACTTTAACAGAGAATTTCTGTTTCTGACGCGTAATGTACATTAGCCTTTCAATGCCTCCTGTATCTAACAAGGACCTGAAACCGTTCAAGCGAGAACTATCACCAACTGGTCAACAGTAAAATGAGTAAAACTGAACTAAAAACTAATACCCTACCTTGCGAATTCGGCATTTTTTCTTATAACTTCATTTAACGTTGCCAAAACAGCAGCATAAGTCTCGTCTGTGGTTCCAGTTTCATGATGCTGCGCTTCGCTAGGTAGTTTCTGAACGAGATCTTTCATAGCATATTTTCCTACAGAAACAAAAAAAATGACATTATCTAACAATAAAAAAAGATAAATCAATTTATTTATGAATAACAACACTAGTACCAATTAATTCCTTATTGCGTTGATCCAAAGCAAGATTGCGAAGAGCAGTTGCTACAGCACAGACAACTCTGTCCACTTCCATTCTAAGCAACTCCACTAAGATGGGGAGGCCCTTCTCTTTCCGCACAGCAGCTCGAATGTCAATTGAGGGCTGGAAAACGAAAATCAAATTTCAACTTTTATGCAGTAAAACGAGAGCAGCTTCAGTATATGCTTCTCAGATAGTACCTGCCAATAACATGCTGCTAAGTTCTGAATAGCTCCAGCAGCTGCTTCTAGCGTTTCAGGATTTGAGCAGTCCGCTAACAGAGACAAGTACGACTGCACAACTTCTGGCTGCCATAAAAGTTCCATGCCTTTTACAGGTTCTGAGCGGGGATGTGGGCTGGCACTTAATAACACATAATCATCATAAACTTACTTCAAAAACCTTATATACAACTGACATACTTTTAAAAATCTTATCTTAAACACCAAAACAAACCTTGTGCCAGTAGCTTCTTTTCTTTGTTTTTCAATGTTTTGAGCTTCTTTCTTCTTTTTGCTGCCTCCAAAACAACCTAAATTATCTCCAGCTGACAAGTCAAAGGATTCAAAATGGTAACTAGATGCCTTACAGTATACAAGCTCTTATATGCATTCTTAAAAGAAAACTAACCCGGAAATCCTGCTTTTGGCTGTGGTTGTACTGGGTCATGTCCATCATAGTTTGGATCGTCTACTTCTTGGCACCTGTATGACAGGTTACGAAGAACGCACACCGTATTTTCAACAGATTTATTATCAATGTCGTTTTTGCCGATAGCCGATTTGACTAGATGTAACAGCGAATCCACTAGCCCTTCACACTCTCGCAATTTCCGACGAGCATATTCTCCTGCAGAACTAACGTTCCTACAATTATAAGAATACTTATGTCAGTGACATCTCATGTAATTCCCCCTAGACATTACCACCAAAAAAAAATCGCCCACTAAAACAGACTACAACACAATTATTTAGGTATTTTTCATGAATTACCTCAAAACTCCACTTGCATTTCTAAAAACATTTGACCAATAGATTTCTCCATCTTTGAATCCCTCCGATACATCCATGTTTTTATCCCATCCAGAATGAGGAATGATGATGGCATTTGTTATTACAGTGAGACCATCATCAATAATGGCCTTCTTCAAATCCTGTTGAACAAAACCATTTTAAATTTCAGATTCCCGTCTGTTCTGTCCGAGCACACTCACTGCAAAGTAGTCATCATAATTCATACTTCACAAGATGAGAGATTCCATAAGATACCGGTCACCAACTCCCGAATTTCGTTATCATGAGTCTTCCTCAGCAATCTTATTAAATGAGGAATACCACCAGCATTTCTGATGGCACGCTTTAAAAAAATCAACAGACAGTCAACAATTTTCAACCAAATAAATCGTCTTTTTTGGGAGGGGGGATAATAATTACCTTATTTTCATCATTTTGTCTGCCATAGGATAAGTTCCGTAAAGCGCCACAAGCGTTACGATGAACATCAGGAATATCGTGATTTAAAAGACAAATTAGAGGTGAGATAGCTCCTAATGACCTTTAATGAAATCAAAACATATAAGAAACAGATCTTTCATATTAATAGAAATTTAACCAGAAATTAACTAAACTTATACCTGGCTTTTTGCTTCACTTGGTCATCACTGAAGCACAAATGTTGTAAATAAGCTGCCGCATTTGCTTTTACAACATTATTAGGATGTTGAAGAAACTCTATTACTTCATTTAGATCAGGATCTCTCCACCTAACATCTAACATTGATAAACACTAAACGTTAAATCGAGGACTTTGGAATTAGATACGTTATAGTGAAAGTTAAAGAAATTTAAATCTTTGAATCCATTGTAGTGAAAACCTCTTATATGTATGCACATTTGAATTAAATTTAAATTGTTAGTTTGGTTGGCAACAATTCTGGAACTATTGAATGGTATTTAATTAAGAGGTTTTCACTAATTTAGAAAAGGATAGTTGCTACTCAATGACAGAATAACGACTATTAGTATTATTAAAAATATAGTAATCATTTAAAATTGAAGGAATTTTCTTATTTCACCATTCTGCCTTGTTCAAGTAGCAACAAGATATAAACTTGTCTGTCACATTAGCTTTAAGAAATCTCAGAAGAAAAAAATCACTCAGTAACCCATTCTTTCGTTTTTCTTTCCTACCAGAGACCTGGCTTTAAAGCACTAGTTAGGAAAAGACTAGTCAGAGGTTAACTAGGTGAAGAGGCAAAGACAGAAACGTTGTGAAGTGAAAGTGCGCAAAGTTTATAATGATTTAGCTAGATTGAAAACCTGATTGTGGCAGTTGCTCATCGACGGGATATTCCTCGTCTCCATATAAAGAAGGTGGAGGGTTGTCTGCATACGTGTTGACATTGGAAGTGGGTTTGTGATGCTCATAATAGTCAGGCATTCCTGTGAGTTCCCAGTTACATTAAAACACAAATATAGGAACAACGCAAAACGAAAATCAAACAAACATTCAAACGCATGCAACATACAATTGCAAATCACAATGCAACTTCCGCGAACAAACAGCTACCTACAGCTCTGCACTTTAGCTTGACTACCTGTGTGACCTTACTTAGACGCCAGTAAATTTGTCCATTTCATTTTATGACTTTGGATGGAGGAAAGACAAAATAACTTCAAATTAAAGAAAATTAAATGAACGTGGATTGTCTCTAACAAAGATCTCAAACGTCAACAAAGGTAACTTCTAACGAGAATAAAATTAGCTGCTTAATGAAATAAAGCAATATTTGGCTTTCTTTCCAATGTAACTAAAATACTGGACTTTGAAGAAATAAAGCTGCACCAGAACATCCTAAATCGATTAAAATGTAAGCTTCAGACTACAGAGGAAACATTTAAAACAATTAGAACCTACATACGCAGCAAGCGTATATCAATTACGAGACATGGGGACAAAAGGAAACCCCATCCCCAGTTCCCCAAAACGTGTTTACAGTAAATATCAAAACATCATCACCAGCATCATAATTTTGGTTTCGGTTGTTAGTGTTTTAGGGCCTTTGAACTACAAGGTCATTAGAGTCCCGTCCACTGCGTAGTCCTAATGCAGAGACAGCAAAGACACTACACTAATGCGACGATTTTTGGGTATTAGCAGTACCCAGTTTTCCCAAGCGGCCACCCTTGCCAGTACTAGCTGGCATTGCGGTGCTTGATTTCAGTGATCAGACGAGAACTGGTGTGTCCAACGCAATAAGTCGCTCCCGACCATCATCATAATGGGTACCCTTATCCCGCTGATGACACGGTCGGGTCAGCAGGTTCTAGCCCTCCACTCTCGCCTATCTCCCACTAGGTGGGTTTAAATGCCAAAACAAGTTCAATAAAATTTCACCACTGATGATTAGATTGGATTAGTTTCATAGGTTGGGGAGTAAGCCAAGCAGACATAACAGGACGAACCCTTAAATGATCCTTAAATCATAAAATGAAAGGAACAAATACCAAGTTATTAACAACTAAATGCAAGTTTCCTAAAATACCTAAAGTCGCAAAAAATAGGCATTCTGGTACTTTCAAAGAGAAAATTTTTTTCTCAACAGGCAAGTCGAGCAAGCCATCATAGGGTGCAGCAATTACAACAAACCCTAATCAATGAGAATACCTGGGACAATGCATATCTTTAACCAGTTTATACTTGAGAAATTGGGGAAAGGATCTTATTATACAAAAGACGGTATTTGTTTTACGGAGGAAAATAATTCCAAGACAACCAATATTCAAATTAACAAGGGTTTGCTGCATAATTAAAATTAATCTAGTAACGTCAAAAGGCACACGTACTGAAACTGCAACCCTTCCCTCTTTGTTTTCTTTTTTTGTTTAGAGGGAAACAGACTAAACATTCATCCATTCGGCCAATTCAGATGGTTCACATTATTATGATAAAAGAAACGCACATTAAAAGTGCAATTTGCATTGAGATCGATCAATTCTCAAAGGGAAGCAAGCGCAATAACTTTTTTTTTTTTGCTTTTCAAAGAGAGAGAGGACTTAGTGCGAACTCATAATTATGTACTGGCAAGAACTTTGCATGCAACGAGAAGTAGCAAAGAAACGACCAGTTCTAATACTCCAAGAATGGCTTAATTAAACCACCTTGAAAAATAATACTGAAGACTTCATCTATTACGATCAATATCACTTGGCCAAGGGGTACATATGAGATGTTAAAATTGCAGTGTGCTCCACGGTACAATTGCTTCCTATTTGTAATTTGTACTTTTACCTTACTGTCCCACTTAAGGGGGAGAGAGAGAGTGATTGCTTACACCCTCCCTATCTCCATCTGCTACTTTTTTGAACCGTCGAAATAATCTACAGTAAAACCTCTCTATGGCTACACCCCTCTAAAGGCTACACCTCTCGTATAGGTACAAATTCATCAGGCACCGATTTTTCGTCCATAGGCTATTACTACCCTTCTTATAGGTACACCCCTCTGATGGGTACACTTTGGCCGGGTCCCACAGGTGTTCCAATTAGAGAGTTTTCACTGTACTACCAAATAACCTTAAAGACACATACAGAGAACTAAAAAATATAAAAAAAAACGTTGGCAAAATGGACTAGTGGTAAAAAAAAACGTTTCAAAAAACTTTAGCCCGACATTGTCACCAAAAGTTCCCCAAAACTGACACCCTATTTCAACAAAACCTAAACCCAATATTTACATCCAACGAACTAAACAAATTTATTCTGATAAACAGACGATAATGGAAAAACGTTTCCCAATATGGCCTTTCAGTCTAAATTCCAGACGAATTACTAGGTAAAGCAGGGCATCAAAACTTCGTGTGAAACACATCATTCCCAAGAAGCAACCGTTGAGCACTTGCAATCTTTATGACATCCCTCTATAAATCCTCAAAATTCAATAGCGAAGAATTTGAACCCAACCTTCCCTCTCTCTCCCGGTTTTAAAAACTACTTTCAGTTTAAACTACTTTACTCCTTAACCTCATCCTCTTCCTAACTCAGCCGACAATCATTCCCAAACAATATCAAAATTGAACACTTCAAGCAATTATTTTAAAAAAAAGGGAGTAGGGGAAAATAATAAATATCATAAAAGGATAAGGCAAAGAAATGATAGTTGGCGTAACGACAAATTAAAATTAAAAGTAGCAACAAAGTTGTGGGACATCCTACCATAGGGTCCTCCAAGATTAGGATTGTGACTGCCGTATGGATCGTACAAGCTGGGATTTCGAGGATGCTGTGCCAGCACCAAGGTATTGTCCAGCTCCTCGTAGCCGGACATGGGATAGGGCGGTTGGCCACTTTGCGAACCCGGGGCTTGGGGCATTGCATGTTGAGGCAACGGAGAAGCCGAAGCTTCTGACAGTGGACTCGGCGGGGTTGGTGGTCGATCTACCAAGTCGCTGTAATTTCCTAGGCCTCCCACCATGCCGTTTCCTCCGGTGTTCCCGCCAACACCACTCCCATAGTTCCCATGGTACCCACCAGGTGGTGGACCGTCTTGACGAACGTGATACATCGGATAATCAACGGGTGGTGGCGATCTGGCTTGACTGGCAGATGGTGGTGGCGGTGGCGGCTGCAAGTGGGGGTCATAATCTTGATAGCTTGTGCAGTGCGGTGAAGGGTAGCTGTCATAATTCCTGCGTGAACCTGAAGAGTTAGACAAGCAATGACATATTTGAAGCACTCCTTGATACGAACAATAGCGGTCTGATATTGAATCAGCACACCAGTCAGGTACATCAGACATTAAAAAAAGAGCACAAAGACAAAAAAGTCAAACGTCATACCTGGGGTAAAAGTAGTGCTCCTTAAATTTGACCATCCATTGAGCAGCTAATAAATCGTTATCAAATAAATGAAATCAACTTACTGGCCTCGCTTCCTGGACTGTGGGGTCGGCCTCCATAAGGCAAAAAATCTTGTCCCGGAGAAGGTTCTTGAGCTCCAGGGCTAGGCGGTCGTCCTGAATCATAAGTGCCATAGTCACTGCGGGAAGCAGGATCACTCATTCCACCGTAACCATACGATGCGTAATCAGATGGTGGAGGAGCGGGAGGTTGCGTGTTCCCATATGGCACATTAGCGCCATATTCTAAAGGCTGTCCATCTGGTCCTATGTGCCGTATCTCCCGGCTCTTGGTCACCTTCGTAACAGTTGTAACCTGTGAGAAAGAGACTCCACTATTTGAGATTCTTTCACAAATGCTCATATTTAGTAGTGTATGCTACTACAACGTTAAAAACTACAGAAGTACTAGCGTACTTCTCAAAAGAAAGCTGGTTATCAAATGAAAGAGATAAGCTAAACGGAAACACGTGATACATGACAGCGTAACATAAATAAAACAAATATATTGTGGTAGTGAGGTAGGCCGGCATCCCCCACAGAAAACCCAGCCAAATATTCCTGCGGGTTCCAGGCGCCTGGCTATGGTGCCCCCAGTCAGAGCACGTTCAATCAACCCGCAGACCCGACCCTACCACAAGCAAGATAAGGGTATGATGATGATTGTGGCATTGCGGGAAAGCGTTAAAAACGCGACATAGTAATTAACAGGCAGTCTGAGACAAATAAATGAAAGTCACAGGTAAACTTTCAAAAAAATATTACTCCAGGTGGTTCTGAATACATGCACAAAACCCTTCAGGTTAATCATATGCCAACATTTAAATCAAGGGCGTCAAACTGGAGGCCGCCAACAAATTTTAGCATTCATTTGAAGACTAACTTGTATGCAGTGCCGGATTTAGATATTGAAAGGCCCTAGGCTATTTCAATTTTGAGGCCCTTTTCAAGCCCTTTTCTTAAGTTTTGAAACCTGTTAAATGCTGAGGCCCTATGCTTCAGTCTACTTAGCCTAGTGGTAAATCCGGGACTGCTTGTATGCACAAATTTCGGTACTAATTAGATATTTCTTTAAATAAATATTGTAAAAACTGTTAAATTTCAAAAGCAGAATCAGTAACAATGGACATTCATATGAACTTTACGTCCGCGTGAATTTTGAGGGGCAACAATCGAGCGGCTGGGATTTCCGAAAGTTAGCAGCTTCATATCAGTGACTGCAAAATGCTAAAAATGGAAATATATTTTTAAAAGAAACGAGTTGCGCTTGAGCCACCACTCAGAATTCACGTTTGTTTTTTATTGTTGATTTAGGGCCCCTCAACTACAATGGTCATTAGAGCCCCGTCCACTGCGTAGTTCTAATGCAGTGTCTGCACAGACGCTACGCTGTTAGGACGATTTGGGTATTAGCAGTACCTAGTGTTCCCAAGCGTCCCCCACGCTAATATTCTCTGTGGTTGCGTTGCTTAACCTCAATGACAACTGACATCCTAGACAACTGACCTACATCCTAGGACAACTGACCGAAACGCGGGTTACAGTTAGGTGGATGGCTCCAGAACCAAAAATTAAACTAGCATATACCTGTTGAGTACTATTCCTGGTGGTAGTACGGCTAATAAGTTGAGGGTGATTGCCATCTCCACTGTGGACAGACAACTGAGAAGAATTAGGAGATGGATTGTCTGGATTGACAGCATAGCCATTGGCAGGGTTTAAAGAAGTTCCTCCACTTCCAGGTCCCGTTGAAGGAGACGGTGAAGACGTTGGGCGGTAAGTGACATTTACACTGTAGTTGCTCTCTTGAGTTTGCACATGTGGCTCTCCACTATAATACTGAGTGGAATAAGGACTAACAAAGAAATTGAAAGTTTGGACACATCAGAGACAATCACCATCGAAATAGTTTTAAAAACATTTCCATTATTTGGGAAAAAAAAACGAGTGAATAAATTACTTCTCAAATGTCTTAGTAATATGATACTTACAAATACTGTGGCATGTTTGAACCTTTATCAGATAAAACTCGTCTAGAATTAAAAAAAAGAAAAAGAAAAGAGTATAAAATTAGTAAGACATTAAAGTTGAATGAAATTCCAAACTTTTTAAACTCCAAATATTTTAAATAAAACAATTTTGGTCATTTTAGAGTAGCAAACATGTGGTGCTTCACATTTTTACATTCCTCTTCAACAAAGACGAACAAACATTAGTACAAACTAACACAAACCGTTAAAAAACGTTTCTCACATTCACCAAACGCTACTTCAATAAAATAATAATAAATTATGCGCTGTTACATATCAAGCGGGAACTATAGATACGGATTAGTTCAGGAAATGAGAATTTGAAAATGAATCTTTGGCATTTTAGTTGTACTAGGATGAAAAAAAAAGCAAAATATTTTCCGCAATGTTAACTGTGCATAAGATCAAGCCACGGTCAATCATTTTAATGACTCATTTATATCAAGAGTCATACATAAAAATGTCAGAAGCAGTTGACTTCCTCCAAGCCCTACTCTTAAAGAAAACTGTACACAAACCTCAAGGCGGTAGTCATCATCATAATCACAATTCCCAACACTTTCCCCGCCCCAGGACAAGATCAGATATTCCCAACTACCTCGAAAAAACACGAGCAAATTTTAGAACGGTATTATTTACGCAACCGGCCGCCAATCTAATATCACAAAATATCCAGAAAATATCTTTTACTGATACCAACGGTTGAGCTCCTGCACCATCACCATCATACCCTTATCCCGTCTGTGCCAGGATCGGGTCTGCGGGGTCCAGTCCTCCAATCCCGTCTATCTCCCACCAGGTCCCCATCAACCCCTCGCACTACCACATCCTTACGAACAACCTGTTCCCACATCCCACAAAGCTGCAACCCCTATGCTTATTTATCGTCGGCCTACTGTTGGTCGGGGCACTCCACCAATGGGGGGGGGGGGGGCTAGCTAGCTTCTACACCTGGAAATTTGGCCTCTTCTACCAATTGCATAATAGAGAGGGTTCTTTTACGTGTAAATGAAATCGTACACCACACGGGCCCTCGGTTTTACTTTTTATCCGGAAGAAGGCGCAATCGGGGTCTCTCTCCCTCACCCCAAAGAAACCAACCCACTTCGATGCAGTACCGAACCTAGATGTTTGTTTGTTTTGTTGGTGTTTTAGGTCCCTACAAGTAACTACAAGGTCATTAGAGCCCCGCCCACTATGTAGTTCTGATGCAGAGGCTGCACAGGCACTACACTAATGTGACGATTTTTGGATACTAGCGGTACCCAGTTTTCCCAAGCAGCCACCCATGTCAGTACTAACTGGGGTTGCGTTGCTTAACTTCAGTGATCAGACTAGAACTGGTGTTTCCAACGCAATTTGCCGCTCACCGAACCTAGAACCCCTGGTGCAGTAAAATCGAGCACACTATTGCGCCACCAGGTCACGCAAATAAAGGTCAAATGATTAGAAGTATTATTACACATTCTTCTGTATAACGCATTTACTTTACACCTGTTTTTGTGTCTGCAAAAAATAATTTCATACACCATATTTAAATAACAAACCTTTTATCAATATTTTCTATCTCTAGCCAAATGATGCAAACACGATGTAATAAGCTTAAGCCCAACAATCTTGTTATACCTTAAATAAATTTAGCTTGGAGTAGAAAAGTTAACTCCTTTAATACATTTCATTCACCTATGTAGCGCCTACAAGGTTTAACCGCTAAGGTTAGATAAATATATGCACTACTGTTAGACGGCGAACTCCGTTTAAAGCGTCATTTACAAACTGGGTGGTATTACCACTCACAGGCCCTGTTTTCTCCCGGTGTCAATTTCTACGCAACAGTACCCAAGATACAATAGTATTTATTATTAATACCCTCTTGCTAATTATCCTATAAGTAAAGACCTAAGATTATCACACTTCCTGAGTCCTACCTACACAAAAAATTCCCTACATGAAAGTGCCCTATACGCCTGCAACTTCTCATCAACAAGACCACCTTCAAGCTTGGCCACAACGAAAAGTGTGCTTCAGCTCCAGAGATTAGTCCCCTAACCAATCACATTTACATCTTTCACAAATACGAGTTAAAAGTTGCAGGTCATTTATTACAGCGTGACGTTTGGAGAGTCTGTCAATAACACGAGTGTTAGATGTAAGCCATCAGCATGAGTTGATAAGATCAATGTCCAAACATGTCGCAGTCATTGGTATTTAGCAAAATTTAAAACATTAGCAGGATTTTAAAACTTCAATTTCATTTCCGTAGAATTATCTACCCCCTTTATACTACATTAAGAAGTCTATACATCCCATATGTCAGTCTTCTAACAACACCTACACAATAATATTTTCCAGCAAGTCATTTATCGTACGACCCACAGACACTTGTCTAATCAGTAATGCAGGACAACAAACTTAGTGATAATCCTTCAGACAACAAATTCACTAATACCACTTTCCGACAACATATCTCTCACCTAAGCAACATCATCATTTCTAGAAACAAACAGACAAGCTGCGCTGGACAGTATTTTTTACACAGCCGGCTGCCGGTCTAACGTCACAACCCTTGGGGTAGTGGCGAAATGCGTTGGACACACCAGTTCTCGTCTGATCACTGAAGTTAAGCAGCTCAACCCCAGTTAGTACTGACATGAGTGGCCTCTTGGGAAAACTGGGTACTGCTAATATCCTAAAAAGCGTCGCAATAGTGTAGTGTATGTGCAGTCTCTGCATAAGGACTCTAAAACACCAACAAACACAACCCTTGACCATTTAGCGCCGCCCTAACTTATTTCTATGGAAAATGGGGGGGAAGGCGAGCTCCTATACCTGGAAATCTTGCCGCTCTACAAGTACATTTTTACTCCAAATAGAAGAATGGTAACCCACTGACCCACCCTCACCCACCGGATACACCAACAGAAACCCCATGGCCCACAAACACTGCTGTGCAACTACAAAACTTACACGAATTGATTGATTTGTTGGTGTTTTCGGGCCCTACAACTACAAAGGTCATTAGAACCCCATCCACATCATAGTTCTAATGCAGAATCTGCAAAATCGCTCTGTTGTTACGACGATTTTTGGGTATCCCCAGTGTTCCCAAGCGACCACCCATGTTAATACCATATTGGGTTGCGCTGCCTAACTTCAGTGATCAGACGAGAACTGGTGTGTCCATCCCAAAACCGACACGAAGCACCTCTTTGGAAAATAGGAAAAAACAGCTAAGGATTGATTGGAAAAAAACCTTCACCTTTGCTGATGAAAATCTCCAAAAAAACAAAGTGCTAGGCGCGCGTATGTCCCACACCATCGACAAATAAACATTTTAATCAAGTTATGACACCTGATTGTGAATACATACGCTGTAAATACGCTTCACTCACCTAATGCATTCTAGCCAAACCCCAACTCGTTTATGACAGACTTTGTCACAAATTGGGATTATTGTACTGTACTTAAAATTGGGATAGACTCCATGATTCACAACTAAGCATTACCAGTAATCTCCAACAAAAGTAAAGATTGAGATATACGACGCTTACAACTCTAGGATTATGTTAAGGGTCTTATAATAAAGATGGGCGGCTCCAAAACTTAAGGAAGACCACTAAAATGATGATCTTTCAACGTCAGTTACACAGTGAAAGGATTGAAAGTTCCCAAAGTGGGCAAAAGACAGGGAAGCATTCCTCCTCCGGCTCCATTACGATTCAAAACAAAAAAAAAACCTGTCCTTAAACGAAATCAACATACTGTACTTAAAAAAATAGTTTATCACAACGCGTCTTCATGAAAAATGGCATAAGCAACTTTGAAGTACAAGACACAGGCACAGCATTTTCTAAAAAAACGTTAAACAAATTAACCCTTTTAATTTGAAAAGATTACCTGGATATGCTAAGTACTGAGCAGCGAGATTACTAACTGCATTATATGTCAGCAAATCTAATAGATGAGACAAACTCATCCCTCTCAAAACTGCAGCAATCTTAACACTGTAAATTATAATACTTTATATTGAGAATTAGCTACACTCGCCTAATTAAGCAAGAAAAGTTGCAGGAGGCTCGATCGTGATGAACTACACAAGTTTACATTTCAACAAATTCTTATATGCCTCATTCAGAGGTCAACTTACAATAACAAGATCATTAACTTCACAATGCGCTTCACATGAACTCAAGTATTTAACTTCAGGTAAAAAAAAATAACCCGTTCTTCCATAAGACTGCTACTACTACTAATGATGAGAGCAAACGGATCAAGAAAAGATGCAGAACAATAGTGACTTAGTATAAATTAAAAGCCAATGAAAAAAAAAGATGAAGGTGAGAGGAAGGAAGGATGGAAAGAAAGCAACGGACCAACCTGGATGTGATTTCTTTGCGCTCAATCTTCTGGTTGACTGTAGTTTCTACCTTACGATTTGTAAGTCTGAAGGCCGATTACAAAATCGGATCGCACAGACAGGTGAAACAGCACAGTGTAGGAGAGCAAAGGTAAGAGACGACAACATACCGAACGGCAAAGTAAAGACAAAATAGGAACAGCCAGCAGCAGCAGCGATGAAGTAAGAAATGGTGTGCAGAGTTGGTTTTGGTGGTTAAGACATGATGAACGAACGGTTAGTTACAACATCACCAAAATAACATGGTGTGAGAGAATTCAGTGCAGAACAAAGAAAAAGGAGAGAAATTTTAAATTAAAAAAGGATGCTCGAGGCACCCATAACTACTTGGTGAATGGTTTAGTGATAAATTAAGCTGCCAATTCCACAAATAAAAAAACATTGTGCATGCACAACACACACATGTACTTCAAAGTGACCCATAACTATTACATACAATACTTACTCTCGATACATCTTTTTATCAGATCCTGAAGAAGCGATTACGCAGCATGAAAAACGAGAAACAGAAAATTTACAAATTAATTCAGAAAGAAATACTCTTCATCACTGAAGTCGTGATGACTGTCATCATGCCAATAGTAGGCTTTATCAAACCAATACTGGTGTAGTCACATAACGTTAAATGAGTAGCAATATCTCTAACACGACTATGAAGACCAAAAAAAATTTTTTTTCAACGCTTATTTGGGACATCATCGGACACCCACCAAGAGATCAGAGATCAAATTAGATTTCATAATGAACGCACGCGCGTACGATTTACCCCACACCTCAATTCCCAGTCAACACTCAAAAATCCCATTTAAACACTTACCGACAAGAATCAGTTAGTGAAGACCTGCTGTTAGTGTGATCGAAGTTATTTTTTGGACAGCACCAAGTATAAGTTTCGGTTGTTTGATCCAGTTCAAATGTTGGTCCACGGGGCATACCAGTGGTACACTCGCTTTTCAGGGTGCACTATGAAAAATATTTAAAAGGCATGATTAGAGGCTTGAAAATGTTTATTTAAATGAAGGCGGCACACAGAATTACGAAAACAATCAACATAATGTTATAAATTAACATATCTAGATTTGATGACAATGAGATAACTTGTACACCCCAAAGATCCCAGCTACAATTGCAAAAAATAATAAACACGACATTCTTCTACAACAACAGTTAAAAGCTATTTACCTGCACCAATCTGTTAGCGACGTCCTGTCTTTCCGCTTCTAACTCTCTCGTTAATTTTTCCAACTGAGCTTCCTAAATAAATAATTCTACAAATTTAAATCATGTGTAATAGTTAGAAAAAAAAAAATCAATTCAACGTCATATCACTTAACATTAGTACTTTCATTTGTAGGCTACCATATTTATCAATCTTTATTAGCGAATTAGATAACTAGTGCCGTCATGTTTCCTTCTCAAAACCACGTTTTTATTAATTAAATTATACTTCGAAAGTGAGGAAAAAAGTCGCAACGCCCGTAATGAAGTAAACAATTGCATTGAATGCCAATTGTACATACTCCTAAGATTACATGCTTGAGTTTCATTCCACAGACGAACTCTTGATCTAAATACCGTATCACTTTTGTGTTTCCCACCAAAAAATAAAAACTATAAAAATAAATATTTTAAGTTCAATTGTTGTAGACGACAACAGCAAAGCAACTCCCAACCCTTTTCCCGCAAATGGCAGTATCGAGAACTCGTATTGTCCCTCTGAATGGACACACGGGATATATATTGGATAGTATTTTTCTGCAGCCGGCTGCCGAAGAAAGTTACAACCTCCTATGCTTATTTATCGTCGAGCTCCAACACCTGGGAGTTTTGCCTCCCCGACACGTTGCATAACAGAGGGGGTTCTGTGGCGTGCAAATGCCATTCAATGTACACCACACCGAGCCTCGGTTTTACTTCTCATATGAAGGAAGGTGCACTCAGGCCACCAACCCACCTAGATCCAGTATCGAACCTGGAACCACTGACGCAGTAAACCGAGCACTCCTGTGCCAAGGAAGCGGGCGTAGCGCCACCGCGCTAAAACAAAAATTATGTAGAATTTCAGAAAATGCTGCACGACCAAAGCTATGAATTTGTTGTCGCCAGATGATATATCATTTGGTCATAACTGGGATCCAAAGAAACAAATCCCCACTCCCTAAGGATCGAACCATTATTTACACATCCCTTTGTCTGCAAGAAGCTGTAGTTAAGTATCTGCGGTCGTCATCAGGGGAACAGAGCATAACTGTTAGTCAGTTATAAATTAATAAAGACGCTTAATTTTGATGGTCTATCTACTGCCTTCAAAACCTTTTTGCTAACCCTGGATTTTTCTCCAGACAGGCATTTCAAACCTCACCAAACACAACATCGTCAATTTAAATCCACAACAACTACATTAAAACGAAATGCATATGTAAAGTATGCATCTCACCTGTTCTTTGACACTCTGTAAGATGCTGAAAGTCGATTCACTGCTAGCGTCATGAGAATGTGAAGCTGATGAATAAGATTGAGTGATCATTAGATGTGAGACACCAACTGGAGCATAATGACTGGCGGGCATAGCTCATCCAAATGTTTAACTCCAGGAATCAACTTCGGTTGCACATTGCTCCAACCTAAACAAATAATCAAATTGCATATTAGACAATAATAGCCATCAAAATCAACATTAATTAATTATAAAACCATCGTAAAATACTACTAATGATGAACATATAAATGGCATCGATTATACAAAAAATGGTGTTGTGTTTTTACAATCAGCGACATCTCAATTATAGACAACAATAAGAGCAATCTAAGGCGGATATATGTTTTTTCCCCAAAGATCTTTAAAAGTATTACCCTTTTCATTGTGTTTCCTTTTCCGAAAAATGTCTCTTATCGTACTAAGTAGAATATTCCCCACTACGAAAAACTTTATGTCATCAGTTCAAACTTAAAAAAATGCTTCTAATGTGGACTACTAACAAATCATTTTACGCCTCTATAGCATACTAACAGATAAAGCAATTTCATTATTTTCGACAGGCCCACATATATTGTCATAACCCTTCGATAAGCGACCTTTCATCGCTACCACTGATTATATACATCTTCAATCGTCGTTGGAAATGAAATAATATAACATGACAAGGAAACTGAATACACTGTCTGCCCGCTTCCAGACACCAATGTCACTAACAAGAGCATTTCAGCAAAGTCAATTTCGGTGCAGTTCTTCGTGCAAGAAAGCATTTACAAAAGCGCCCTCCTAAAGACTGACTGAGTCATCTTATAGAATGCAAGTATAAAAATTATTTAAGGTACAGTGATAATTATTTCATACTACACACATTAAAATTAGAACAATCACGCTTGCGGAAAATGCAACACACTAATCTTATTTCTAAGACACTGAGGACTTTTAGTGGAAGATGAACAGCCACTTTAAAAACCTGGATTATTCACTCTGTCAAAATTGTTGGAATGCATATAATACCTTATTAGGTCCTTTTTAAATTAAAAAAAAAGACCAAATTGCACGCTGCTTTCAGTAAACAACACCCGTTAACCATCCATCGTTTGCAGTGAAGAGCTCATGCATAAATATAAACATAATAAACAATTTCGGCTCTGTAGATTTCTGCACTACGGTTGTAGTAGTAATAGAAACGAGAAATACGTCATCGGGATGATAATACAGTTGCTAACACCTACCTTATGCTTGAAATAGCGCGCTAACAATAACAAAATGTAGAGAAAAGATAATGTCAGCATATGACCATGCATACATTTAAGCACCTACTTTGCATTCCTCTCTTAAAAATAGGTCTACAATAATAAAATAGGAACTTTCAATATGCCATTTCTATTACCTGTCTCACTAAACTACTGTATATTCAAATCTGATTTCTTTTATTCTTGATTTTATTAATGCCCTGCAAGAAACAAGAAAACCATGATAGGTTTTTTACTCATCATTTCACTTCAGAAAACGCATCTTCAATATGCATGGCACCATTACTGGTAAGAGTAAACGCAACAACGTCGACACGTAATCGTTCTTTAAGTACACGGCAATAACAGTTGTATTAAATTTCCTTAAATATATCCTAAATTACCTAGTCCCGTTCCATACTTCTGCGCTGAATTTGGTAATACAAGAGTAGTCAGAACATAGTGCAAATCATATAATGCATGACGTCCATTGAAGAATGGGTTCGGAACTAACCACAACATTTTGGATATTCTAATGTGATTGCACAGCTTCCAAAACGTGAAGCAATCGATCTTCAAAGTCTAAATAATACGAAGATGATACTTAATCTTGAAGGGGGATAACGGCAGAGGAGAGAGGGTAAAGAAGGCGGCAGCGGCGGTTAGACACTCATTATATGAAAATGAATTTGATTGTTCAGACTATATTTAGATCTGACCCCTATCCATATCTCATAGAATTGAATCTAGAGAGAACCACGAAATGGAGAAATGATTGGAAAAAGACTGCATTTGACATCTTCAGTTTTGATATCAAAGTTTTTTTAGGAAGAAAAAAAATTAATAGAATATTTAACCGCCAAGCTCATGGAGTTTGGAAATCGAATCTTCGAACGTTCCTTCTTCAGAACGCATCACGAGCCATTCCATAATTACAACACTACGGTGTCGCACAACCGACATTTCGTTAAAAAAATGCGGAATAACGCAAGAGGAAAAAAATGCTGTCAATTTTTAAATAATTTTCTTACAATAAGGAGAGGGATGACGGAAATAAATTATTTATATGACAATTCACAACCTCTTCCGTGCCAATCAAGTTATAATCGCACTAACGGTAATAATCATTATCATAATCGAAAAAAAAAACACGTAATAGAATGAAATAAACGGCTGCTGTTCTTTTAGAACGTCTTTCGAACTAATGGAGCCATTTTTCTCAACTTGCTGACAACAACAACCTATCATTTAAGACAATAATCATCTTAAGAAACGGCTACCAAGTCTTAACCAAAAAAGGTCGGGGCGCACTTTATCATGTATCTATTGTTTCAATAGGATTGTCTCGAAATAGTACCATTCTAATGTAATAAGATAACACCAACGTGAAAGTCGAAGCGCAAACACATGCACGTATACTGTATACCCACACCGGTACGAGTCTTTGGCACAACGAAGAAGCACATCTCTTGCACAGTCTATCAAGTCTATTATTAGAAACCTCCTACCCCCTCCATATTCCCCTTACTCAAAACACGTCCTTTCCAATCACCAAATTGTTACCGTCCTCCCAAAGTACAGAACTAAACCAATAATCAATACAATCCTATGGCGTCCGTCATCATCATCATCATCATTGTTTTCCTCCTTCCGTAATCCTCTTTATCATCATAATGCTCAACCATCGATTTTTTTAAACTGATGGTATTATGACGATTAATACAAATCAATATAACATAAATATTACATAAAAACAACATTTTAAAAGTATTTTTCAGCGCCATTATCATATAGTTAACGGTAAGTAGTTCAAATGACCACCCGTCACTAGTACAGTTTCATATTTTTTTCCCACAAAATCTAAACACTAAGTATAGCAACTCCTAGCCCTTTTCCCGCCTATGGCAGGGTCCGGTATCCATCTTGTCCCTCTGAATGGACACAAGGGTGATGTAATCGACAGTGTTTTTCCGCAGCCGGTAGCCGACCAAAGTTGCAACCCCTATGCTTAGTTATCGCCGGTCTACTGCTCAGTGGAGCACTCTACCTGCAACAGGCGCCACGAGGACGTGGGGGCGAGCTCCTACACTTGAAAATTTTCACTGATCTACCCGTTGAATAGTAAGAGATGGTTCCTTGACGTACAAATGCCATCCTACACCACACGGGACCTCGGTTTTATTTCTCGACCGAAAGAAGGCGCACTCGGGACCTTTCTCTCTGTCGTCCGAAAGAAGCCAACTCACCTTGGTCCAGTAACCAACCTAGAACCATTGACACAGGCAGTTACCGAGCACGCTACCCACCGCGTCACCGATGCGGGATCAGAAAATTTACGTACCAAGTATGTATGAATATTATACCGAGATGACGACCGAGTCAAATATCCTTTCAAAAACTATGGCAACGTCAGTCGATGGTTTTATTTTATAGCGGTCAACAACTGAAGTTTTAAAATGAGTACGGATCACAATCCAAAAACGGCATTGTTGATTCTTCCAATAGGATTTAAGGTATTGCGTGTGTATATATATATAGAAAGACATACTTTTACTAAGATAAATATTTGTTGATGGACACGACGCAGCAACCATATCATTCAATATGAAATCAAGAAATAGCAAAACAATATTACTTTGCTATGAGGCACTTCCCAATATTTCATAAAAATGGAGAGATGGATGAAGAGTATCCAAAATACAAAAAAGGATGAAAAAAACCTCAAGAGGACAAGTAATTGATTCTGTCATTAATAATTTGAAATCACATCTTTCCATTTGGCCAACATGTTTTCCCCAACTAGCATATAAATATTATTAGTTTCAAAAGATGAATGAATGTCACAAACTCTATATATCAGGCATGTCAAACATGTGGCCCTTTATAGGCAAACCTGAGGCCCTCAAAAGGCTTCTTTCTACAGCAGAGCATCATCATCATACCCTTATCCCGCCTGCAGTAGGATCGGGTCTGCGGGTTCTAGCCCTCCATTCCCGCCTATCTCCCACCAGCTACCCGTCCACACTACCATATCCTTATGTACAACTTGCTCCCACGTCAGCTTGGGTCCCCGACCCCCCGGTCTCCCCTTGCGCATGCTCCACAATCTATCCAAACTTTATTAGTTTAGTCATGAATGCTGTTAAAACAGTAGTATGCACAATAATTAAACAATTTCAAAAGCAACTCCGAACCCTTTTCCCACCTATGGCAGGGTCGGGCACCCATCTTGTCCCTCTGAATGGACACAAGGGTGATATATTGGACGGCGATTGCCGCAGTCGGCTGCCGACCAAAGCTGTAACCCCCTATACTTATTTATCGTCCGTCTACTGTTCGTTGGGGCACTTCAACTCCACGACACGCCAGAAGGAAGTGGAAGGGAGGCGAGTTCCTTCACCTGGAAAGTTTGCCTCTCATACCCGTAGCATAGCAGCAAGGACAATTTTGCGTGAAAATACCATCGTACACCATACTGGACATCGATTTTACTTCTCATCTGAAGGAATGTGCATTCAGGGCCTCTCTCTCTCTCTCTCTCTCTCGTCCTAAAGAAGTCAATCTACCTTGGATCCAGTATCGAACCTGTGACCACTGGTACAGTAAATCGAGCAAGCTATCTATTGGGCCACCAAAGCGGGTCTAGCGACTAGACAACTTCAAATAGTAAAATAAAAAAAAAATCAAAGGTCAACCCTAATAACCATTGCAGCAGTGTGGGTGTGGCCCTCATGGCCACGTGTGTGTTACCAATGTGGTGGGAGTAGCTTATTGCGTTGGACACACCAGTTCTCGTCTAATCACTGAAATTAAGCAACGCAACCCCAGCTAGGTCTGACATGGGTGGCCGCTTGGGAGAAAACTGGGTACCGCTAATACCCAACAATAGTCACATTAGCGTAATGTCTGTGCAGCCTCTCTGCATTTGAACTACGCAGTTGACGGAGCTCTAATGACCTTGTAGTTGAAGGGCCCTAAAACACCAAAGAAACAAAAAGAAACCACTGAGGCCCCCGGAGGAATCCCAGTTTAACCTGCCTTCTATATACAGTCCAACCCCGATGATGAAGACCCCGGATAATGAAATTGCCACGCTAATGGAGACAGTTAGGGTAGGTCCCGGGCAAGTGAGTACCAATTAGATCTAATATTGAACATTCTGGATAATGAAAACACTTGGTTAATGAAGACACTTATGGTGGGTTCTTCAGGGGTCGGCATTATCCGGGCTGGATTGTATACAGCACTGTATATACCGTATAAACTTGCAAATGTTATAACCAGTATAGATAAAAGCAACCAAAGTGATCTGTCGTACATCCACAACTTTCCTCTTTTTTCTGAACGTAAAAATGAATGAAATTTGACGAGCTTGAAGTGATGAGGGGATACGAATCCAAAATAAATGATAAAGAAAACTGAAATCGCCACAATTCAAGCAAAGTAAAGTGTGCGTTACGACATGTTTCTTTCAACATCTGAGAAGAACTTCGTTCACATTTCAATGTCTATATGACCGATTAATACTGAACGAATTTTTTGGAAAATGACTCATGACATCAACAAAAAAAAAAATCGGGAGGAAGAATAGAAAGGGGACTAGAGAAAACTATCTATCCATCACAAATATGATTTCAGATTTTTATTACTCGATAGCCAAAAAACTTTCATTTCCCCCCACCCTCCTCAATCTCATATACTTCGTCATCCTCTCTCTTCCACTCTCCTAAACAACACCACACTCTCACTTCATTCCTGTGATCAAAAACTACATTTTGTTCACTCATGCAACTAACACCTTACCCCCAATTTCCTCATGTCTGTCATCCTCGTCTCAATTTTTCCTATACAATATATATATAATATATATATATATCGATTGCTCTCCTCTATCTGCCTAAAGGCCACATTCTGCTTCCGTCCTCTCCTCTTTCTTTTCCTGATGATGTACTTCAGATATATGAGTGGGTGTACACGCAGTATCAACCTGAAATGTCCATTTTGTAACTGTGGCTACTACTAGAGACCACATTGTAAATAAAATAACAAATACTTCCCCCCCCCCCACCACCACCACCACCACAAAAAAAAGCAGACATGTCCAAAATGGTAATTCCAAGATTTTCATACATAAAGGTCATGGAACTATATATTCCGAGCTCCACCACTGTCCTTTTATAGTCAACTCGCATCTACAAAATCTCTTCACTGATCTGGACGGATTTTGCATGTTACTAACAGAGCACTTATGATAAGAGTTAACACAACAAAATGCAGTGGGTAGCATGCCAGGAGCGGATCGGGAGAGGGCGTCCAAAAAACGTGCGCCCAAGTATAAATTAAGTAGTAATTACAATAGGCCCTCTATTGCCCCTTAAGCAACGTCCTATCTTCCGTTATTTAGCCAACTACAGATTGGACCGGCAGTATAGAGATGGGAATAGCAATGGTAAAATGCCACATCAGATCCGCCCCCTGTAGCGTACTCGGTAACTGCGTCAATGGCTCCAGACTGGACCGACGTGGGCTGGCTTCTTTCGGGCGAGCGAGAGAGTAGCAGCACTTGAGTTCAGATGAGAATTCAAACCTTGGTCTCGTGTGGTGTAAGATGGGAGCGGCGAGTTGCGTTGGATACACCAGTTCCCGTCTGATCACTGAAGTTAAGCAACGCAACCCCAGCTAGTACTGACATGGGTGGTCGCTCGGGAAAACTGGGTACTGCTAATGACCAAAAATCGTCGCATTAGTGTAGTGTCCGTGCTGTCTATGCATTAGAACTATGCAGTGGACGGGTCTCTAATGACCTTGTAGTTGATGGGACCTAAAACACCAACAAACAAGTGGTGTAAGATGGCATTTGTAAGTAAACGAACTCTCTCTATTACACACTGGGTAGATGAGGCAAAATTCTCAGGTGTACGAGCTCGGTGGAGTGCCCCATCGAACAGTAAACCTACGATAAGTAAGCATAGGGGTTGCAGTTTGAGAGGTTTGTGCAAATTCACCTCATACGAGACGTCCAACTTGCTGTCTACCCGTAGCGTTTTGTTTGTGAAAATAATCATGGCAGAGTAACGAAAAAACCGTTACGTGTATACCAGGCTCTCTCTCATCATATCTAGGGTCGGGTCTGCGGATCCACTACACTACTCTGACTGGGGTTACCCCAGCCAGGTGTCTGGATCCCGCAAGAATATTGGCAAAGTTGCCTGTGGAGGGATGCCGGCCTACACCACGAATCGAAATGTCCACTGTTTAATCCAATTTTCTGGCAGATCATCTGGATAGGCTTTACCTTTTACTCGGTTGTTCTATTTTGCACTTTCCATTGGGTTCGTTGGTGTTTTAGGGCAAAATTACTGACGAAAACAAGTATTTTTATGACAAAGCATTATTTTTAAGGGAGAAAGAAACTTTTCAGAGATTTTTCTGTGCCTAGAAAAGCGAGATTCGTACAAACGGGATATTCCTGGCTACACGAGATCATTCATAGAATCGATAAGTATCTTGTTCGCGAGGAGAAGGCCGGAGGACGGAAATATCGAAAGTAGATATCATTGTAAAGGTACTTTACCAAAGATAATTCATTGCATGCATCTTTCACCTCAATCGCTAGGTAAAATTAGTAACTGGGTAAAATGAAAAGTGTAAAATAGAACAACCGGGTAAAATGTAAAGCCTATCCGATCATCCTTTAGAAAACTGAGTCGATGACTGTTGCAACTCATTACTAACAAAAAAAGTTTATAAACAAACTTACATTGTATTAAATGTTGTGAATAAATATCTTTTACACTAAATAACTAAAATAGCCGACAAATTAAACTGTTTCCTCAAGAAGAAAATTGTCAGGAATTGCACCTTCTGGAACTTTCTTTAAGGAATAGAACGTATGACGTAGGTAACACTGACAGGGGCTATTCATCAACGTCTGTCACACTATTCCACTACCATTTATGACTTTGATTTCCTCTCTCTCGCCATGGTACTAGTAAAACAAAAAAAAGATAACATAATAGTGGGGAAAACTGACAAAAAATGCTGACCTGATGCTATTTACTAACCTGATACTAAATGAGAGAACGCAGCTTGAATCTTTCATCTCTATTTCAGAAACAGGCGACCAACCGATTTTGTATCGATTTATGAGTGTTACAATGAATGAAGGAGAAAGGGATATTTTTAGCCATTGAGAATAATCACGATAGTGGGTGTTATTTCAGGGAAGAATTTAATGATCCGTATAAAACTACAATAATGTCTGATAATTATTACAACATTAGATAAACGAAACACGACGAAAAACATACAATGGACAATATCGGATATGTACATTACCGGGTATAAATGTGAGGGGGTGGGATTCTCGCACAGAGTTTGTGCTTTGACGGAAATGACAAGAAAAAGGGCAAAGGGCACGGACACAAAATAACAACCACACCTTCATGGCGGCGACGAACGGCTACCATCAGGACTACTAATTATCAGACTGCACTTTATCGATAGACACCATACTAGAATAGCAACTCCTAACCAATTTCCCGCATACGGTAGGGTCGGGTACCCATCTTGTTCCTCTGAATGGACACAACGGTTATATATTGGACAGTGCTTTTCTCCAGCCGGTTGCCGACCAAAGCTTCAGTCCCAATGCTTATTTATCGTCGGTCTACTGTTCGTTGAGGTACTCCTACTCCGCCAGACTCCAGGAGGGGGTAAAGGTGAGCTCCTATATCTGGGAATTTTGCCTCATTTACCCGTTGCGAAGTAAAGAGGGTTCTTTTACGTGAAAATGCCATCGTACACCGCACGGGACCCCAGTTTTACTCCTCATCCGAAAGAAGGCGCACTCGATGCCTCCCTCTAAAAAAAGCAACTCCTAACCATTTTTCCGCCTATGGCAGGGTCGAGTACCCATCTTGTCCCTCTGAATGGTCAGCAACGGGCCGCCGGCAACGGGTTGCCGGCCAAAGCTGCACCCCTACGCTTATTTATCGTCGGTCTAGTGTTCGTTGGGGAATGCTACCGACGCCAAGGGGCGAGCTCCTACACCTGGAAATTTTGCCTCATCTACCCGTTGCATAGTAGAGAGGGTTCTCTTACGTGCAAGTGAGTGCCATCGTACACCCACACGGGACCTCGGTTTTACTTCTCATCCGAACGAAAGCACACTCGCGGCCTCTCTCTCGCCTAAAAGAAGCCGACCCACCTCGGTCCAGTATCGAACCTAGAACTAGTGACGCAGTTGCCGAGCGTGCTAACCACTACGCCACCGCGGTGGGTCTACTCGATGCCTCCCTCTCGCTCCAAAAAAAAAAGCCAACCCATCACGGACCCGTATCGAACCTAAAACCAATCACGCAGTTGCCGAGCACGCCACCCATTGTGTGGCACCCTCTCCCCACTGTGCCACCGAGGCGGGATAATCACTACACTAGAATCAGGCTTGGAAATGGCAGGGACAATGTGCTAGAACTCTCCCACACAAAGAGCATTACCAAACTACGTTACTTGACAAAAAAATCCGTCGACGTCAGACGTGCGCGAACTCGCGTACTTGTCGCTCAAAAGTCAAGTACCTTTTTACCAAATTGAACTAATGAATGTCAGCGGTTAACTTCATTTCCGGAAGGAGAGAGAGAGAGACCCCTTTTTCCATTATTATTATTTCAGAGGCAAAAAATGTAATAGTAAATAGAGACTATATTAAATTTAGCATTCAATATCCAATTTTTATACATCAAATTCAGTTACTCCTTTCCATACTAGAGCCAATTACATTCCTCTTCATGGGGTCTTTTCCTTACCCCCTCCTTTTTTTTATCCTTCATAACTATCTTCTTCGCCATTTTACCGTATACTCCAGGGAAAAATGAAATAAATAACCATTTTCATAATGCTTAATTGATTTTTTTCATGTAATAGGTAATTTAAAATTTGAAACGAAATTGCGTTTAAGAGATGTTGAAGGAGGAAATGTAACATGAAATTTGATTCCGATATTTTAATGACGCACAACCATGGATTGCAGCAAAAAGTGACAGTAGACTTGAGGAAGACTTCCCCGCCTGCACCAACCACCCGGTAAAAAACAGGTCGTTAAGAAAAAAGAATGGACAGGAATGGTAATTCAAAGCATAGAAGTTCACGAAACCATATTTTTCAAGAAACCAGAACCAAACGGGCTGAACATCAGCCATAGACACAAGACACCCCCTCTACCTTATTTCTCTCTGCCCTTTGCCTACTGACTGTACATTAGGATCTAGGATCCATATATGCCTTTGATATCAAAAACACATCGGGCGAAATTTGGGAACGGCATTTTCACGCAACCAACTACGGTTACTGACCAATTCTGCAACTCCTACTTATTTATCGCCTGAGCTTCCCTTCTGCCTGGCCTCCCTCAACGTCACCACACTCAAGGTGTAATTCTGTCATTAGAAAAATAATGTTTATTCATAAATATACTTGTTTTCGGCAATAATTTTGCTCTAAAACACCAACGAACCAAAAAAACCTGCCCGGGTAAAATGGAAGAAGGTTGGACACTTTGAGCTATGTGTGAGCTAAACCAGAAATTTGAAAACACACGGCAATGATTTCACTTTTGGACTTCATGGAAGAGTGATGTCTAAGTCGTCGTCATCATCATCATCATAATACCCTTATCCCGCCTGTGGCAG
>JAAFCE010006949.1:23466260-23488662 GCA_013389805.1 Trigoniulus corallinus | reverse complement strand
ACTAACGCTTTTGCAGCCTATGACAGGGTCGAGTGACGATTTCTGCCCAATCGAAATACATGGGCGATCAGTCAGACGGTATTGTTAAGTAGCCGGTTGCCGACCTAATGTTGCAGCCCCTATGCTTATTTATCGTCGGCCAATTTTTTTCTACGCTGAGATCCTACGGTACGCCTACCGACGCGACGTCCACAGTTGAGGAGGGAAGATAACTACGTCCTACACCTGAAACATCCAGCGATCTACATGTTTCATGCAGACATCCCGTTCGAATGAAGGCGGACGAAGAGCACGAAATAAGTCACCCCATCTCGATCCAGGACGAGTGTAGCACGTTATCGAGATAGGTTACCTACATCAGTTCTAAATGAAAGGGGAAAAAATGCGGAAAACGGCAAAAATTCCTAAAATTCTTGGCGGTCGCGACCCTCCGTTTTCTAGGTTTGACCAATTAAACCAAATCAGCCACCTGTAACGACTGCTAATGAGGTAGTTGTTTATGACAAGCGGAATTAACACGCCGCCATCAACAGCCGGCTACGCACTAACCACTGTTCCAGGTCGTAAAGAGAACTTCTGCAAAGGGGTTCCCAAATTGCGTGCCTCAATTACTGTGACTGAAATTTGCAGTGGCTTGCGGTTAAATCAACAATGCGTTAATCTGATGACTTGGCAGCCACCCTGTAATCCACAAAAATAAAATTACGTGGAGGAGTGTCCGAAAAATACGTACGCGAATGACAACGATATGGCGGCGCCACAAGTAGGTGCTTGCGACATACGGGTTTCATATCAGTGACAGCTCCCGACCCAAGCTTCAGCCCCTATGATTATTTATCGTCGGCCTACTGTTCGCAGGGGTACTCCACCGACTCCAGGGAGCGAGCACCCCACCTGGTAATTTCACCTCAACTACTCGTTCCATAGTAGAGAGGGTTCTTTTACGTGTACTGATGACATTGGTACACGCCATACGGCACCACGTCATTACGGTCCTACGGTCGGTCTCTCTCACACCTGCCAGAAGACAAACCACCTCGACCCAGTATCGAACCTGGAACTATGACGCAATAATCGAGCACGCTACCTCTGCAAAGGTCTAAAAGCTTCTTCCGGGCGACGACAAAAAGGCGCCGTGCGCGTCTTCCCGCGGGTAGTGTACGATGTCATTTGTACGTCAAAAAACTCTCTTTACTATGCAACGGCTAAATGAGGCAAAATTTCCAGGTGTAGGAGCTAGCCCCCTGGCGTGAGTGGAGTGCCCAAATCAACAGTACGCCGACGATAAATAAGCATAGGGGTTGCAACAGTGGTCAGCAGCCGACTGCGGAAAAACACCGTCCAATATATCACCCATGTGAACATTCAGAGGGGCCAGATGGGTACCCGACTTTGCCGTAGGCAGAAAAGGAGGGGCTTGGAGTTGCTATTTAGTATTTAGAACAAGAGTAGAGAGGGGGGCATAACTATTGCGCGCTCGGGCCCCTCCAAATGTCCAAATGCTTGATCTGCAACAGTGCTACTACGGACTATAACAGCTGAATAGAGATGCAGTCTTGAATCTGAATTTCGAGCACGTCCAAGTCTTAATCTTTGGCCTAACCCACCATGTTGGAAATGACCAACTGACCAAACCCAATCCTGAAAAAAAAAGCATAGAGAGGAAGTCTCTATTCTCGTGACCGACGCATGAGACAACGACCGGAGGTCATACTGCCACCAACAGGATTAACTTAAAAGATTGTTATAAATTCGTGGTCGCCAAACTGGTGGACAAGGTCCGGCCGACCTACTCTCGATGCCAATCATAAACATCTTACAATCCATTTCAAAGGGGGAGGGGGGAAAAAGAAGAGACAGCATCTTCATCTTAAATTCCATATCGATCGATAAGACGTTGTCAGAGGAGAGAGGCTCGGGAAGAGAAACATCTCGCTGTGGAAGATAGCGAGGACAAGTGCACACGCACCAGTACACTTGATATTCAGGAGGAATGTCTCATTACAATCCTGAGTACCAAACAGTGCAGCATCTTTACAAGGCTCAAGAAGCAGTGTTAGTCCTCCTTATAGTCGTCTAGCACTTCGTAGTCCATCGCGTAGGCAGTAAGTAAGCAGCAGCGAAGAAGAAGGAGCCTGTGAACTTTAAGCGTTAAGAAGCGCCTACCGAAACTTAAGATGGGGGTTAGGGCAGTGGCGGCAGAGTATGGAGGGAAGGGCGGCAAAGAAAACGCTGATGGTGTATGGGAACAAGCTTAACATAGAGAGGGAGATAATCTATGACAATACGTGGGAGAGCTCACTTCTGTTTCGGGCAAGAGCTGGGTCACTGGAGACAAAACAGAGGATGGCAAAGATCACAGGTGTAGAGGTGGGCTGTGGATTGTGTGGGGATGGAGTGGAGGATGTCAGGCATGTGATCCTGGCCTGTCCAGCGCTGGGCCACTGCAGGATGAGTTGGGGAACCCCCACCTTGGAAGAGGTTCTGGGGTTGATGGGTTCTGGTGTGGAGCGGCTGGAGTGGGTGCGAAAGGCAAAGGTACTCCTAGGGTGCTGGTGGAGATCTAGGTATATGGGCCTGGCATGAAAAATCTCGCTAGCAAGGTATCCGTCACAAAGGATTTACATATTCATATTCATGGGACGAGAAAAAAGGCCGTTTCATAAATACCAGTCATCAATCCATCAACAATAAAAATATCCTCCCAGGACCGACTTTTGAGTCTTATTTAATACGGCCGCTTGAGGAGTTGTTGTTTGTTGACGTTTTAGGGCCCTTCAACACCAAGGTCATTAGAGCTCCGTCCACTGCGTAGTTCCAACGCAGAGACTACACAGACACTACACTACTGCGACGATTTTTGGATATTAGCAGTACCCATTTTCCCAAGCGGCTACCCATGTCAGTACAAGCTGGGGTTGTGTTGCTTAACTTCAGTGATCAGACGAGAACTGGTGTGTCCAACGCAATAAGCCGCTCCCCCACTGCCGCAACCTGCTTCAACGTGTGCTTAGGTCTTCCCCTGCCCCGGGAACTTACGATAGTTGCACAGTTCGCCACGGTGGCGTAGTGGTTAGCAGGGCCGTAACGAGGGCGTGGCGACGAAGACGGGCGCAACTGGGTTCGGGGCGCAAAATGTTTAAGTTTTTTATCATTATTGTGCTACGGGCAAGCGAAAGTTAGACACTTGACACAGGCGCTTCATACCCCCGTTACGGCACTGGTGGTTAGCACGCTTGGCAACTGCGTCAGTAGTTCTAGGTTCGATACTGGACTGAGGTGGGTTGGCTTCTTTCGGGCGAGAGAGAGAGGCCGCGAGTGTGCCTTCTTTTGGATGAAAAGTAAAACCGAGGTCCCTTGATGGTGTACGATGTCACCTGCAAGTAAAAGAACCCTCTCTACTATGCAACGGGTAGATGAGACAGAAATCTCCAGGTGTAGGAGCTCGCCCCCCTGGCGTCGGTAGAATTCCCCAACGAACACTAGACCGACGATAAAGAAGCGTAGCGGTTGCAGCTTTGGCCGGCCACCGGCTGCAGAAAAACTATGACCAATATATTGCCCTTGCGTCCATTCAGAGGGACAAGATGGGTACCCGACCCCACCATAGGCTGGAAAAAGGTTAGGAGTTCCTTTTTTTTTCCTCCCAATTGCACAGTTAGAGAGGGTTAGTTTCGTACACCGCACGGGACCTCGGTTTTACTTCACATCCGAAAGAAGGCGCACTCGGAGTGCGTCATTGAGGCGGGATAGGCGCCACGTTATTCCAGAAAAAAAAGGAACAGTACTATCACGTGACAGCACTAATTCGAAAACGAAGAATGACGAAAAACGTTCTAATATTCTTTCTAGAATAGACGCATGCGCAGCAAACATTAAGTACTCGTCACCGTTCCATCATGGCTTCCTAATAGAACATTTCTCAAACGTATAATTTCGTATAATAGTATCAATGTCGAACATTTTCAAAATAGTTTTTGTGTTTTAAATCAATAAACCGAAATTTCTTAACAATAACTAAATGGCAGCGCTCACAGCGACTTCATTATTTTAATATTTAAAGAGGAATGATGACGGATTCCATTAATTCCATTAACAATCGATAGCAAAATGCACCACAGGTAACACAACCGACCGTGGCCAGGGGCGTACATTTAAGCTCCAGAAAGCAACTGAACGTGAAGATAATTCAAGGGGACTAATGTTAAAACGCAAAAAAAATGATAAGAGGTTTCAGCATGCCAATTTGTTATTTGTATAAATCAAAACAGATAATACTCCTCAGATTTCCTTCAAATAACGACGAGAAAGTAAGTATTGCTTTTCAACATAGAAGTTATTATCCAAATAAAAGAGCAGACAAAAAAAACATACATCTTATCCTAATAATTAAATTAAATAAAAGATTTGCAGTAAAGCAACTTTTCAATAGTAGTAGTCGAGCAAAGATTAAATAATATAGCTTTATAAAACGCCGCAGTGCGCAACCAATTGAATCATTACTTTTTCTCCCAGGTCCTTACCCTTTCCTCTCTGTAATCAAACCCTTCATAAACCATGATCTTCTCTCCATCCCATACTAACAATTATGACCCTACCTCTTACTACCTGTGTCCACCCGTAAGAATTTTTTCCAGTTCCTTGCCCCCTCCTTTCTGTAATGTTTCTTATGGCCCTACCTCTTACTACCTGTCCCCAAGTGTATTTAGAGGTCCCTTTCTGTCCCTTCTTGTTCTCCCAAAACCTTTCGCACCTTCTTACTGCCGAAAATTTATTTCCCCCTCATCGATTCCTTTTCCCCGTGTAAAAAGGGGTTCTTACGTGCAGCCGTTTACATCGTGAACAACACCTAGTCGAGTCAGTATTTGGGACGATTGTTGTTGGTGTTTTAGGGCCCTTCAACTACGAAGGTCATAAGAGCCCATTTGGGACGATAGTAGAGTAGGCCAGACACGGAGAATACGAGGTGGGGGGGGGGTGCCCTTATCATTTGCCCAGTCGCCTGATCAGACCCCAAGATCAGGCTCGAACCCGAGAAAAATCAGCTCCTTACGTACGAAATTTGATCACAGTACGTTATTTTATTTAGAACTTAGCTTTACGGTAAGTAAACCGGCCTCCACGGCACTGGTGGTAGAGTGCTCGCTTACTGCATCAGTGGTTCTGGGTTCTATACTGGAACGAGGTGGATTGGCTTCTTTCGGGTGAGAAAAAAACCTCGAGTACGCCTTCCTTAGGATGAGAGGTAAAACCGAGGTCCCGTGTAGTGTACGATGCTATTTGCACGTAAAACAGCCCTCTCCTCCATGCATCGAGTAGATGACGCAAAAAATTCCAAGATGTAGGAGTTCAGTGGAGTGCCCCAAGGAACAGCTGACTGACGAGAACTAAGCATAGACGTTGCAGCTTTGGTAGGCAGCCGGCTGGGGAAAAATACCGTTCAACAGATCGCCCATGCATCTATTCCGAGGGACAAAGATGGGTACCCAACCCTGTCATAGGCGGGAAAAGGATAAGGAGTTACTTTTCTGCTTTATGGCAAGCCCAAGAGACTAATGTCCTTCAAGACATCAATGATGAAAAGGAGTGTCATTCTGTCTCCACACAGCTGGGATTGAAAGTTAGACCACCACCGCATCAGGCAGAAACCGAACCAATTTCTTTAAATGGCCACAACGTCCTAACTATTTCAAACAGCTAGGAACAATATTATCGATCTGTATCGGTTCGGTGATGCAAATGCAACTCCTAACCCGTTTCCTGCCTTTGGCAGGGTCGGATACCTATTTTGTCCCTCTGAATAGACACAATGGTTATCTATTGGACAGCTGGTTGCCGACCAAAGCGACAACCCCAATGCTTATTTATCGTCGGTCTATTGTTGGTTGGGTCATACCACCTAAACCAGACGCCAGTTGAGGGTGGGGGCGAGCTCCTACACCTCGGAATTTTGTCTCACCTACCCGTTTCATAGTAATTCTGGATTCATTTAATGGGTTGGGGAGTTAGCCAAGCAGCCATAACGGGACGAACCCTTAGGAGGCTGCTCGCAGGAGATGAGGAGTTAGACAGTGGACAAAGGAGAGAGGGATTTGCAGCACCCAACATTCTTTACCAACCACCCATGTTGGTACTAACGTGCTTGACTTCAGTGATCTCACGAGAACTGGTGTGTCCAACGCAACTTGGCTGCATTTTTTCTATGTCCGAAGGAAGGTATACTCGGGACCTGCCTGCCTGCCTCTGTCTCTCTCTCTGCCTCTCGTTGGACACACCAATTCTCATGAGTTAAGTAATGCAAGCCCACGTTAGTACCAACATGGGTGGTTGGTAAAGAAACGCTGCATGCTGCAAATTTCCCCTTTCCCATATCCTCTACACCAGGCCTGCTCTACACCTACCTCCTCATCTCCCGCGAGAAGCCTCCTAAGGGTTCAGCCTGTTATGGCTGCTTGGCTTACTCCCCAACCCAATAGTACAGCATCCATACATACTCTCCCTCTGGGCCTGCTCTACACCTACCTCTATCGCTCGCAAGAAGCCAACCCACCTCGGTCCAGTATCGAACCTAGAACCACGGACGCAGTTACAAAGCACGCTACTCACTGCGCCACCGAGGCGGGTCGTTCAGCGATGAGAGGAAAATATTATTAAATGACTAAGATATTCGAAAGAAGGAACATTACCGTACTATGTGATCAAACTTCAAGTATTGGAAGTATAACTGCCGGCTTCTGCAACCAATAAATTATACCTTAGAGGTCTGCAACTAAATAAAACAAATATTCAATGAAATTACAGAAGCGGAAAGAAAAAAAAAATAACACTACCCGAAACCATCAATTTCCTGCCTGGAATGAAAATAAAAAAACGTCACATTAAGCAAAATATGCAAACATTGAAAAAAAAAGGACCCCCTGAAAGAGATTCATCATCAAATACAGACTTCCAACAACAAAGGCGGAAGTCATAATTCCCGAACTAAATTAATTAAAAAATCCACGCAGCACAGGAATCTTATTAAAAAACTTAACCAAATTTATAGCATAAACAACCCTCCTCAACAGTAGGACCATGACAGGCCCTCCGATATTAAGGAAAGAGAGTAAAGGGGAGGGGACGACGTAAAAAAAAATAATATCGTCCATAATTGAAAATAAAAATCGTCAGCAAATCGCTTACGATGATTAAATTCAACTATAATTAACTTTGCAATTGACGAGCAAGTGCAATGTGAGGGGATGCATGCTCTCTAATTGTACCGTGATTAACGGGAGTCTGAAAGGGTTAAGAGAGCTGGGAGATAGAGACCACATGTTCATTAGCACTTCCAACACAGAGCAAGAGGGAGAGTCAAGCTGCGAAGCTTTAAAAACTTCATCGCTGCTATTATTATTATTATTATTAATAATAATTTTGATAGCTTTCTTAATATCGGACCACTTTATCGCCAACAATAAACAAAACTTAAGAAAAACAATCAATATTCCCCCTTAAATCATCCTGCAGTCATTTACCAACATTTCATTTGGTGCAGCCAAGTTGCGTTGGACACACTAGTTCCCGTGAGGTCACTGAAGTTAAGCAGCGCAAGCCCACGTCAATACCAACATGGGTGTTTGGCAAAGAACGTTGGGTGCTGCAAATTAACCCTCTCCTTCGTCCTTTCACCTACCTCCTTATCTCCCGCTGGCAGCCTTCTAAGGGTTCGTCCTGTTATGGCTGCCTAGCTTACTCCCTAAACCATGAAACAAACCCATGTCCAAGGGCCCTAAAACACCAACAAACGATTTCTCCACCCCCAGAGCGGCGAGTTGCGTTTGACACACCAGTTCTCGTGTGATCACTGAAGTTAAGCAACGCAAGCCCAGTTAGTACTGACATGGGTGGTCGCTCGGGAAAGTTGGGTACTGCTAATACCCAATAATCGTCGCATTGGTGTAGTGTCTGTGCAGCATATGCATTAGGACTACGCAGTGGACGGGTCTCTAACGACCTTGTAGTTGACGGGACCTTAAACACCAACAAACAAATCCACCCCCAGATCAACGATGACATTTTCACACTTGTTACATTTTGACCAAAGGAGAGGAAGAAAAAAAAAAACAACGCACAAGTACAAAAGTGAGGATTGACCTATAACAGGGCTGTCCAATCAGTCTGGTATTGCGGACCACTCGGGTGCTCCAAGATATGAGTTCGGGCCGCAGGCCGTGAAAAAGAAAACGGGGGGAAGGCAACGTTAGGTATTACATAATAAATATAATGCATCATTAAAAATATAAAAAAAAAAACACAAACAGCGCACCATTTTAATGAGACTTTTGAACCTGGTGCTGATGAGTACTTAGGATCAACATTTCAAAGCAATGGGGAGATAGACTCGGATGTGACCCGTAGAATCAACGGGGGTTGGTTGAAATGGAAACAGGCAAGCGGAGTCCTGTGTGATGGAAGGACACCAATCAAGTTGAAAGGGAAGTTTTACAGGACAGTGGTTAGGCCAGCTATGCTCTATGGATCAGAGTGCTGGGCAGTGAAGATATGCCATGTAAGTAGAATGCAAGTAGCCGAAATGCGAATGCTGCGGTACACGTGAGGCGTGTCGAGAGCAGATAGAATTAGGAATGCATATATTAGAGGTAGCCTGTGGGTGGTGGTGGTGGACATCGCCAAAAAGATGAGGGAGAATAGGCTGAGGTGGTATATGGACACGTTATAAGATCCCAGGAATGCAGGTGGTCGGCAGCATCCGGGGTAGGGGGAGACCGAAGCAGACGTGGGAACAGGTTGTCAGGAGGGACATGGCAGTGTGTGGAGTGGACGGGGACCTAGTGGGGAACAGATGGGAATGGAGGGCTAGAACCCGGAGACCCGACCCTGTAACAGGTGGGATAAGGGTGTGATGATGATGAACCTGGTGCTGATGAAGATATGATGAATTGTCAATTTTTTCCTTTTTTTGTCGGTCGACCGCAGGCTGGCACTACAAGCCTTCATGGGACCACAGGCTGGACAACCCTGACTTCGCCAATTAAGTGACCTTTTCGAAATCAATGTTAAAACAAGATCATAACGATATTAGGAGGATTGGTGAGAAGAATGCAGATGACCTATAAACGATTATGACGTTATCTCTCTCTCTTCACCAAGGGAGAGAGAAATCCTCCGTTTTATCCTGGAACGTTGAAGAACATGAAGAGTGAACTTAAACGAAACCTTGTCCATCCATGAACATCCAAATAATTTTTCTTGCGGAGCTTAACAAGACGACAAACAAATAGTAGTAGTCAGCATGCGCACATTAGGATAATACCAAACTTGAAGTTGACGTAAAATGTTAATCACTATGGTATCGTTCACAAAATTTGTGAACAACTACTACTACTAGTTCCGCATCATCAATGTTACCGTGCAACGTAGCCACCCATTAAATTCAAATTACTCTCACAAAATCAGAGTCCATACAATTTCTGCATGTTGCTGCCTGCACTCATAGTACCATACTAGGATGACAGACCTGTCGTTGTCTCCACGCTCTGATTCCTTCAGAAAAGGTTAACGTGACGATGATAATAATTATAATAACAACAACAACAACGATGATGATGATGATGACTCTATATAAAACTATGTTAAAATTAAATATAGAAAGATATCAGAGTATTATCAATACTTTCGCTTACCAAGTCATTACAATACAGCAACTGCCAGCTGCTTACACCTCGCTAGACTCCAATATTTGACAGTTTGATTCCACGATGACCTTATCCTGAAAATAAAACAAAACGTTATTGAGGACTTTGCTATGCTTGCATTTCAAAATTTGTTATAAAAGAAAAACACAAGGGGTAGCTTAAAATTTGTAACGACAACGCTAGGTAGTTGAAACTAACAAAAACATTACTCACATATTGGAGAAAAAGAGAGACGGGGGAGGGGAGAAAGGTGAAAGGCTTAATATAAGAACAAAAAACAGTCTCCGTGAAATTTATTATCTTTTCTTCGATAACTCGGTATATTAAACACGTGGTTACATCATTCTTTTAGTACGAATTAAATTTAAAAGAAAACAGTACCACGCAACTGAACGAAAATGAGAAAAATTCAAGTTTGCAATTCGTCGTTTCCATAGATAACATCGAAAAACAATATCAAATATCGAACGAATACAAATTTAGAACACACTCTACATCTCTACACACGCACAGCACTTCCGGGAGGACATCCCACCGTAAGTACGAGCGCCTTAAGGTGTTGATTATTACAACGCCAGCTATTAGCTATCACGAAATTGGGTTATGGAATAGAAGGAGGCACGCACGTGCCTTTGTGGGAGGCACCCACTATTTCCCCAAAAACGCCCCCCCCCCGTATTGACGGCCTGGATTGCATTATATAACAACTTCGAAACCTTTTCATGCCTGTGGCAGGGACAGGTACGCATTTTTGTCTCTGAATGAAGTTATCGGCGATCTACTGGACAACAAGCAAAGCAACTCCCAACCCTTTTCCCGCCTATGGCAGGGTCGGGTACCCATCTTATCCCTCTGAATGGACATACGGCGATATATTGGTCATAGTTTTTTCTGCAGCCGGTTGCCGGCCAAAGCTTCACCCCTACGCTTATTTATCGTCGGTCTAGTGTTCGTTTGGGAATGCTACCGACGCCAGGGGGCGGGCGCCTACACCTGGAAATTTTGCCTCATCTACCAGTTGCATTGTAGAGAGGGTTCTCTTACGTGCAAGTGCCATCGGGACCACACCCACACAGGACCTCGGTTTTACTTCTCCTCCGAAAGAAGGCACACTCGCGGCCTCTCTCTCTCTCTCGCCCGAAAGAAGCCGATCCACCGCGGTCCAGTATCGAACCTAGAACTACTGACGCAGTTGCGGAGCGTGCTAACCACTACGCGATCTACTGGACGGTATTTTATATTCAGCCGGCTGCCGACCAAACTTGTAACCCCTATGCCAATTTGTCGTCGGCAAACTGTTCGTTGGGGCACTCCACCGAGTTCCTACACCTGGGAATTTTACCTTATCTACCCGTTGCATAGCAGAGTGGGTTCATCTACATTCATACGACATCGAACACAACACGGGGCCACAGCTACACTTCCCGTCCAACGAAAGGTGTTCTCGCATCCTTTCTCTCTCTCGCCCGAAAGAATCAAACCAAACTTGATCTAGTATCGAACCTGGAACCACTGACGCAGTGATCAAGCACGTTAACTTCTGCGCCACCGAGGCGAGTCTCCCGAGTCGCTATCCATTGGTACTGTAATGGAAACCACAGAAGAGAGACTAAAGGTCCAGGTGATCTAAGTAGGATCGATTTCGGGTTTTAATTCGGGGTGCCCGTTCCCTAGAGTTTGGTCCGCCGGAGTTATTTTATTTCGTTTCTCCATTACACCCGTGGAAGGGCTGGTCGTTTAGACAGCCTGCCCCCGTGCGTGACGAGGACCCCAATATCCGTTGCCTGGGGACACGAAACATAGCAGTTTCCTTCTGCCCGTGGGGCGAAGGACCCTACAATACCAGCAAAAACACATGGAAAAAAGAAATGGAGTGGTGCAGTTAAGAAGTAAACGAGAACTTAAACCAGTGGTGGCGAACCTGTTACCCGCGGGTCACAAAGTGACCCCCCGTTCAATTTTAAGTGATCCGAACGTGAATCATATCTAGTTTATCGTCTCATAGTGTGTGTGGGGTGGACGGGGACCTGGCGGGCTAGATCCCACAGACCCGACCCTGTTACAGGCGGGATAAGGGTGGTATGATGATGATCTCTATTTGCTACTTTAATAAACTAATTTATTCATTGTTAATCATAATTTTTTTATTCATGCAATTAAATAAGTGCTTGCGCCTGACCTACGGACAACTTTTTGGTTCTTCTTTCGTGTTATTGTGACCCGTCTTCAAAAAAAAAAAAGGTTCGCCACCACCGACCTAAACCACGTTACGTTGGTGACATTCCGTACATCGTGAATAGTCCCTCTTTGAAATTTCGAACTTAATGTCGGCCATGAAAACATTCTTTTCCTCGGCGCGTTCTTTTAACTGCGGTGTTCGTCGTCGCTCAACAACAATTAAGTTAAAATTTATAGTTACAGTATGTTTATAACAACAACTCCTTAATCCAGTGATTCACAATGTCTTGATATGTAAATCGAAATCCTTAAAGATGCAAATATCTTTGATTGTTTAAATGAAGAAGCTAACCAGAGAAAAAAGGTTATTATGTACAGTCGATGTCAAATAAAGGAAAAGGAAAGGCACGATGCCAACAAGCCATATCGATGAAAAACACTGCCACAGAGTAGAAAATAAAACACATTGTCAACAAAAGTACTGGTGAGATACTACAACAACATCGGAGAAGTTAAGAAAAATTCAAATAACGTATATCGCAACAAATTTCAATTGACGAAGGAAGAGAACTAACAAGAGATGAAATTAGAACGAGAAGCCATTTTTGTCACAGGGGTATGTACTGTATACAGTATATTGTGTATATAGACAACAGGTTTGGTTCGCTTCGTCGCGAAAATAAAACCTGAAAATCTTTTTAAAGAATATCGAAAAGTCTAATATATAAAATGCCTTTCGGGAAAACAATCGTTCGATACTTGTAAGCAGAGAGAAAATAACTTAGTTGGCCTCACTTCACGGCCTAAGAAAGACACCATTGTATTCACTGTGTACATTTTACGGTACAGTATGTGTGTGCGCGTGTGTGTACATTTCTTAACTTTCTTCACCAATAAACATTTTATGGCATTCTTTTATCTTAATAGCATACACATAATACGTGCTCTAAGAAGATGAAGAAGATCGCCCAATTAAAGACCATCGCTAGATAAAATATCCATGCTGTGCCTTCTCCACCGCAACATCATACAATAACAAATCCCCCTCCACGCCACAACAACACCTCCATGTCTTGATACAATCTCGGGATGTCCTATTCAAGAAATGCCTATTGTAATTCCGACCATATACAATTCCAGTTGTGGCTGTGGCCGCCATCGTCACCACCACTATGACTAGACGGGCTTTTCTCCAGCCCTCATTGGGCCAACATATGGCCTATGGCTGTCAAACAACTAGTAGTAATACACTGAAGTGCAATGCCAGCAGGTACTGTATATGTAATACCCAAATCGTCCTAACAGCGTAGTATCTGTGCAGACTCCGCATTAGAACTATGCAGTAGACGGGGCTCTAATAACAATTGTAGTAGAAATACCAACAAATACAATTCCAGCCTCGGTGGCTCGTGGCTGTAGTTTCCATCTTGACTGGGGTAAGTAGCACCTGTAGCTCAATGGTATCGTGATCGACTCGTAAGTTCGGTGTTGCAGGTTCGACTCTAACCGACGTAAGCGGAGCATCTTTCCGAATAGAGGGAAGTCTCAATTGATTTCTTTGTTCGGACCTTTCCGCTGCAACGGTCATTAGAGCCCCGACTAATGCGGGGTCTGCACAGACATTACCCTGTTTCGACGATTTTTGGGCATTAGCAGTACCCAGTGCTTCCATGCGGTTACCCATGCCAGTATTGGCCGGGGTTACGTTGCTTAACCTTAGTGATCAGACGAGAATTTGGTTTGTAGGTGTTTTAGGGCCCTTCAACTACAAGGTCATTAGAGCCCCGTCCACTGTGTGGTTCTAATGCAAAGACTGCACAGATACTACACTAATGCGGCGATTTTTTGGGTATTAGCGGCACCCAATTTTCCCAAGTGGCCCTCCATATCAGTTTTTCTTTGTTTGAGCTAAAGGTCCCGTCAACTACGAGGTCATTAGAGACCCGTCCACTGTATAGTTCTAATGCATATACTGCACAGACAATACACTAATGTGACGATTATTGGGTATTAGCAGTACCCAGCTTTCCCGAGCGACCATCCATGTCAGTACTAACTGGGACTGCGTTGCTTAACTTCAGTGATCAGACGAGAACTGGTGTGTCCAACGCAATTAGTCGCCCCATATCAGACGAGAACTGGTATACATAGATGTCCACTCAATACAGCCGCTCGGGAAATCTCAAGTGCGCCTTCTGTCAGAAGGGATGCAAAATCGTGGGGGTGCCGTGTGGTTTAGGTACAATGCCACCCTCCATTATTCGATAAATTTCTTAGGTTTAGGGAATGGAGCCCGTCCCTCTTGGCATCGGTTGAATTACCGTTCGCAGTAGAAAGGTCGATGCTATATAACCTAGTCTACGTCATTAAGGACAGGAGAAAGACGAGGAGTAAGTCAAAATATCGAGAATAGTGGCTAAAAATTCAATTTTGGAGACATGTTTTGTTACGACTACAACTACTACAAGGTCTTGCTCATCAAAAACACTACTTCCTTCTGAATGCTAGTGAATCACATTTATTAAGATGTAGAGTAATTCTTGTGAAAGTAGATTTCAAGATGCTAAAGAATATGGCGGAAGAGTAGGAAGAGGAGGATGATATCGGTTAAAGAGTTGGGACTGTCTTGAATAAAAGAAGTAAGCTCGTCTCTCCCTCTTTGTGCCCCCCCTCTCTCTCTCTCTCTCGGCCCCTCCTCTATCTCTCTCTCGCTCGGCCCCCTGTCTGCCGTCCTGGAAGTCTCTACGCCAAATATACCAAAGGAAGTCACACGCACACAAATATTGCGGGGGGAAAATCGTGATTTGTAATCAATATGAGGATGAGGAGGAGAAGGGTTAGTTGCCATCTTCGTTTTATGTCTTTCAGAAGCGTGTGGTTCGGCATCTCAAGTGGTTTTGCTCTTAAAGGAAGTGATTTTTTTGTTGTATTCACCAACAAGCAATTCAATGCCTGGAAGACACTTTTCGCGCAGAGATGTTCGATGACGTCAAATGTTAGGTCCCTCTCTCTCTCCTTATCAAATACATGAAGGATAAAGAGAGGGAGAGAGGAAGGAAGATGGAGGAGAAATATCTTACAATATTAACCTCTTTTTACATTTGAAGTATACAAAAAAATATATATATACACACACTGCATCTACCTTAGCACAAGTATGTAATATACATGTGACAAAGGAATTCATTGGCAACACATATCGTGTCCTCTCTTTCTTCTTTTCGCTCACACCTTATTATATACACTGAGAGTAGCTAGCATCCCTATCAAAATTGGAGGCTAGGGAAAGGGGGAAACACTAAGAAAAAACAACTCACAACCACCACCAGTGTTACCACTGCAGAAATAAACGCACGGCCTACTTTTGGTCTTAAATTCTTAAGAATTTATCACGTGAAATGAAAATTTTATCAACAATATCTCTCTCTCTCTCTCTGGCGCTAGGAAAAGCGACAACCTATATAATAAAGTTATGTCATATATGTAACATCGTCGACCATAACATCACAAAAACAGCGTCTTTATAAATTAAACCTCTGTACTATCCCACGCGACCTACACCCCTACCCCAACCCCTTTATACAAAGACACCACCTTTATAAAACATAACACACACACAATAGTGATTCAATTAATTTTAAGAGATGCTATATTCTCCAAGCACATTTTGTTTCTAATCATACCTACAATAGACTAACGCTACACCGCATTTTAATCTCTTTTTGTTGTTGTCGCAAACACACAACTGCAAAAGCAACTCCTAACCCTGGGGTGGAGAACCTACGGCATGTGTGCCGGGGGGGGGGGGGGGGAATCACGTCAATTTGGCGCATGACAATTTGGCGTATATACCGATCTCCTGGGTGCAAGCATTTGTTCAAAATTGCAACTGTCATAACCAGTGGCGGAACCAGGATTTTCGTCAGGGGGAATAGTTAATACGGGGGGGGGGGTTGAGCTAAACCTCACATACTATGCAAATATAAGATTATATGTGCATAGGGGGTTGTTACCCCAAAAACCCCATCCCCTAGATCCGCGCGTGGATGAGGCATAATTTCCAGGTATAGGAGCTCGCCTCCTGGCGTCGGTAGCATTCCTCAACGAACACTAGACCGACGATAAATAAGCGTAGAGGTGCAGCTTTGGCTAGAAACCGGCTGCAGAAAAAACTATGACCAATATATCGTCCTATGTCCGTTCAGGGGGATAAGAATGGTACCCGACCCTGCCATAGGCAGGAAAAGGGTTAGGAGTTGCTGTTTATATTTACAGTAGAATCTCGATATATCGAACCTCAGGGGACCGTGAAAAATAGTTCGATATATCAGAGATTCGATATATCCAAATCCGGAATTATATGTAAAGCTAAAATTTACATCGGGCGGGACCGGCGCTCAAGCTTCGATATAAAAGGGAATAAGCAGGATTTCGATATAAGCGAGTTCGATATACCGAAGTTCTACTGTAATTACCTTTAATAAGGCACCCCCATAGACAACCCAGCCAATATTCCTATGGGTTCCAGACGCCTGACTGGGGTGCCCCAGGCACTGTGCCTGGGAGGCACAGGCGGGTAAGGGTATGATGATGATGAAGAATTCAGTACCTTTAATAAACAGTGCGCCATTTATTAGGGGCGCCGTTTATTAGAGTATGGTATTGGACTGGTGGTTGCCGACCAAAGCTGCAACAACAAAGCAAAAGCAACTCCTAACCCCTTTTTCCCACCTATGGCAGGGTAGGGTACCCATCTTGTTCCTCTGAATGGACACAAGGGTGATCTATTGGACAGTGTTTTTCCACAGCCGGTAGACGACCAAAGCTGCAGCCCCCATGCTTATTTATCGTCGGTCTACTGTTCGTTGGGGCATTCCTTCTACACCTGGAACGGTGGCAACAATCGGGGGGTATAATTTTTTTTGTAGTTTAAAGTCTAGTTCCGTGGCACGCGACACCGACGCAAATCGCGTTCGAGCAGACGAAATGCCACAGAAACTGATGACGTAGGAACTCAACTTTTTTGTCACGGTAGCACGAAATCAACAGAAAAGTGGAGTTGAGAGGCAGTCAACTGCATTTCTTGCTTACAACTGTCGCGCGCATTTCATTGGCTATTACTTTTCGAACAGCGTTTGCCATTTAAATTTCATTGGCTGTTGGATTTTTTGTGCTGTGGACGCCACCTCACCGGCATTTTGGGAAACATTTACACTACTTATGATGTCTCGCCTGCCACGGAACTACAACATGCGCAATTTCGCCTAGCGCCTGTGATTGACGTCATAATTTTGTCGTCCGCTCAGGCGCTATTCTCTTTCATGTCGCGTGCCACGGAACTAGGCTTTAGACGATCAATTTGATTCGTCTTTTATAGAGTTTAAAATGCGAAATGACAGCCTCTTATTCGATGCCGTAATTCTATTATTCAACTTCACAAAGTAAAAATTGCACAGCAGATACCAAATTTGAATATCTGGAGTAAACTATATCGGGTTAAGGATCAGTCGAGAGCTTTCTTTTAATCTCAAGTTTCCTTTTTTATATGTATAAAAGTAAGAACTTTCATTTATTTTCTGAATAAAAAAGAGATGCAAGAATGCAATTTAGAAACGCTTCTAAGAAAGAGTACGAATATATTGACTTACAATCTTTAAAATAAAAACAAAGATGAGAGAAATTGTAGTCGAAACCTCCATTTTATTTTTTTTTTTTAGATATTTTCAACATCCAAAATGATGCCAACTGACATAGCTTCTCAAAACATTTGAAACCATCATTAAAACTGACCACTGCCACCTTTAAAGGTGGCCATACACGATCGGTTCAATTGGCCTGACGGGGGGTCATTGACGACTGCATCAATCCACGTCGAGCCAGGCCAGTTCCAGTTTGCTTTTTATGTCACCAACAAGTTTATACCTTTCAATTTTTCAACTGCAGATTGCGAATATATGTAAAGCCGGTGCCCGGAAGAAAGAAACGCGGGGCCCGGAGCTTAGGGCTTTAGGAGTTTTACGGTATCATTTGTAGAAATGATCAGCCAGATGATTTTCTAAACGAAGATCTGCCAGAAAATCTGAGTAAACAGTCGGCATTACAAAATTGTTATTGAAACATTGTCCATCCAAGAATTGTTATTCACCCTGCATTCAGAAGGCATCCTTGTTGTTGTTGTTTGTTGGTGTTTTAGGGCCAATCAACTACAAGGTCATTAGAGCCCCGTCCACAGCATAGTTCTTATGCAGAGACTGCACAAACACTACAGTAATGCGGCGATTTTTGGGTATCAGCAGTACCCAGTTTTCCCAAGCGGCCACCCATGTCAGTCCTTGCTGGGGTTGCGTCGCTTAACTTCAGTGATCGGACGAGAACTGGCGTGTCCAACGTAATAAACCGCTCCCTCAAAAGGCATCCTGCGGGTTTCAGACGCCTGACTGGGATGCCCGAAGTCAGATTATATTCAGTGAACCCGCAGATCCGGCCCTGCCACAAGCGGGATAAGGGTATGCTGATGATGTAGGAATGACAGTAAGTCTCTCCGCTGCCAAATTGGACAAATAAGGTTGCTTGCAGTATAGTTAATTAGCATTCACTACCGGGGCCCTCTCCAACAAATGTTTGTTCCTAATGTGTACTCTAGATGTACTCTAATGTGTCCCAAAAGGTCACTCACTAGCTGCATAGTTTGATCCCCGGCGCAAAATGATGGGTACCCGATACTGCCATAGAGAGGAAAAGGATTTAAAGTTGCTTGGTTGCCGCTCGCATTTACCACAGACAGGGCTGCTAGAGAAGGCCATACATTCCTGAAAAGATTTGGATCGCGGATGGCACATACACGGCGTGGCCAGCAGGTTTCCACACTCCATTCGGGGACAGGGATTTCTCACACATGGTAAGGCAGAGCCTCGGCTCGGTGGCGTGGATTTTGGACAGGACGAAAATCCTGCCTGCCGACCCCAAGGGCGGATCCAGAGGCTGGCTCAGGGGGGTGGGTGATTATGATTCTGAAGCAAATTGCAAGTTTCAGCCAGTCCGAATTCCCAAAGTAGCCAGGCCGAAGGCCTGGCCACAGGGGGGGGGTGATCACCCCCCGTGGATCCGCCACTGGCCGACCCACGACAATTCACCTGAGTTCCCCACACAGGGGGTTTCGGATCGGCGCAGGGCTATTTGGCCTGTTGGATCGATCGTGTGTAGCCACCTTAAAAGTTCGTTCTCTTACATCTCGTTCCATTTTGCACTCATTCCTTGTCCTTCCTTCAAAAGAACCTGTACTTAACCCTCGCATAAACCTAAATCACATATACTGAAACTGAAAGACTGATAAAGAACCATGTGCCAAATTTTTTTTAGTAATGAATTATTAAATAGCGATCTCACTCTAGTCGCTTACATATATTTTTTTTTATCGCGAAACGAATTTTTACAAGCCCGAAAAACCTCATTAATGTTTCATATCAAAATGGTCCATTTCACGCACCACCAAAAACAGAAGCGCCGTGAAACCCCGCGTGAATTGTCATTCAAACAACTTGACAAAAAAGTCGAAAAAGAAAAGGTGGTCGATTACGAGTTTCGCTCCATTGACAAATTTTGCTATTTTTCTTCCCCCCACTCCCGAATGACCAGTCAAATGACCCTTTTTTTTCTAGTTCTTTGTCCAGTCATATAATTGGCCCCTCCTAGTGCAAATGATAATTCATTAGGTCAACTTGTTTCCTCGTCTGTATGTGCATCATCATCATCATCATTCCCTCCACTCTCGCCTATCTCCCACGAAGGTCCCTCCGCCCACCCCACACACTACTATATCCTTACAGACAACCTGCTCCCACGTCTGCTTTGGTATCCCCCTGCCCTGGGTGCTTCCAACCACTTGCATTCCTGTAATGCCTCGTCAGCATCTCAAAAATGCAAAATCGCCTATTCTAGTTAGAGTGCAACATAATCACATGCTCTCAGGCCGCCACTTTGGGGAATTGAACTCCTGTCATCAACACATTAGGCAGGATTCTCAATACAGAAATGCATCATAATATATGCAGAAAATTCAAACAAAAACAAGGTTCAGATTGGCATTCACATTGAAAACGAAAATTCGGTGCCACCAGACACCCAGTAGTAGCAGGTCAACGCTCAGCAAACATCCATGACAGAAGGTAATGACAGTTGGCGAACTAGTCAAATGCAACATTGGTCAAACCAGGCAAGGGGAGCGGCTAATTGCGTTGGGCACACCAGTTCTCGTCCGATCACTGAAGTTTAACAACGCAACCGCAGCTAGTACTGACATGGGTGGCCGCTTGGAAAAAATGGGTACTGCTAATACCCAAAAATCGTCGCATTAGTGTACTGTCTGTGCAGTCTCTGCATCAGAACTATGCTGCGGACGGGGCTCGAATGACCTTTTAGTTGAAGGGCCCTAAAACATCAATAAAACAAACAACAAACAAAGCCACAGGCAAAAAAACAATAAAAATGATGACCATTCCTTGTATCAACATCCCAATTGGAGTGGTCAACGCATTTCCATACATCGGGCGCAGTGGGTAGCGTGCCTGGAAATTGCGTCAGTGGGTCAAGGTTCAATACTGGACCAAGACTAGTCGGCTTCTTTCAGGCGACAGAGATGAACCGAGTGCGCCTTCCCGGATCTGAAGTAAAACTGAGGTCCAGTGTGGTGTACGCTAGCACTGCACATAAAGGAGCCTTCTCTACCATGCAACGGGTTTCCCAGTTTGTTTGTTGGTGTTTTAGAGCCCTTCAACTACAAGGTCGTTAAAGCCCCGTCCACAGCATAGTTCTTATGCAGAGACTGCACAGACACTACACTAATGCGACGATTTTTGGGTATTAGCAGTACCCAGATTTCCCAAGCGACCACCCATGTCAGTACTAACTGGGGTTGCGTTGCTTAACTTCAGTGATCGGACGAGAACTGGTGTGTCCAACGCAATTCGCCTGGCCAGGCATTCGGGATGGCCAGGTTTGCCCCCCTGGTCGCACGGGAGCCATAGGGGTTGCAGTTTTGGTCGGCAACACTTGTGTCCATTCAGAGGGACAGGATGCGTGTCCGGCCCTGTCAGGAGTTGCTTTGCTTCTCTGTGGGTGAAAGACGGATTACAGCGGGAAGCGAACTAGTGAACTGTGGGTGCAAAGTGCAAGGATAATTATCATTTGAAGCTACTAACTCACATTGGGATATTCGTCGCGTCGCCAGATGGCGCCTTTCTCCAGCTACTCACGTGACGACTACGTCAGAGTGTTGAGTGACAACATAACACGACTACAACGACAACATCAATACGTCAGAAACAATGCAATGAATAAGAAAGAACAAATGTGCGATTTCGCCACCATTTTATACGTTTTCTTTCACGCAGAAGACATAAGCAAACGCGTACAGCGTAGAAAAAAAATACAACATCATAAAAAAAAAGGCGAAGGAAACCAAGCAGCAAACGACGAAACGGCAAATGGAGACCAATGGCAAAAAAATGAGATGATCGCAATGACGAGAAAGTACAACTACAGCAGAATGGCGGCGGCGACAACAACGCTTGTCGTTTGTCAAGTACATCAATTTAAGTCATGCTTCACGCCAATTTGGATGCGTCGTGTGAAATATCCGTCATTCCTAAACTTAATCAGTAGAAAGCTACTCAATCCTCTTTTTTCCTCTCCTGTCTGCCCTGTTCCCATTCATTTCGGTGCCCATCCGTCGCCATTCAACTCCAAATCGTTCGCACGCCATCATCTCTTATAATGTACGAAAAATTATAAATGAGCCTTATATATTCTGCTGACAAACTCCCTTGTATGAATTCCATTATTCTAGTAAAAATTTTAAAGAGGAGAAAGACAGACCTGCCGAGATAGAACCAGTGGCGGATCCAGAGGGAGCACACTTCAAAAAAAAAAGTGAACCCAAAATATATTCAGAATCCCTTAGAATAAATCTAATTAGCAAGTACAATAGGTCCTCCACTGCCTCTTAGGCCGCTCGCACGCACAACCACTTGCAGCAGCCACTAGTGGTGACCACTAGTCGCTGTACACGGCCACCAGTGGCTGCCACAGGCGGCAGCAACGTGATCTCACGCTTGCAGTAATAGGAAAACGCCACCACCAGCCACAAGAAGCGAGATATGGCCACTGCCGCAGCTTGTGGGTCAGTAGCACTGCTGCAAACACTGCGTCTGCCCTGAGCCTATTGAGTTTCAATTGGAAACACAGTCCGCAGCGTGTGGTCGCCACTAGTGGCCACTGCAAGTGGTTGTGCGTGCGAGCGGCCTTAGACAATGCCCTATTTTAAGACTGCAACTGTTGGACTGCCAGTATAGAAATGCGCCACTGAGGGGGGAGCAATTGCTGCAATGCTCTCCCTCTGGATCCGTCCCTGAAAAGAACAATCTACAACATTGGTTCATCTTAGAAATTAGTAATCAAGCACTATGGCCACCGTTCAACTTCCATAACGTGTAAAGCAATGGTCTCAAATTCACTTTATTGGAGGGCCG
>JAAFCE010006949.1:23451922-23465732 GCA_013389805.1 Trigoniulus corallinus | reverse complement strand
CATAACGTGTAAAGCAATGGTCTCAAATTCACTTTATTGGAGGGCCGCATTGACAACAGCGAAACTTTCTACGGGCCGCATGTACTTTGACCTATGTGTAACCTACCTATACAAGAAAAGTGCTATGTAGGCCTACATGATTTGATATGGGATTTATTAAGCAGTACGTTTACCTATACGTTTCATCATCATCTCACCCTTCTCCCGCCTGGGGCAGGGTCGGGCCTGCGGGTTCTAATCCTCTACTTCCCCCCACCAAGTCCCCCTCCACCCCACACGCCATCATGTCCCTTTGCACCACCTGCTCCCCCGTCCGTTTTGGTCTTCCTCTGCTCCTGGTGACCCCGATCACCTGCAGTCCCACAATGGACCTAATAAGCTCTTCCTCTCCCTTCCTCATAACACCCCCATACCGCCTCAAACGTTTCTCTCTCATCTTTTTCGACGAATAAAACAAGCAAAGCAACTCCTAACCCTTTTCCCGCCTATGGCAGGGTCGGGTACCCATCTTGTCCCTCTGAATGGACATAGGGCGATATATTGGTCATAGTTTTTTTTTTCTACAGCCCGTTGCCGCCAAAGCTGCAACTCTACGCTTATTTATCGTCGGTCTAGTGTTCGTTGGGGAATACTACCGACGCCAGGGTGCGAGCTCCTACGCCTGGAAATTTTTGCCTCATCTGCCCGTTGCGTAGTAGAGGGTTCTTTTACGTGCAAGTGCCATTGTACACCCACACGGGACCTCTGTTTTACTTCTCATCCAAAAGAAGGCAGGGAGCGGCGAGTTGCGTTGGACACACCAGTTCTTGTCTGATCACTGAAGTTAAGCAACTCAACCCCAGCTAGTACTGACATGGGTGGTCGCTCGGGAAAACTGGGTACTGCTAATACCCAAAAATCGTCACATTAGTGTAGTGTCTGTGCTGTCTGTCTATGCATTAGAACTATGCAGTGGACGGGTCTCTAATGACCTTGTAGTTGATGGAACCTAAAACACCAACAAACAACAACGAAAGAAGGCACACTCGCGACCTCTCTCTCGCCCGTAAGATGTCGACCCACCACGGTCCAGTATCGAACCTAGAACTACGCCACCGCGGGGGATTTCTTTTCCGACGAATAAGCCCGATAAATAAGCGTAGGGGTGCAGCTTTGGCCGTCAAACGGCTGCAGAACAAACTATGACCAATATATTGCCCCGTGTCCATACAGAGGGACAAGATGGGTACCCGACCCTGCCATAGGCGGGAAAAGGGTTAGGAGTTGCTTTACTTTTGTTCAAGGCTAGCGCCGGGTGAGTAATGGATGGCATGAATGAAATCACAGGCAGTGTGATCATGTTTTTAACAGTTAATTTCTGGGAGGATAAAAATGTTCTCCTTGCAGGCATCAGAAAGTCATAGGAAAATGACTAGGGCGGAAAGTGATAACAACGGATCCTTTTGAAACCGGATTTTGTCTTTACATAAATTTCATTCATCGCATTATAATGGCGCTTTCGTTTTCTGCACTAAAACATTACAGAAAACGTATCAAAAACAAAATGTATTTAACAGTGCCGTTACAGTTGCAGGCAAACTTATTTTTTTTTTCATTCCTCATATGTATTTTATGGATGACAGCAACCATTTCGACGACTAACGGGATTCAATGGCATCCGGGGGAAAGATGTGAAATCACACACACAAAATTTCACTTAATCGATTTCTAACATCTATGTCAAAGAAATAAAAGTGACAATTAAATGATAATTGCTCCATCTGAAAGTAATTTCCTTTCAAAATGTGAGGTTTCCCTTCCCCTATTTTCTTTGTCCATAAAGGGAATTTTATTTTAAACGCGTTTTCATACTTAAAGGCGTCCAACTACAGCGCCGTAGTTGTCTCTCCAAGAAAGGAGAACCTAACTACTGTACTCCTTCATTTTTTCTCCTCTTTTTAAAGCGGAAAATGCACACATACCATCACCCGGGCTTTGTGCTTAATTAACTATATCTAATCATAGCAATTAATGAGTGTGTAAAATTACATACTGAAGACATTTTTCTCAATGAAAGGTCTTTCAGAAGTAATAATAATAACATATCTATCTTCCAACTACTGCACTAACTGCGGCGGCTCATCCTTCAATCGATTACATCCACCACAGACAACTTCAACAGAAACAACACCAACTGGAATTCATCTAAACTTGTATTAGCAACTCCTAACCCATCTTCCCGCCTATGGCAGGGTCGGGTACCCATCTTGTCCCTCTGAATGGACATACGGCGATATATTGGTCATAGTTTTTTCTGCAGCCGGTTGCTGACAAAAGCTGCAACCCCTATGCTTATTTATCGTGGATCTACTGTTCATTTTTGGGGAATTCCACCAACGCCAGGGGGGGGGGGGGGGCAAGCTCCTACACCTGGAAATTTTGCTTCATCTACCCGTTGCGTAGTAGAGAGGGGTTCTTTTACGTGCAAGTGACATCGTACACCAACACGGGACCTCGATTTTGCTTCACATCCTAAAGAAGGCACGGCCTCTCTCTTTCGCCTGAAAGAAGCCAACCCACCTCGATCCAGTATCGAACCTAGAACTACTGACGCAGTTGCCGAGCGTGCTAATCACTATGCCACCGAGGCGGGGTATTCATCTAAACTTGTATTCAAGACTTGAATGCCAGAACTTTTCCGTAACCAGAGGATTTCCAGGATACAATATACACGATGAGGAACCCGAATCGGTGGCGGAGAGGTGAAGAGCAGCCATGTGAAACTGTGGGCACCCCGAGGGCCACATCGGTAACATGTGCGTTGTCATAAGGGTCATGCAGTACCAAGAGGCCCGATATGACGGTGTCGAATTTATTTGATATAACAATTGCCGAAATGGTACTTGTCAATAGCTTTAATCAAAATATGGCACATGGCACTCCATTCCAACTACGCGGCTGTACCACGGTGCACACACACGATTTCTCCTGTGATCACCGAAGTTCAGCAACGCAATCCCAGTTAACACTTGCATGGTTAACCGCTTGGGAACCATAGGCAATGCTAATACTGTGCAAACTCTGCATTAGAACTATGCGGTGGACAGGGCTCTAATGATCGTTGTAGTTGAAGCGCCGTAAAATACCAACGAAACGAAAAAAAACGAGGAGCTAGGGTTCCTGAAATGCAATGTTGTGCCACATTGACAACAAATCACGGAAAAAAGAGTGAGCTGGATCGCCGAGATTCAGATTAACGCCAATAACCAGTCTAAGGACACAACCAAAGGCCCAGCCTAACGTAATGCGTTAAACGTTTTCGAGCTAGTGTCCATTGTACAATGGCAGGCGTTTTAGTCTTGGATTTACTGATATACGTTTACGCACTTTGTGTCGGACTCTAAACAGTATGTGGGATCACGTCAATTTGGCGTACGTAAAATTTGGCGTATGACAATTTGGCGCACATACAAATTTGGCGTACATACCGATCTCTTGTTTGTTTGTTTGTTGGAGTTTAAGGTCCCGTCAACTACAAGGTCATTAGAGACCCGTCCACAGCATAGTTCTAATGCAGAGACTGCACAGACACTACACTAATGCGACGATTATTGGGTATTAGCAGTACCCAGCTTTCCTGAGCGACCACCCATGTCAGTACTAACTGGGCTTGCGTTGCTTAACTTCAGTGATCAGACGAGAACTGGTGTGTCCAACGCAACTCGCCGCTCCCACCGATCTCTTGGGTACACACATTTGTTCAAAATTGCAACTGTCATAACCAGTGGCGGATCCAGGATTTTCGTCGGGGGGGGGGGGGGGGTGAGGTAATACGGAGCGGTTGAGATAATACAGGGGGGATTGAGCTAAACCTCACATATTATGCGCATATAAGTTTATATGTGAATGGGGGGGGGGGGTTGCAACCCCAAAAACCCCATCCTTGATGGTTGGATTTGTGTTTTAGGGCCCATCGACTTCAAAGGTCATTAGGGCCCTATAACACAGTTATGGTAGGCATTCATTGTTCTATTACCTTGCAATGACTGTTGAAATATGTTGTTATGACCGTTGCAATTTTGAACAAATTTGGGCACCCAAGAGGTCGCTATGTACGCCAAATTTGTATGTTCGCCAAATTGTCATACGCCAAATTTTATGTACGCCAAACTAACTACGCCAAATTATCATGCGCCAAATTGACGTAGACCCACAGTATGTGATATACAGTATATACAGAAAAGACTTGGACCAAATGCTTTAATCCCAGACGCCCTGAAAACAGGAAACGAGTTATAGGGAAGGGCAGGCAGGTTATTTAACTTTATCGCGTAAATTTCGTTAATCAAATTAATCCTTTACTTGGGTTAATTTAGTTTATGAAAATGATAACACTGTTGCCAAGTAACATTCACTATCGTGACAGATTACACAAATAAAACCTCAAGCAATGCTATCCAAGGACAAAAAGTGAGGGATCCAGTGGGTGGGGGTACATTTCATTCAAGCATTTCCGTCAGAGGTTGCTACAAAAGGTCCCAAAATGGCATCATTATAATCCTTATCTTTCATTCGGCTTCTTTCGACCGAGACAGAGAGAGAGGGGAGGGGGTGTCCCGAATACGCCTTCCGTCGGATGCGAAGTACAGTCGTGGCCCCCCCGTGTGTCATTTGCAGGTAAAAAAGCCCTTTCTACGATCCAACGAGTAGATCGGCAAAATTCCCAGGTGTAGGAGCTCGGCCCTTCCCTGGCGTCGGCTGTGGCCTAGTGACGATAAATAAGTACAGGGGTAGCAGCAGCAGCAGGCTGTCAGCCGACTGCGTTAAAATACAGCGCAATAGATAGCCCACATGTCCGATTGGGACAACTTGCCTTGCCTAGGGCGGGTCAGTATCCTTGCTTCACGGAGCAATCATTCGGGAGACGTCTCATCTGTCATTCTGCCCTGGTCCTCACCTCAATCGCAACCCAAAAAAATACCACACTGCAAAATTACAGAGGATTTAACGTTGCTAAGTAAACGTCGTACAGCACGGGGAAAAATTTTAACTGATTATTATCATATATTGATCTCGATCATCTTGCTAGTGGCAGGGTAGGATCCGAGGAGGTTCTAGACCCTCCAGCCCCACCAGATCCCCGTCCACCCCACACACTACCATATCCTTACGCACAACCTACCCCCACGTCCGCTTTGGTCTTCTCCTGCCCCGATATGTATTGATCTCAAACAAAAATTCAATTTTCTATCGCGTTGACGTAGCTAGCAGCTATCTGCCTGCTTCTTTCCAAACTCATGCCCACTACCCTAATATTTATTATTGAATGTTTCTCAAAATTAAATTTAGCGACGACAAATATGGAAAATGAGAAAAATGTTATTCGTGCATCTATCAGACTAACCCTACTATTAATCCTAATTAAAGGACCACAATCACCACCACCACATCACGCTTGACAAACCTGAAGACCAAGCGGAAGTGACATATGGGAATCAGTAATGAAATGGCGACAGTGGGCGGCAGTTGCGTCACACGAACATTCTATTGCCGCACGTTCAACATTCTTTTCAGAACGTTGGTCCGCCATTTTAGCCTTCTTTTCGGAGTACAATTTCTCAATAATGGCAAAACGAGAATACAGATTTATATACTGTAATATTAAAAAAAAATGGCATTCTTCAACTAACCACAACGGCGATATGAAAAAAATTCCAGGAGGAAAAAAAAACCAATCGAGTGTTTGTACTACTGTATATACTGCAGCAGCAGTCAGTAGTGGATTATACAGTAACTTGAATTGTCGGCAGGTAATGGCGGAAGGTCAGATTACTTTATACCAGCGGTCTTCAAACTGTGTTCCGCGGAACCCCAGGGTTTCGCAATACATCTCTGGGGGTTCCGCGAGTCAAAATGAAAATTCGTTAGCAGCGGCAAGATATACTTTTCTAAAGGTGGGATGGGGTCCCAAAACATCTTACAGTTCTAAGGGTTCCGTGAGTCGACAAAGTTTGAAGACCACTGCTTTATACTATACACTGTAGCATATAGGAGCTTAACATTTAAGTTTACAACGATAACCACTTAAGAAACGGTAGCAACCTAGACACATGACAAAAATCAACCGTTTCTTCTTCAATAAAAAGAAATTTTAGCAAGCGTCCTTCCTATCGAACTCTTCCTCAGTAGTCAACAGCCTGGGACTCATTGCCGTTAAATACTTTGGGTACATTAAGCGAATACCACATACTGTACATGCACACTGAGCAACACTACCGCCTGTTAAACAACAGCAAAAAAAAACTCCAAACTATTCAACCTATTTATACCGGATGATGAAAAATCGATGGACTAATTTTTAGGTCGAAATTCACCATATCCTCACCTCTTCCTTACTGCTCGGGTACCGTCATTCCACTTCTTATTCTCGCAAATTTAAATTAAAATGATTCGCTTCACACACGCGCAGAGCCAGTAAAATAGCAAGACAGGGGAGCGACGGAAGGGGCTGGATAGTAAAATTACACATCTGACAGGAGGACGGGGAAGGAAGGAAGGCAGGGGCAGTTCACAAGCAGGCCGAGCGGCTGGGTTGCGTTGCACGCACCAGTTCTCGTCAGATCACTGAAGTTAAGCAACGCAACCCAAGTTAGAACCGATATGGGTGGTTGATTGAACATTGAGTGCTGCTAGTTACCCCTCTCCTACAAACATCCCGCACTCCTACCTCCCTGTCACCCACGAGCAGCCTCCACAAGGTTCGGCCCGTTATGGCTGTTTAGCCGACTCCCCAACCCGTTGGCGTAACATGCTAACGTACTTACTAATGCAGCAGCAGGGCCTTTAGTAATTGCCCTTCGATAGCACATCGCCAATTTTAAAACTTCATCATCATACCCTTATCCCGCCTGTGGCAGGGTCCGGTCTGCGGGTTCTAGCCCGCCACCAAGTCCCCGTCCACCTCACACACTACCATATCCTTACGAACAACCTGCTCCCACGTGTACTTCGGTCTCCCCCAGCCCCGGGTGCTTCCAACCACCTTCATTCCCGTAATGGACCTAACGAGCTACTCCTCCCCTCTTCACATTACGTGTCCATACCACCACCTCAATCTACTCTCCCTCATTTTTTTAAGCGATGTCCTCCACCCTCAAGCTACTCCTAATATACTCGTTTCTCATTCTATCAGCTCTCCACAACACACCCGAGTACCGTCCGCTTGTTTGTTTGTTTGAGTTTAAGGTCCCGTCAACTACAAGGTCATTAGAGACCCGTCCACTGCATAGTTCTAATGCATATACTGCACAGACACTACACTAACGCGACGATTATTGGGGATTAGCAGTACCCAGCTTTCCCGAGCGACCACCCATGTCAGTACTAACTGGGCTTGCGTTGCTTAACTTCAGTGATCGGACGACAACTGGTGTGTCCAACGCAACTCGCCGCTCCCGGTACCGTCCGCATTCGCATCCCAGCTCTTCCTCACTGCCCAACACTCTGACTCATATAGCACACCTGGCTTAACCACTGTCCTGTAAAACTTCCCTTTCAACTGGATTGGGACCCTCCTCTTCAGCCATCCCACATTGATTCTATGGCACTATGGGTCACATCAGAGTCAATCTTCTCACTGCTCTGAAACACCGATCCGAAGTACTTAACCTCTTGCACCTTTGTCACCAGTTCGCTCCCAGAGAGTACGGCACAATTATTTTTTTGCCCTCATTTTAATGAACGTGACAGCAAAATTAAATTAAAATAATTCGTTTCAAACATTCATGCAGAAGCAGTAAAGTAGAAAGATAGGGGGCCTGACCTAAGAGGCTTGTAGGGACGTAACACATCTGGGGGAAGGAAGGGGCAGTTCAAAAAAAGATCGATTACAGCAAAGCCTTTAGCAACTGTCTCATGGATAGCACATCGTCCATTTTAATGAATGCGACAGTTTTGCAACCAGACTCGAAACGGAAGTCATTGTGGGCGAAATTCTTTAGGAACATTTCAACGAATCCTTAAAGGCAATACGATTTTTTGAGACTTTCATTCAAGTCGTCTCAAATGTTGGCCTCTGGCCATAATTGCGCGTGAGGGTAGGAAGAGGAGGGAGAGTGTGCAAAACGAAAGAGGGTGTAGACAAGGCGTTTTCAAGGGAATTGGACATCAAAGGCTATTTAACGACATAGGACAAAATAGGAGCATTGAAATTGAAAGAACTGCCCTATGCTAGCTGAATGCTTCGTCACCATCATCATCAAGAAAACTGTGGAGGAAGGATAGGCCCAATAGGCCCAAAGGGGATAAAAATCAAAAATAATAATTATGTAAATAAAGGAGTAACACTGTCAAAATTTATGCGTCGCTTATTTCCATTTCAGGAGAATCATCATCATCTCACCCTTCTCAGGCCCACGGTTGGGAGAGCGGCGAGTTGCGTTGGACACACCAGTTCTTGTCTGATCACTGAAGTTAAGCAACGCAAGCCCAGTTAGTACTGACATGGGTGGTCGCTCGGAAAAGCTGGGTACTGCTGATGCCCAATAATCGTCGCATTGGTGTGGTGTCGGTGCAGTCTGTGCATTAGAACTATGCAATGGACGGGTCTCTAATGACCTTGTAGTTGACGGGACCTTAAATTCCAACAAACAACAACAACCCACGGTTGGGTCGGGTCTCCAGGTTCCAATCCTCCACCCCCTCCTATATCCCACCAGGTCCCCATCCACCCCGCACACAATCATGTCCTTTTGTATCACCAGTTCCCACGTCCGCTTTGGCCTTTCCCGCCCCCCTGGTACCCCTAGCACCTGCATTCCCATGATGAACCTAATGAGTTCCTCCCCCTTCTCATCACGTGCCCATACCCATAGCTCCTCAAACGTCCCAAGCTACCTCTAACATAATCGTTTCGGATTCTGTCGGCTCTCGACACCCCACTCATGTAGCGCAGCATTCGCATCTCGGTCACTTGCATTCTCCTCACGGCCCAACACTCTGAGCCACACAACATGGCTGACCTAACCACAGTTCTGTAAGCTTTGCTTTTTGAGTTTTATTGGGACCCGGCTATCGCACAGGACTCCGCTTGCCCGTCTCCACTTTAGTCATCCTGCCTTGATACTATGGGTCACGTCGGAGTCTATTTCACCATCCCCCTGGAACACTGATGCCAAAATACTGTATCTGAACTGTTGCACAGCTGGTATCACCTCATTTCTGGAGCGAACCTCGGCCTCTGGTCCTAGGCATCTCCAAATGAAAGCTAAGTATTCTGTCTTCTTCATATTCACATTCAGGCCCCACTTTTTCCGTTGCTATTTGGATGTCTTGTAGGCCTGTTTGGACTCGGCAAGTTTTCCCAAATCATCGGATAATAGCATGCACTGAGGGGCCCAGTCACCTCAGTCCCCTTAGACACCAACCAACCTCAGTCCAGTATCGAAGCGAGAACTACTGACGCAGTTATCGAGCGTGCTACCTACCCACTGCGGTTGGGCTACTTGAAGAATTTCTAACCCAGGCTGCAGTGAAATGCCGAAATAGACTAATGCAGAAGTTCCTGTTAAAAGTCCCGCCTCGATCAGGGGCTTGCTGCACGTTGAATCCCCTGGAGTCGATGCCTGCCTGATATTTGTACAATCAATCTGATACAAGCTGCATAATTTTATATATTACCCTAATGATAGCAGATATAAAAATTATTATAAACAAAACTTCGCCTAATCCACTATGGCACGCGTGCATTTCATAATTAATTGTTTTACACAAAATATTAATTATTTATTCCACTTTTAGTACAAATCAGAAACGAAAGGTAGCGCTGTGTTCACACCATAGCAGGCATTATTCCAATTTTTAACGTCTGCTAATTGTCGCCAGATGGCTGGCTGTTGAAATTTTGCAGGTAGACATACATACTGTATGTACTACCTTCATCACCATCACCATAAAATCCTTTTTATCGCCTGTGGCAGGATCGGGTCTGCCGGTTCTGGTCCTCCACTCCTACGGGAGCGAATGCTTGCGTTGGGCACACCAGTTCTTGTCTGATACCTGAAGCTATGCAACGCATTTTTTTTTTTGTTGTTGTTTGTTGGTGTTTAAGGTCCCGTCAACTACAAGGTCATTAGAGACCCGTCCACTTCATAGTTCTAATGCATATGCTGCACAGACACTACACTAATGCGACGATTATTGGGTATTAGCAGTACCCAGCTTTCCCGAGCGACCACCCATGTCAGTACTAACTGGGCTTGCGTTGCTTAACTTCAGTGATCAGACGAGAACTGGTGTGTCCAACGCAACTTGCCGCTCTTCTCCCTTGGTGTGGGTGGATGCCCCGACGACGATAAATAAGCATAGGGGTTGCAGCTTTGGTAGGTACCCGACTGTGGAAAAACACTGTCCAATACAGTCCCTGGCCATTTTAATGTGACCCCTAGACATTTTCTGCATTTGTAATATTTTTCTAATGCTTTTGGATACTTAGTGATTCAGCTGTTGCACACCCTTTATGGTGGACATGCCATCATCCAGGCTTCTCATGATTCGTAAGCAGGGTAAGACAGGGGTCTTTATGTGGGTCCCACGGCATGTCTGAATTATGTCCAATGAGAGGGCGGATGCTGATGCCAATCAGGTGGCCTGCCTGCCAGAAGACACTGGCATTGTTGTTCCCTCCTCTGATGCCCTTCTGATGGCATGGCAGGCCGTCCATGGTCAATGGCGGTCCCAATGGTTTACAGCTTGTCAGTGGCGTCACAAAGGGGGTGACAGCCACCCCAGGTGACACCACTTGCACAATGACAAAAGGGGTGACACCAGAACAGAAGATGGAACAGAGCAGCTTTTTCTTAAGGGAGAGGGGGTGACACCATGGCGTCCCTACACTGGGTGATGCCAACCCTAGCGACGCCTCTTCAGCTGAATATTAGCTGGTGGTGACATTAATATGGCCAGGGACTGTATATCTCCATTGTGTCCATTCCGAGAGACAAGATGGGTAGCCGACCCTGCCATAGGCGAGAAAAGGGTTTGGAGTTGCTTTGCTAAAAGGAACTTCCTTACAAAGCCAAAACCCTTATTGAGCGCACTGTATACCTAAAAATAGCATTTTTATATGTACATATTAAATTTTATACAAAACACTATTATAAGCAGATCGCACAATAACAGACACTACTGCTATTTAGTGAGGGAAAGAAAAGGGGCGGGGAAATCGAATAACGCAAACATGGTTGCCGATGCGTTGCCTTAGCAACCGCATCTTTATAGTGCGCATGCGTCTGTGAAAGCATTACCTGGGTCAGAGAGCATCACGGAAAAAACTAAAAGGAAAGACGAGCAAGGGAAGGAAAACAAAATACTAATGGTCGTTGTCATTGTTACATCTTCTGAAATGAGATATATTGTATATTGGAAATAATATGACAATACCACGAACCTCTTTCTCTTCAATAAGAAATAAACCAATACACACAAGACGACGACGACCACCACCACCACCAAATAAAAGGAAGGGGTTGTTTGTTAGCTTCAATACACACATGAAAGAAAATTTGTCCTTGCTTTCTCTTTAAGAAATTGACAAGCCTGCCAAAGGGACAATCCAGAAACAACAAGCACCATGGTGACAGCACAAATATAGAAGAGAATCATTGAAATCCATGGATATCAAGAGATAAAATACTCTCGTGGTAACGGATATCTTACTTCATAACGATACCTCTTCACATATGCAACCTGCTTGTCTTGTAATATCAATTGTAGTAGTAGTAGTATCCAGAAAAAAAATCAATGAAATGCTCCTTGTCTTGAAGGCAGAGAATCCCAACCAAGGCACGATGTCGTCTTGTTGTAAGCGTTTCCTGTAAGATCGTGTGACATACCCAGTCAACAAAAATATGAACGAACGAGCACAATTTCAATCACAAAAACCTAAAAATCGCTAACATGGATGACAGCAGAACGGTATGGGCCCCTTTAACTCTCACCGTATAGAGATAGGTACCAGGATGAAAAAAAAAAGCTACCTAGATTTATTTATTTAACGTCGGCTTATCTACGTCTAAACGTATTTTACCGACGCCAGAAGGCTGACTCCTACACCTGGGAATTTTTCCAACCTACACGAATATCTTACTCCACATAGAAATCGTTATTTTACTTGCCCAAGTCACATATCTTACACTGGACCACGGCTTCACTTCCCGTCAAACGGAAGGGCCCACTCGCCCTCTCATCCGACAGAACCCACGAATCAACAGAACCACCGAGGTGAGTACGGGAGTGGCGAACTGCGTTGGAAGTTAAGCAGCGCAACCCCAGTTAGTACTGACATAGGTGGCCGGTTGGGAAAACTGGGTACTGCTAATACAGAAAAATCCTCGCATTAGTGTAGTGTCTGTGCAGTGTCTGCATAAGGATGGGGGTCTAATGACCTTGTAGTTGAAGAGCCCTAACACTCCAACAAACAACAACAACAACCGAGGTGAGTCCTTTTCCGAGCTTCTGATAGTAAGAATGAAGGGGTCGCTGAGACATCCAAACAACCTCCCAAACCGCTAAGGAGCAAAAATGGCCGACAACTACAACTGCAAAGCAACTCCTAACACTTTTCCCGCCTGTGTCAGGGTCGGGTACCCATCTTGCCCCTCTGAAAATGGACACAGGGGTTATATATTGGACAGTGTTTTTTTTCTGCAGCCGGTTGATGACCAAAGCTGCGGGAGCGGCAAACTGCGTTGGACACACCAGTTCTCGTCTGATCACGAAGTTGAGCAACGCAACCCAATTTGTACTGGCATGGGGAGCGGCGAGTTGCGTTGGGCACACCAGTTCTCGTCTGATCACGAAGTTAAGCAACGCAAGCCCAGTTAGTACTGACATGGGTGGTCGCTCGGGAAAGCTGGGTACTGCTAATACCCAATAATCGTCGCATTAGTGTAGTGTCTGTGCAGTATATGCATTAGAACTATGCAATGGACGGGTCTCTAATGACCTTGTAGTTGACGGGACCTTAAACTCCAACAAACAAACAAACAATGTACTGGCATGGGTGACCACTTGGGACACTGGGTAGTGCTACTACCCAAAAATCATCATAGAAGAGTAGTGCCTGTACAGACTCTCCATTAGAACTATGCAATGGACGGGGTTCTAATGACCTTTGTAGTCGAAGGGCCCGAAAACACCAACTAAAAGAAAAAAAACAAAATGCGGTCACAAATTTGAGCTTTTGGATTTTTGGCTTATTACAACAAGACGAAGATGTGAGGGATACTTTTCACGAATACCAAAAAAACTGGGGGAGAGGAGAAATCCCCGAAAACATTCATAAACACCAAGGATGAAGGAGGATACAACTCCAGTGGTCAGGCATTAGGCGGTGTTGATGTTAAAGTTTGGTTGAGCACTAAACCATGAGTTGTGCAGAACGTATGAATAATGCATTTCTTTGAGAGAAACGATTCAAAAGAGGACAAGAAAAAGAGATTTGGCAGTGTCCTGCATTTTATCAAAATGTAGATGGACCTTTAGATTTTGAAAAACGACGAAACGCGAAGGACCTAAAGGTGCTAGAGGGAACAAACCAGATTTCGCATGATCTAAAAAAAAAACTACCGGTCAATCAGTTACGGATCTGTTTTCATCACTGCCTATACAACAACAACCACCACCCTTGGGAGATGGCACCTAATATGATTTTCGGAAACGATCGGTTAAAAACCCCTTACCATTATTATTTGATAATAAATAAACTACTTTACACATCGTATATCGCCAAGTTGCGTTGGACACACCAGTGTGCAGCCAAGTTGCGTTGGAC
>JAAFCE010006949.1:23430236-23450643 GCA_013389805.1 Trigoniulus corallinus | reverse complement strand
ACAGGTGCAATAATTTGAATTTAAAGGCGGATTATTAACCTGTATCTTTAGCCGGATGTGACGTAATTGATTTGGAAAGGGGAAAAAAGGTTTGATTGCCTTTTCTGTATGAGTTGCAGCGGTTAGTCATCGTCTAGGCGGAGGGAGGGAGAGAGGACTTGATAGACCGTGTCATCTTTTTCTTTCCTGGTGGTCATTGTAGGTGTAGTGGTCAATTTGTGTGAGTGGTGGCATCTTACATGTAATCGAAACTGACATGTTTGACGCCGGTGGCGCTAGTGCGAATGTTGGCCGAATAACAGAACGGAACCGTGCTGAAAACGTGTCACTTGTTAAAATTCGGCACTACGCCTGCCTACCCCTAGGTTTCTAAGACAGGCTCAGCTGTAAATGCGCATTTTTAATTGACAGGTTGTTAAATGAAGATTGTCAGGTGAAATGATAATTAGTTTTGTGACAATGTCGGCAGACAATCGAGTGCGACAAACGTTGTTCATGGAACTAATTTTTCGGAAATCTTACATCCAGTAGGTGCGCTTTGGGACACTGACTAGAGGTTAAAGATCTTAATTCAATTGATACCTATATCGTTTTCGTCGTCTTGTTCTTCATTATATACTAAGGAAGTTACCGAATTAACCCCCCCCCCCCCCCCCCTCTTCCCCATTGTGAAGCACCCTTCTCACCCCTCTCTGAATCTTATTTCGGGTATTGTGTTGTTTTACGCATGAGAACGTAGTAGGGGAGCGACGAATTGCATTGGACACACCACTTCTCGTTTGATTACTGAATTAAGCAGCGCAACCCCAGCTAGTACTGACATGGGTGGCGGCTTGGGAAAACTGGGTACTGCTAATACCCAGAAATCGTCGCATTAGTGTAGCGTCTGTGCAGTCTCTGCATAAGAACTATGCTGTGGACGGGGGCCTAAAACACCAACAAACAACGAGAACACAGTGCGTAGGTTCGATCCTTCGCCAACGTAACTGGATGGTTTCTGTTCTGAACTCGAAGTTGACGACTGTATGTCAAACAGCCCCTCTTTTACGCGGAAATGAACTTCAGTTGGGCCAAAGTATGCTTAACCTGTGGCATCTGTAAACGGCCCTTTGTTGCCCTGCCGCCTTAGGTAGCTCGTGATAGCTCTTGGTGTGGCAGTAGCTAGAAACTCCTCAGGTGCGCTTTCCGTTTGAGATTCATTGAAGGTTAAAACCTTAATCCCACATGTCCTGCGTGATGTCACTGCTTACCTGTAAAAGAACCCTTTCCATGCATTTGTTTCGTTGCAGGGCCCGCTCTAGAGGGTTACAACACGGTCATTACTCCGGGACCCCATTTTTGGCTGTAAGTGTGATGAAAACCGCTGCTTGAACTTACATTATATTCTTAAGGGGCAGCAATTTGTCTCTTTTGTCCAGGGCGACGTAAGCGCTAGAGCGGACCCGGTTTGTTTATGTTTAAGGGCCCTTCAACCACAAAGGTCATTAGAGCCCCGTCCACAGCATAGTTATTATGGAGAAACTGCGCAGACGCTACTCTAATGCGACGATTTTTCGGTATTAGCAGTGCCGAGTTTTCCCAAGCGGCCTCCCATGTCAGTACTAGCTGGGGTTGCGCTGCTTAACTTCAGTGATCAGACGAGAACTGGTGTGTCCAATGCAATTCGCCGCTCCCGACGGTCATCAGATCTCCGTCCATTGCGTAGTTCTAATGCAGGGTCTGCACAGGCGCTACACTTTTAAGACGATTTTTGGGCATTAGCAGTACTCAGTTTTTCCCAAGCGTTCACCCATGTTAGTACTAGCTGGGGTTGCGTTGCTTAGGCCTAATTCGGGATCAGACGAGAACTGGTCTGCCCGACGCAATCAGGCTGTGAAATTCTCCCTGTTGAATTGATCTTCAGAGGAGTCTCGCAAGAGCGGTGAGTTGCGTTGGACACACCAGTTCTCGTCTGATCACTGAAGTTAAGCAATGCAAGCCCAGTTAGTACTGACATGGGTGGTCGCTCGGGAAAGCTGGGTACTGCTAATACCCAATAATCGTCGCTTTAGTGTAGTGTCTGTGCAGTATATGCATCAGAACTATACAGTGGGCGGGTCTCTAATGACCTTGTAGTTGACGGGACCTAAAACACTAACAAACAAGGGAGCGGCGAGTTGCGTTGGACACACCAGTTCTCGTCTGATCACTGAAGTTAAGCAACGCAAGCCCAGTTAGTACTGACATGGGTGGTCGCTCGGAAAAGCTGGGTACTGCTAATACCCAATAATCGTCGCTTTAGTGTAGTGTCTGTGCAGTATATGCATTAGAACTATACAGTGGACGGGTCTCTAATGACCTTGTAGTTGACGGGACCTTAAACTCCAACAAACAACAAAGGAGTCTCGCAACGACATTAGCTAACCCAGTTTGCCAAAAAAAAGGAAGGTGTTTCCTATTGTGACGTCATCTATCGTGTGACTTCTTGTATGGATGTGACTTTGTTGGTTAGTCATCATAAAGAAATGCGGGGGTGGTAGTACTGTACATTGTTCACGCTGTATTAGTGTGGTGTCACGTGGCACATAAGTGTCCCTTAGGCGCCATTATTTATTGTTAGCCGGTGTCAGGAGTTTTAAGGGTGAAATCATTGTCGGTTTTAAGCCTGTGAGGTGAAGTTGAAAATATAAGCAGTATTTTGAAAGGGTTAGAGGGGTGCAACCTAAGAAGTGGTCGCCTTCTGGTAAGGTAATTGTTTTTTTAGTACTGAGTAGGCAAAGGTAACGTTTGGTGAGGACGTAGGAGGAGCGGTTAATTCTCCTAAATTTCTAGGTTCTCACGTTTCTCATCATTGTTATTCCGAATCCTACCCGACCCTACCATAGCATTGGCAGTGTCGGGTACCAATCATTGTCCCTATGAATGGACTCTTGGGTGGCATTTTTGCGCAGCTGGTTGCCCACCACCAGGCGCTAGGAGGAGTTGGGACGAGCTCCTAACCTGGGGATTTTGCCGTCTCTACCCGTTACATAGTAGAGAGGGTGCTGTTACGCAGTGGCGCCACTAGGCGGGTGCGGCCCGCACCGGGTGACACCACTCACACCATGACAAGTGGGGGTGACACCAAAGCAGAAGGAGCAGCTTTTTTTTCGGGAGAAGGGGGTGACACCGTGGCGTCGCCGCACCGTGTGACGCAAACCCTAGCGACGCCTCTGCTTTTACGTACAAATGACATTGTACATCGCACGGGACCACGGTTTTATTTCTCTTCGGACGGAGGGCTCCTGTGGGGGGGGGGTCTCCCTCGCCAGAAAGCAGCCCTTTGTGGTTGTGTCCTGTGCTTCTGAGTACGTCAACACCCTCCCTCACCACTGTCAGCGATTGCAATCGAAAGAATATACAGTAGTCCAAATGGTCCGGGACTAGCAAAGAGGAGTCCATCAGTTCCCCCGTTTTAATTTTTTTCGGTTAGTAATTTCAGATTTTACAACCGATTCCTGAGCGCATGTCTGGCCTCACATTGTTGACAGGAAAGTAGTTGAATACTTTTGGACAGAAGCCTAATATGCTCCCTTCATTTTGCGCCCTGATGGTGTACCCAGGATGTGCTACAGACAGAACTTAAAAACGTGATAGATGGAATGTGTGAAGGGGGAGAAAGGGTGTTGATGCAGATAATGGTTTTTTGGTATGCGGTGCACCTCTGCTGGATTTGTAACGAGCAGAAAACGCGTGGAAGGCAGCAGATTGCTCGCTGACCTCTGACCTTTCGAATGCGTTCAACAAGAAGCATTTTTCTTTGTGCATGAGTTTCAACTGTCAAATTTAATATTTGTTATTTTTGGGGGGAGTACGTTGTGTGTAGCATTCCTCTGAAGCATTTGGGGGTCACCCTTGGGGAGGAATATTTCTCCTGAAAGGAGAACACGAATACAATATGGTGTTTTTGTGTTTGTGATGGTTTCTGTATTTTTTGCCCTACGCTAACCCCTGATTTTCGCCCCCTTTTTTCCTTCCCTCTCCTCAAAAATTGATTCCCTCGCCAGTTGAAGAGGTGGGCTTTCTTAGCACGTTGAAAGTTAAGAGACACCCGGTGTCCCGTTTGATAATACAAATGAATTTAGCTGACATACGAGACGAAAAAAGAAAAGCTCTTGATTGAGACTGTCTATTATTGTGGACTTTTCCAGTATAGTATGGGGATTCTCAAATGGGACGATACTATATCCTTCTTTGTTAGCAGAAAGCTGGGGGACAGAACAAAAGGTTACATAGAATTCTTAGTGGACCGAGCAAAGCATTTCTTCTGTTCGTGGACCTTGAACCGTGAACTAGTAGACATAGCAGCATATCCTGAAAGCACGTAACGAATTGCGCACGCGCAGAAGCATTTCACTTGTCCCGTTCCTAGATGGGACGTTTGTCATAGTTGGTGATGTTCCACCTTATAAAATACGTAGAAATATGGGCTTCTTGACATTGTTTGGAATCAATGACGCCGCTTTACCATCCAAATCAGAGGGAGAAGTGAAATCCATTTGTGAATTTGTTCTCGTACTGGCACGCACTGAAGGCCGCCGGGTTTCGCCCCAATCGGTATGAAGAGGATTTATTTTGTCCACCATATGTTATGGAAACCAGATGACCTTCACTCGGAAGTGAACCTTGCTTATGACTGGTTATTAAACATCAGTCTCCAACTGTGAACCCCCTTTGCCTACGTCAAGGAGGGAAGGTAGTGGTTTTTTTTCCAGGCACTGCACTGACCGCAGTCTACTTCGCACTAACCTGGAACAGTTTGTCACTTTACTTCAGCCTGGGCCTAACCGGCTTCTCCGATTCTTTTGGTGGAGAGAAACCACGAGTGCACCTTCCTTCGGATGACAAGTGAAACCGAGGTCCCACGTGGTGCATTTATACGTCAAAGAACCCTCTCTACTATGCAACGGGTAGATGAGGCAAAATTCCAGGTGTAGGAGCTCGCCCCCCACCCTTCCTGGTGTCTGGTGGAGGTGGAGTTCACCCAACGATCAGTAGAAAGACGATAAATAAACATGGGGGGTTGCAGCTTTGGTCTGCAGCTGGTGCGGAGAAACACCGTCCAATATAACACCCTTGTGTCCATTCAGAAGGACAAGATGGGTACCCGACCCTGCCATACGCTGGGGAAAGGATTATGAGTGGCATGCTTGGGGCAAGGAGTTACCACATTGGGGGCAAGGAGTTAAAGTAGCTGTTATCTTATGTCTGATGTTTGTTGGTGTTTTCGGGCCCTTCAACTACAAGGTCATTAGAGCCCCGTCCACTTGTGTAGTTGTGATGCAGGGACTGCACAGACGCTACACTAATGCAACGATTTTTGGATACTAGCGGTACCCAGTTTTCCCAGGCGGCCACCCATGTCAGTACTAACTGGGGTTGCGTTGCTTAACTTCAATGATCAGACATCTTTTGTCTGAGAGGTTATTGTAGGCGCCAGGATCGAGCCCTGGGATCGTGAACTCAAGCGTGACGTATGCTGCTAACTGAGCTATCGGGGGAGGGCTGAATTAAGGTGAGGTGTGTAGTCAAATTTGCCAAGGGGGTGTAGATTTGACTCGTAATGACGTGATAGGGAGACTCCGCCATCTGCTTTTCTTAAGACGAGATGGTTTATTACAAATGTCTGCGGTTGATAACTGCGACTTCAAATATGGCTGTAGCTGATAAACGCAGTTGCTGTGATGATTATAATTTCGATATTGTTTTTGATTTTTTTTTTCACGATGAAGGGAGGAAAAAAGAGCATTTCAGGGTGGGGGATAACTGAAGAATTAAATGAAAACCTGCTGGAGACGTCGGCGTCGTTTAAAGATGTAGGGGAGGGAGGGTTCTCGCCCTGTAATTCAACGAGAGAGAGGGTGTTATCTTTTTAAAGAGACTAATTTATCATCAATATTAATATATACGTTTTTATCTATGTGTTATACATTTTGGCGGATCATGTATGGGTATGGGAAGTTTTCTTGACCCCCCCCCCCCCCCCCTTCTTTCAACTTAAAACCTCGAAACGCCCCTTCTCTCGACATTTATATTAGGAGAAAGAATCCTTTGCGTCGCTGCCTTTTCAGAATAGCCCTAAAGCGCAGTTGTCATGGAAAAGGGGCGGGGTTAAATAGATTTTTCTTTGGAATATTTGACGTCATTCTGACCTTCATTGCGAACACGTGAAATTGTCCAATCACAGCTTTGCCTTCCAACAATGAACCTCTGCGTCCTCGTTCCCATAGCAACTGGTAATGTGGTGAATTAGGCCTACTTCGTGATATGGGGGTTGCATTTCCGTGAGTGACCTGGTAATAATTCATATCGCTAATTATTGCGAAATTTAATTACTCTCTGTTTATAAGTCGTTTAGTAGGAAATGCTTGCTTCTTAAGCTCAAGGTAGGTAGGTTCGCCTCCCCTTGCTGTGGTCAAGGTTAATTTGTGTCACCCATCCGTACACGACTCTTTCTATCCCGAACAAGTGTGTGTAGATGTGTGCGTATGATAATAACATAATCCTACTGGACCAAAGATGTTTTCCCTCCCCCAATCTACTTTTTCCAAGATGTGTTAATAAATACTTATTAATTTTAAGGCATTTCTACGTTGTAATTATTAATGCGTGTGTTTCGATGTAGAATGTGGCGTCTCCTTTGTATCTTACGAGTGTCTCAAGAGGCAATTTAAAGGGTTGGGACATCCGGTCGTTAGGCAACCAGTGTATTTTTATTAATTTTCTGCTAGTGTATTAGTGAGAGAAGGGTTTGTAGGAATCCTCTCCTCCTCATTCATTTCGAGGACTAGGACGACTCATGACGACTAGGACTTTTATGAAGTTTGCTAAATATAATCCAGATGTCAACAGAAGGGCCTCACTCCTTAAAGCTCTCTCTCTCTCTGTAACTGCTAAATTATATTGGTAGTCTAAAAAGGGATTTCCGTCATCTTCGTGTCATGTCTTCTTCATGAAAACAAAGGGTGTAGGGGAGAGGTGGATGGACTAGAAGCTAATCATCCCAAGGCTTTGTTTGATGAAGTCTTGGTGAGTCATGAATATACGTGTGTGTATCTTTCCAGCAGAACATTTTCATTTGCAAGGCAAGGGCATCACCAGCGATATAAGTAGTGATTTGATGGAAATGGGGCAATATTTTGCGGGGAGGGGGGGGGTGGTTGTTTACTGGTGGCGGAGAACCTTGAGTATCGCAATATATGGATCCTCTTGTGGTGTTGTTGTACTCACTCCCTTTTTCCATTAGGTTTCGAAGATTTGTAGTTGATATTATCGGTGGATTCTAGGAAATCAAGGAATGATCAACCCCTGCATTGAACGTTATCAAATTTGGACTTCCTGCCCTCCCTTTCTCATTTTATTGCCTTTAGATAGACAGGCTTTTGTAGTCGGTGAAGTGAGGTGTGGATTTGCTTGGTGGTTTATCCGATATTTTGATGGTAGTGATGACAGAGAGATGGATTCTTACTTTGGTATGTTTGTGGCCACGTAAGAACTCTCTAATATTGGTTTCTGCAGCAATCCTGTGTGTGTGTAACCTTTTCTGTACTTTCACAGTAGTAGTAGTAAATAATGCGAGATTTGTTTATTTTGTAACGGTTGGCATATTGCTGCTACATTTTTGTCGCCCGTTTCATTACGCGCGAGTGCCATCGTCATCATCAACAGCATGTATGTAGTGTGGTGTGTTTTCATTTAGTTACGACGAAACAGAAATGATTCATGGCCACTAATGATACTATTGGCTTTCTGTTCTTAACGACCAACATTGTCGGCAAGTCTCCTCTTTGGGGTTTTATTTTCCATTTAACAGTCTGCACTTTTCGTTATCTTCCTCTCGACTGCCCATCGTCGTAAATGACTGACTGATCGCTTTGTAATGTATTTTCAGTTTGCGAACGACCCCATCTCATTCAATTAGAACGCGGCGCTGTTGCCTTTGGAAAAATTCTAGACAACCTAGTGTTCTAAAGAATGTTTTTAGAACGATTTTGAAAACGGCGTCCATGTTTGCTTTCTTCTGTTCGGTGGTTTTGTTGACCCTTGTCGCCCTTTATGATCTTGTTTCTAACTTGAGTCCGAAACTTCTTAGTTGCTCTTCGTGTTAAATATTATTATGACAGTGGATATAAGTTGGATAGATATTTATACGACCTTTATTGTGCGTGTGCAATTACGTAGTGTGGCGTCTCTCTTCAGAACACCAGAAATGTATTGCAAGGATGTGTTTTCGTGCCAGTACTGTTTTATGGCGATTGATTGAATACACCGAATGGTTTGAGCTCTTATTTTGACTTGTTTATTGAACAGACATTTATTAGGTCGTATTATCGATATATTTATAAACAGTGCCCATTGTTGTTCTTGATGGTGGTGATAGCGATGACATGATACCCATAGCACTCTGCTGAAACTGAATTAGTGTTCCTGATTATTAGTTGCAGAGGGAAGTTAAAAAGTTTTTGCACCGAGTATGTTGTTAGCAAACTTTTTGTGAAGACGATTTTTAGCCAAGTTTTTCTCGTAATCTAATGTCGAATGTTTTCTGTGAATATTGCTGTACGAACCTACTGGTGTTTTTGTTTAGTGGTACTCTAGCCATCTCTCGTGAGTTGTTTTGTTTCCCCTGTTTTCGTGAACTCTTCTCAAATTCCAGTTCTTTCCTCTTTTACCTCCTGTTTTTAATCGATGCTAGGGTGACTGAAAGAACTAAAGATTTGCGTTGTCATCGACCATGAAGAGGTAAGATGAGGCCAAGGAGGAGAGAAAAGCTGCTTTGAAAATGATCTCGCCATCTGGTACGCGTTTCTCTGGTCTGGACATAAATTACAAATATCAGTTTTCTCTCCATTCTTCCTTCCCCTCTCCGAGTTCAACAACAGGTTCAACACCTTTTAACGTTTAAGATCCATTTTCATTTGGGACGTGAGTTCATCTTTCAGGAATCACTAAAGTGGACAAGGTTCTCTTCTTTTCATTCAGTGCCATTTAGTAACAGACAACGTTTGTTTTATACTTTTTGTTTTCTCATGTTAGGCAAACTCGTTACTTTCTCTGTGATTCAATGGGTTTGAACCTGGTCGAGGAAGGATGGCTTCTTGAGGAAAACCAAATTCGGATGTTGGCATCTCCCCGTAATAGACTTGGGTTGTGGCGTTCGCTCGGCAACCGGTTACATAACTATGTCGTTGAACAATTCGCTTGTGTGTTCCTGTAGCAAAGCAACTACTAATCCTTTTCCCGCCTGTGGGAGGGTAAGGTACCCAACTTTGTCCCTCTGAATAGTGACATGGGCGGTCTTTTGGACGGCTTTTTTACACAGCCGGCTGCTGAATAAATACCCGCCGCGGTGGCGTAGTGGTTAGCCCGCTCGGCAACTGCGTCAGTAGTTCTAGGTTCGATGCTGGACCGGGATGGGCCGGCTTCTTTCGGGTGAGAGAGAGGCCGCGAGTGTGCCTTCTTTCGGATGAGAAGTAAAACCGAGGTCCCGTGTGGGTGTACGATGTCACTTGCACGTAAAAGAACCCTCTCTACTATGCAACGGGTAGATTAGGCAAAATTTCCAGGTGTAGGAACTCGCCCCCTGACGTCGGTAGCATTCCCCAACGAACACTAGACCGACGATAAATAAGCGTAGGGGAGCAACTTTGGCCGGTAACCGGCTGCAGAAAAAACTATGACCAATATATCGCTTTATGCCCATTCAGGGGGACAAGATGGGGGCCCCCCCTGCCATAGCCGGGAAAAGGGTTAGGAGGCGTTTTTTTTGGCTGCTGAATTCCACCGGCTCCTGGAGGCGAGCTTCTACCCGCCGGTTCACTTGAAAATAGCATCTCAGCCTCTGCCGTGAATGACGCCAATTCACCATGATCCAGTATCGAACGCTGAACCACTGACGCTGTAGTCGAGCCCGCTAGCTTTGCGCCACCGAGGTACAGTATGTGTAGGTGCTTTGGTCCCCATAAATTGTAAAGGGGTTAGTTATGATGATGCATTATTGGTGTAACGGGTTTGATTCAAACAACCTTAGGGGGAGATTCTTGTTCGTCGTTGAAAACATAGTTTTTACCGGGAGTGCCTGACAGTCTTTAACTTAAAATCGTTAATAATACGGACGAGACAGTAATCGGGAAGAAAGCAGTTTATTATTGTCACCGACCTACAATTCAATTAGGTTTCTCATTTCATCGTTTTTGTGCTGCTTTTGGTCCCCTGCTTGTTTTTTCCTCTCTCTCGCTCCCTCTGTCCATTTACTGTATTCACATTGTTGTCGAGGATTTATGGGCTGTTGCCCGGATGTCATCCTGCTAAAAGTGTGTTAGTGGTCAGAACGTAATTACATCATTTCGATTAGACATTGACCAGGGAAGGATTGGCCAAGTTGTTGAATTAGTGTTTATTATCAGCTGTACGGAGGGGGGGGCGATCCTTGCTACTGCTGTATCTCAAACAATAGCATTAATGAAATGCCGTATAATAAATGAGTACGCTTGTGCCATTGTGAAGCTGAAAGATAGAAGTGGGGTACGGGCGGACCGGGGCTCTGAAGGAAGGCAAGATAAATGCCTGTAGGGTTCAATAACAAAGCAACTCCTAATGCTTTTCCCACCGATGGCAGGGTCGTCGGATATCCAGCTTGACTCTCGGAATGGACACACGGGTGTTTTTCCGCAGCCGCGTGATGGAAGCGGCAAATCGCGTTGGACACACCAGTTCTCGTCTGATCACTGAAGTAAAGCAACGCAACCCCAGTTAGTACTGACATGGGTGGTCGCTTGGGAAAACTGGGTACCGCTAGTATCCAAAAAATCGTCGCATTGGTGCAGTGTCTGTGCAGTCTCTGCATCAGAACTACACAGTGGACGGGGCTGTAATGACCTTGTAGTTGAAAGGCCCTAAAATACCAACAAAAAAACGCAGCCGCGTGCCGATCAAAGCTGCGATCCGTCTGCTTATTTATCGTAGGGTCACTCCACCGACTCAATGGGCCAGCTCTTGCACCTGGAAATTTTGCCTCGTCTACCCGTTGCATGTTATAGAGCTCTTTTACGTGCCAATGCCATTGTACAGCAGCACATCCCACCCCGGTTTTGCTTCTCATCCGAAGGAAGGCGCTCTCTGGGCTTCCTCTCGCCCGAAAGAAGCCAACCCACCTTGAGCATGTGTCGAACCTGGAACCCCTGATGCATTTTACAAACGGAGAGGAACCATTCTTGGACTCGAGGAAAAACCTGATTTCAGTAATGCCCCTCCTCTCCCCCTCTTGAGTGACACGGACGTTCTTCTCTTTCTCTATTCTCCCTCCTTCGGCTATTCAGGCGATTATCCATGTTATAACTGTGGGGTAGACCGGCATCCCCACCACAGACAACCCAGCTATTATTCATGCAGGTTCCAGACGCCTGGCTGGGGTGCCCCCAGTCAGAGCATTACAGTGGACCCGCAGACCCGACCCTGCCACAGGCGGTATAAAGGTATGATGATGTTGATGATGTCCATCATATAACTGTAGCGAGCACCAAAGGGGTTAATTTATGATGTCTACGTCGAATCACTCCCCCCCCTACGGAGGGGGTAATGTAGTCTCTTGTATTTATCAGCTCGCAAATGACCATGTGAAATTGGCCTAAAGGTGTAATATGTTCCAATTTAATAGTGACGCTCAAATTAGAGTTGGAAACGTGGGGTTTGAGCGCTGGAGGAGACTAAAAGGGTTGTAGGTCGGTTGAGTGTTAAAATGCCTCGTCCAACTCCTTTCTCACTTCGAAGTTGCGTTGGACCCACCAGTTCTCGTGAGATCACTGAAGTTAAGCAGCGCAAGCCCACGTCAATACCAACATGGGTGGTCGGTAAAGAAGGTTGTGTGCTGCAAATTAACCCTCTCCTTCGTCCTCTCATCTACCTCCTCATCTCCCGCGGGCAGCCTCCTAAGGGTTCGTCCTGTTATGGCTGCCTGGCTTACTCCCCAACCCACAAACTAATCCAATCCAGAGAGAAATCTCTGAATCACCCGGGCGGCAGGACGGATGGAGAGGTATAGGGCCAAATTTACGTATAGACGAAGTAGTAGGTCCTGAACTAAGGCCTTGTGTGTCCATAGTTTTATTATTCCATCATCGATTCCCTCACAGCCACTCTCATTACGCCAACAAATGTCCGTTGACTGGGTATTTGCTAGAACAGCAAATAACAGCAGGGTGTTTATCATGTGGCCGTCCTCTTAATCCTTAAATCGCACTAATAAGGATTTAAGTATATTGGATTATCAGGGAGGGGGCAGTTTGGCGCTGGTAGCTATTAATAGTAGCGGTCATTTCCTTTGACCGATGCCAAATTATGGTGAACCATTGTTGGTTGCTGGACAGCATTACTTTTAATCCCTATCGCAATAATATTCCTAAGAATCTTTTGTTTGCTTTCTCTGGAGGAAGAGCCTCGGTTGCGAGTTCAGGCTGTCTAACCCCTTCCCCCCCCCCCTTTGTCCGCCTGACTGTTACAAGGGGCTTAAAAGATTTTAGATGTTATTGGATTTTTCCAATTTTTTGTCATTGTTTATGGCCGACAGGCGACATCATACACAAGAAACCAGGTTAAAGGTTGCAGGTTAAACTGCAGACGTCAGTCAGGGGTTTGGTACCGGGAACCGACGCCGTCCTAATACTACTTACTACATACCTCTCGTGTATTAACGTCGACCTATTCTATTTTTCGTGGGGTAAGTTTAATATCTTGATGCCAGGGGACGAGTTCTTAATTCTGGAAATGTTGTACCACACTGAGCCACTTCACTGCTTTACTTCCCCTTCACTCTGACAAAAAGTGCCTTTGGGGCTTCTCTCCCTCCTTTGTTGTTGTTTGTTGGTGTTTTAGGACCCTTCAACTACAAGGTCATTAGAGCCTCGTTCACTGTGTAGTTCTGATGCAGGGACTGCACAGACACTACACTAATGCGACGATTTTTGGATACTAGCGGTACCCAGTTTTCCCAAGCGGCCACCCATGTCAGTACTAACTGGGGTTGCGTTGCTTAACTTCAGTGATCAGACGAGAACTGGTGTGTCCAACGCAACTCGCCGCTCCCTCTCTCCCTCCTACTTGCTGGAAGAGGCCATCTGTCTCGACCAGAATTGATCCTTCTATCATGGACTCATGAAGTCAATGATGCCGGCCACTGAACCATCTCTCTTCAGCCCTCAACTGAAATAAGCGAAATAATGTTGAACCTTGATCGGGATAGTCTGTGAACAACCCATGCTGAGATTACTAGTTTTGCACCGACAGGGGGAGCGGCAAATTGAATTGGACACCAGTTCTCGTCTGATGACTGAAGTTAAGCAGCGCAACCCCGGCTAGTACTGACATGGGTGGCCGCTTGGGAAAACTGGGTACTGCAAATACCTAAAAGTCGTCACATTAGTGTAGTGTCTGTGCAGTCTCTGCATAAGAACTACGCTGTTGACGGGGCTGTAATGACCTTGTAGTTGAAGGGCCCGAAAACGCCAACAAACAAACCAGTTAGTACTGAGATGGGTGGCCGCTTGGGAAAACTGGGTACCGCTGATACCGAGTAATCGTCTCATTAGTGTAGTGTCTGTGCAGTCTCTGCATCAGAACTACACGATGGACGGGGCTCTAATGACCTTGTAGTTGAAGGGCCTTAAAACACAGACAAACAAATGCACCGACAAGCGGATTTTGGTAGTAGAGTGGCGTGTGTTTTAACACTCAACTAGGGCAAGTGGAGCGAGTGGTATGTTTTTGGAGTTGAAGATGAATTGGGAAACGAGTATTTGCGACATTCCCATTATATGCACCTCGCCGAAGGCACGTAATTTCGGCACAGAATGAAGCACTCTGGAACGCACTTTTGCCTTGGGCTGGACTCTGCAGGAAGATGTTTATGCATCATTAATGAAAAAGCAATCTGTTGAAGCTCATGGCGAATCGACTTTTATCTGCGCAGATGGACACTTCAACACGACAAAAGTATGGCCACCTTTGCATCTGTACCAACCTCTTCTTCTTAAGAAAATAACTCGAAGCATGTGAAGTGTTTTTGGTTCGCATCTGGTTGACTAGGAAATCAATTTTGAGGGTTTCTGGAGAGAGAGAGAGAGAGAGGAAGTTGTGCTCTGAGGGTCGATGTTTTTGGACAGAGTAGTTCATTGTAGAAAGGAAAAGAAGGGATAATATTGATTAATCTTGTGTCTCTCCTTCTCCCCTTTGAATGTATATTTTTAGTCAGGTTGAGGAGCGGGAGGGGGTCTTGCTCTTGTCCTATAAGGGTGTTGCCTTTCCTCCTGTTTTTTGCCCAACGGCGCACCGCGCCGTCATATATCCCTGGAAAAGTGGAAGTGGTCATCATCCTTCTTTTCTTGCCAAATTTTTAATGCGGATGTTGTTAGGATGGCTAATTTAGTGATATATAAATTTCTTCTCATTACGCTTTTACGGCCATAAAGGGTAAGGAGGTAGTCGTTTTTTAATAATTTAACCCCAGGGACAAGTTTCGGTTTTGCAGAGAATGCCTGTTGCTTGCTTGCATTGTGGCCAAGTGACTATAGGATCAGTTCCCCTTCCTTTCTTGGAGGGATTCCGATATTATTTTGTTCATCGTGTGCTCTCTTCTACAGAACCTGATGCAGGATGCAGGGCACTGAATTTGATGCTGGATCATCAGCATCGTCCCCTTATCCCGCCTGTGGCAGGGTCGGGCTGCGTGCCCATTGAACATACTCTGACTGGGGTCACCCCAGCCAGACGTCTGGAATTCGCAGAAATTTGATGCTGGATGTAATATGAAAATTGGACGCAGGATGATGGGGCGTGGAAGTTGGACGCAGGATGATGGGGCGTGGAGGTTGGACGCAGGATGATGGGGCGTGGAAGTTGGACGCAGGATGATGGGGCGTGGAGGTTGGATGCAGGATGATGGAGTGTGGAAGTTGGATGCCGGATGAAACAAGGGACTTGGACACTGGACGGGACATGTGATCCGATACGAGTAGAGGCACTGAGCGAGGAATGGGATGGAAGTAGGAAACCAGGATGACCCTGCGTCAAATGAAGGGCCATGTTGCTAATAGTTTTCTGTTTAGTGGTGTTGAGGCCTACCCTGGGATTTTCATAGACGAGACGCGGTGCGTGCCGCAGCCTGACTTCCTGCCTGCGTCTACCTCTCCTGACAGTAAGAGTGATGTCAGGCTGATAAAATCAAACCAAACTGCAGTCGTATGCCTTCTGCGGTGAACCAAATTGAGAGCCCATTTAGTTCTGCGTCACTTGGCTGTGTATCTCAATGGTGTCTTTGAACGTCTTTTTTTTTCCTGACACGCTCCTTCATTTCCTTTTCTAGGTATTTGCAGAAGTAAGACGAAGACGACGACAGCAGCAACTTACCTGCCCTCCTGGGGATCAAGATCTTGAAAGGTAAGCGAAAATGAACGTATTTACATTCATCATTATCCACTTTGTGAAGTAACTGTTGTTGACTTATTGCCAAGTTCAATTTGATGACGTAGGTGAGTAAACACCGAGGTATGTTGGTTTGATTGAATTGCTGTGCGTTGGATTTATTACTTTAGGGGTTGAATCTGGAAAGTGTACCTGGAATTAGAGGTACCTTTTAAGCCCAATTTTGGCATTCTAGGACCTCTAGGGGCTTTGAAGTGAGTACACGCCTGGTTAGCTCATTTAGTAGCGTACTTGACTTAGCAGGTTCAATCCTGATCAGAAAGAGCAACTTTCTTAACTTTTTTTTTTGCTAGAGGGGAAATTAGGCGTCCCGGCTTTGTCCCGGATGGGAAATTAGGCGTGGCCCGTTGTAGTGTGTCACCTCACGTCAGCACTACACATTGAAAAAATATCCCCTTTCTACGGTGAGAATGAAATTAAGTAGGCAAGTTTTTCCGATATAGGAGGAGGAGCAGCTCGGCACCCACCCATCCAACCACCGGTGTCAGTTGATGGGCCTTTAGGGAACGTAAGGAGATAGACGTTGACGGGGATCCCTCCTCGGTGGCGCAGTGGGTAGCGTGTTAGGTAGCTGAGTTAGTGGTTCTAGGCTCCATACTGGACCTGGCTTGCTTCTTTCGTTATTGTTTTGTTGGTGTTTTAGGGCCCTTCAACTACAAGGTCATTAGAGCCCCTTGTTTGTTGATGTTTTAGGGCCCTTCAACTACAAGGTCATTAGAGCCCCGTCCACTGCCTAGTTCTTATGCAGAGACTGCACAGACACTACACTAATGCGACGATTTTTGGGTATTAGCAGTACCCAGTTTTCCCAAGCGGCCATCCATGTCAGTACTAGCTGGAGTTGCGCTGCTTAACTTCAGTGATCAGACAAGAACTGGTGTGTTCAACGCAATTCGCCGCTCGCAGCTTCTTCTTTCGGGTGAGAGAGGCCCCTAGAGCGCCTTTCTTCGGATGAGAAGTAAAACCGTGGTCCCGTATGGATTGGTTTGTTGGTGTTTTAGGGTCCTTCAAATACAATGGTCAGTAGAGCCATCCATTCACTCCACAGTTTGTGTGCCAGGGTCTGCACAGACACCACCTGTGTCCATTCTGAGGGGGCAAGATGGGTACCCGGCTTCACTAGGACAGAACTGGCAGATGTTCAAGTATAGGCGCTCACCCTGTAGTAGTCACGTGTTTGAATTACAGCGTGTATCAAAAATATTGATCAAATATTTATGCAGGTTGTTTTTTTTTCTTTACGTTTTTGTTCACTTTTCCTTTGTGTTATGTACATATAGTTTTTGGAGAGGGGCAGTATAAAAAAGCGCGGAGTGGTTTAGCCGGATCACGTGACAGGCTCTTGGTCTGCCATGAAAAACCATTGAAGTGAAAAGTGCAAAACGCTGAAGAGGTCCCTGAGGAAAGCGTTTTGAAAAGTTGTTTTTTTTTTCTGTAGAGTGAGTAAGGTAATCCGTAAGTGGGACCATCATCCATACCTAAAACTATTTGAAATGTATCTCTCCCTGTCGTTGATGAAACTGAGCGTAAAGGGCTCTGTTCCTACCCTCTCCTCCTCTACCTGCTACCTTCAGCCCATCCCCTTCCCCCCTCATCCACTTCTCCGCCCTTTAAAGTAAGAGAGGAATAGTTCTGTTTTTGTTTTAGTTGTTGTTATAAAATGTAAAAGAAGAAGTAAGAGTTTTATAAACACGGAATTTTGTGAGTACTTGAAAAAAATTCGTAGGATGGATGCCAATTGTAGTTGTTTTCCTGAAAAGAAAGGGTTATATTTCGAGTGTCAGTTGGTAAGAGCACCCTTGTATTCTTCTTCTTCTTCTTCTGCTTCATCTTTTCCAATTCGTCTTCTTCTGCCAAAAATCAAGTGTAAAAAGGTTGATGATGTCAGTCACTCAAATCTGTGATGAAATTTTTTTTTTTATTTGGTTGTCCGAGATATTGTTTCATATTGAATTATTATTTTTGTGTGTGTTGAAGTTCGATATTTTTTGTCACCAAAGATGTGTGAATTTTATTTTTTTTTGAAAGGATCGATTGTTCCCCTCCTGCGCCATCCTGTCTTTCACTCTTAAACAGCATCCATCCCCATTGATTGTTGACGTAAGAATCTCTCATTTCCCATCACCTTTTTCCACTGTCTTTGTTCCCAAAGAAATTCACGTTGAATTTGTGTTTTTTTTTTCCTGTCGATATTTAATATTTCGGGCTTGTAGGAGGTTTGTCGTTGGTCCTCCCTTTCCTCCTTTTCTGCTCCTCCTCCTCCTCCAACCTTTTTTGCGTGGGATCGAGCAGCAGGTATCATATCAGACATGTGTGTGTGCATCATCTTGAGTGTTGCTGAGATATTTTTGTTGTTAAAAGTGAGTGAAATTGTGAGATAGTAGTGGTGGTGGTTGTATAGTTTGAATTTTTCTCGGGTATCACTTCTTTCTTGTCTACAACTCATAATTAGATTTTTTTTTTCTTCAAGACGTTTAAAATTTCAAAACGAAGAAGAAAAGGTTGCAAGAGGCAGGTAGGTAGAGCAGACGGAGTGAGGATTGTGTTGCGTTGGTGTCGAATTTACTCTTTTTCTTGTGTCGGCTGATTTAACGTGGTGGCACTGTGGGGCTCGTTCATAAATGAATGTCTTTCTCTCGCTTCTCTTCTCTGCTGCAAGGGTGTGCTGGTTAGTAGTAGGGAGATTTAGTACTATGTAAAACGTACGCACGCAACAGCGTCAGAACACCACGTGATCAACGCACGATAAGTGTTTAAAAATGAGTTTTTGCACAACGATGTCGCACCCACTTATGATTAAGCTGTGAGCGCCACCTAGTGATTTGCAAAAGGAAGCGTGAAAGGCATTGTTTCAAATGCTACGTTGAATCGTAGGGTCCTCCGTAGGTCGGGCAAATCGTACGTTTAATCGTACGTGCTCCGTATCTCAAGCTGGTGTTTGCGCCTGGCGTGTTTCCATTTTCGTCTGCTAACCGTGACGTACGTTTAAAAAAACGCATTGCTAAATCTCCCTAGTTTCTTTCGGGCGGAAGGAATTTGGGAGGAGTACTCCCACGCCATCTCTCCGCTTGCACCGGTTAATAGAGAGTTTTCTAGCTGTGGTTCTATCCGACGTACGCGACGCAATGCAGACGAATCGTGAACTGCGCAGACGTACGCTGTATCTGAGTTTGCGCAGTTGACAATTCGTCTGCATTGCGTAGCGTACATCGAATAAAACCGCAGCCAGAAAACTCTCTAATGACTTTTGCACAGATAGGCAGGTAGGTTCGAACCTATTGACCTAGTTACTTGCGGACCCAGGCAGATGCGATCGAACCTATGCACCTAATGGTTTTCAGATATAGGCAGGTAGGACTTCACCTATGCACCTAATAACTCAGGGATAGACAGATGGGATCGCACCTACGCACCTAGTGACTGTCAGAGACAGGTAGATATAGTTAAAAACTGCTAGGATCGGACCCTGTGCACCATAACTTAAAAAGACAGTTGCTCTGCCTTTGTTCGGGTGCCACACTGTGCAAGCGGTTTTACGGCTGGATCCCACTAATAGTGTGACGCCATGGGCACCTGTGACTTAGGTTCGCTTCTGACTGCTAGAGTCGCGGTACTGCAGTTTAGTGGAAAAGTAGTTTGAAAAATTTGGACGTTTGGTGACCATTAGATACGGATTAACATAGGATGGGCCCGAGAAGGGATTTATAGGAATTAGTAAGAGGTAGCTTGTCCCCTCACAGACAACTCAGCCAGTATTTCCTGCGAGTTCCAGACACCTGGCTGGGGTTCCCCCAGGCAGAGCAGGTTCAGTGGACCCTCAGAACCGACCCTGCCATAGGCGGGATAAGGGTATGATGACGATGATGAGTAAGGGGTAGCTTGGGGGTGGGGACATCGTGAAAAAGGTGGCTTAGTTGATTGAAGTGGTGTGGATATGGTGATGAGTGGAGGGGGAGGAGGAGCTGGTTAGGTCCATTAAGGGAATGCAGGTGGTTTGAAGCATTCGGGGCTGGGGAGACTATACAGATGTGGAACAGGTTGTGCGTAAGGATTCGGTAGTGTTGGGATGGACGGGGACTTGGTGGAAGGTAGACGGGAGTGGAGGGCTAGAACCCCCACAGGCCTCACACTGCCACAGGCTGTGAAAAGGGTATTATGATGATTGACAGGAGCAGGGAGCTTGAAAAACATTGATTTCTAGGAATTCGGTGATTAGTCCAGCGCCTTCTGGTGTCAGTAGGTATGCTGTATATCATACCTTTATGCTTTTTTAAGTGGATAATAAGAGAGAAAATTATGATTTAAATGTTAAAAAATTTGTATTTTTTTTTTAAAGCAGAAATTGTTGGATGTTTCAACGTTATTAATTAATTATATTTACCGAGTGAGTGTACATATTTTAGTTCATTTTTTAGTCGGGAAAGTTCATTTTTTAGTCATTTTTTTGTGTCGGTTTTATAGGCCTACTTTTTTTTTCCTTGGTTGCGTTGTTGCAATTCTTTTGCACCGCAGTATAAGCTTTCCTTCCGCTTCTTAATCAGTTTTTTTTGGGTTGGTATTTCGCCTTCAAAACAAGAGTTCATCTGGCTTTATAATATACAGTACGCCACAAATCACGTTAAGTTTGTTCCAGAAAATTGAATCTAGTTTATAAAATAATATATTTAATATTAAGAATTATAAAATCGGCCAATAGTAGAAATAGAGGCAAAGCAAAGCAACTCCTAACCCTTTTCCCGCCTATGGCAGGGTCGGGTACCCATTTGTCCCTCTGAATGGACACAGGGTGATATATTGGACATAGTTTTTTCTGCAGCCGGTTGCCGGCCAAAGCTGCACCCCTACGCTTATTTATCGTCGGTCTAGTGTTCGTTGGGGAATGCTACCGACGCCAGGGGGCGAGCTCCTACACCTG
>JAAFCE010006949.1:23408260-23429002 GCA_013389805.1 Trigoniulus corallinus | reverse complement strand
CAGGTGTAGGAGCTCGCCCCCTGGCGTCGGTAGCATTCCCCAACGAACACTAGACCGACGATAAATAAGCGTAGGGGTGCAGCTTTGGCCGGCAACCGGCTGCAGAAAAAACTATGTCCAATATATCACCCTGTGTCCATTCAGAGGGACAAATGGGTACCCGACCCTGCCATAGGCGGGAAAAGGGTTAGGAGTTGCTTTGCTTTGCCTCTATTTCTACTATTGGCCGATTTTATAATTCTTAATATTAAATATATTATTTTATAAACTAGATTCAATTTTCTGGAACAAACTTAACGTGATTTGTGGCGTACTGTATATTATAAAGCCAGATGAACTCTTATTTTGAAGGCGAAATACCAACCCAAAAAAACTGATTAAGAAGCGGAAGGAAAGCTTATACTGCGGTGCAAAAGAATTGCAACAACGCAACCAAGGGAAAAAAAAGTAGGCCTATAAAACCGACACATTAATTTCCCGACTAAAAAATGAACTAAAATATGTACACTCACTCAGTAAATATAATTAATTAATAACGTCGAAACATCCAACAATTTCTGCTTTAAAAAAAAATACAAATTTTTTTAACATTTAAATCATAATTTTCTCCCTTATTATCCACTTAAAAAAGCATAAAGGTATGATATACAGCATACCTACTGACACCAGAAGGCGCTGGACTAATCACCGAATTCCTAGAAATCAATGTTTTTCAAGCTCCCTGCTCCTGTCAATCATCATAATACCCTTTTCACAGCCTGTGGCAGTGTGAGGCCTGTGGGGGTTCTAGCCCCCCACGCCCGTCTACCTTCCACCAAGTCCCCGTCCATCCCAACACTACCGAATCCTTACGCACAACCTGTTCCACATCTGTATAGTCTCCCCAGCCCCGAATGCTTCAAACCACCTGCATTCCCTTAATGGACCTAACCAGCTCCTCCTCCCCCTCCACTCATCACCATATCCACACCACTTCAATCAACTAAGCCACCTTTTTCACGACGTCCCCACCCCCAAGCTACCCCTTACTCATCATCGTCATCATACCCTTATCCCGCCTATGGCAGAGTCGGTTCTGAGGGTCCACTGAACCTGCTCTGGCTGGGGGCACCCCAGCCAGGTGTCTGGAACTCGCAGGAAATACTGGCTGAGTTGTCTGTGAGGGGACAAGCTACCCCTTACTAATTCCTATAAATCCCTTCTCGGGCCCATCCTATGTTAATCCGTATCTAATGGTCACCAAACGTCCAAATTTTTCAAACTACTTTTCCACTAAACTGCAGTACCGCGACTCTAGCAGTCAGAAGCGAACCTAAGCCACAGGTGCCCATGGCGTCACACTATTAGTGGGATCCAGCCGTAAAACCGCTTGCACAGTGTGGCACCCGAACAAAGGCAGAGCAACTGTCTTTTTAAGCTGTGGTGCACAGGGTCCGATCCTAGCAGTTTTTAACTATATCTACCTGTCTCTGACAGTCACTAGGTGCATAGGTGCGATCCCATCTGTCTATCCCTGAGTTATTAGGTGCATAGGTGAAGTCCTACCTGCCTATATCTGAAAACCATTAGGTGCATAGGTTCGATCGCATCTGCCTGGGTCCGCAAGTAACTAGGTCAATAGGTTCGAACCTACCTGCCTATCTGTGCAAAAGTCATTAGAGAGTTTTCTGGCTGCGGTTTTATTCGATGTACGCTACGCAATGCAGACGAATTGTCAACTGCGCAAACTCAGATACAGCGTACGTCTGCGCAGTTCACGATTCGTCTGCATTGCGTCGCGTACGTCGGATAGAACCACAGCTAGAAAACTCTCTATTAACCGGTGCAAGCGGAGAGATGGCGTGGGAGTACTCCTCCCAAATTCCTTCCGCCCGAAAGAAACTAGGGAGATTTAGCAATGCGTTTTTTTAAACGTACGTCACGGTTAGCAGACGAAAATGGAAACACGCCAGGCGCAAACACCAGCTTGAGATACGGAGCACGTACGATTAAACGTACGATTTGCCCGACCTACGGAGGACCCTACGATTCAACGTAGCATTTGAAACAATGCCTTTCACGCTTCCTTTTGCAAATCACTAGGTGGCGCTCACAGCTTAATCATAAGTGGGTGCGACATCGTTGTGCAAAAACTCATTTTTAAACACTTATCGTGCGTTGATCACGTGGTGTTCTGACGCTGTTGCGTGCGTACGTTTTACATAGTACTAAATCTCCCTACTACTAACCAGCACACCCTTGCAGCAGAGAAGAGAAGCGAGAGAAAGACATTCATTTATGAACGAGCCCCACAGTGCCACCACGTTAAATCAGCCGACACAAGAAAAAGAGTAAATTCGACACCAACGCAACACAATCCTCACTCCGTCTGCCCTACCTACCTGCCTCTTGCAACCTTTTCTTCTTCGTTTTGAAATTTTAAACGTCTTGAAGAAAAAAAAAATCTAATTATGAGTTGTAGACAAGAAAGAAGTGATACCCGAGAAAAATTCAAACTATACAACCACCACCACTACTATCTCACAATTTCACTCACTTTTAACAACAAAAATATCTCAGCAACACTCAAGATGATGCACACACACATGTCTGATATGATACCTGCTGCTCGATCCCACGCAAAAAAGGTTGGAGGAGGAGGAGGAGCAGAAAAGGAGGAAAGGGAGGACCAACTACAAACCTCCTACAAGCCCGAAATATTAAATATCGACAGGAAAAAAAAAACACAAATTCAACGTGAATTTCTTTGGGAACAAAGACAGTGGAAAAAGGTGATGGGAAATGAGAGATTCTTACGTCAACAATCAATGGGGATGGATGCTGTTTAAGAGTGAAAGACAGGATGGCGCAGGAGGGGAACAATCGATCCTTTCAAAAAAAAATAAAATTCACACATCTTTGGTGACAAAAAATATCGAACTTCAACACACACAAAAATAATAATTCAATATGAAACAATATCTCGGACAACCAAATAAAAAAAAAAATTTCATCACAGATTTGAGTGACTGACATCATCAACCTTTTTACACTTGATTTTTGGCAGAAGAAGACGAATTGGAAAAGATGAAGCAGAAGAAGAAGAAAATACAAGGGTGCTCTTACCAACTGACACTCGAAATATAACCCTTTCTTTTCAGGAAAACAACTACAATTGGCATCCATCCTACGAATTTTTTTCAAGTACTCACAAAATTCCGTGTTTATAAAACTCTTACTTCTTCTTTTACATTTTATAACAACAACTAAAACAAAAACAGAACTATTCCTCTCTTACTTTAAAGGGCGGAGAAGTGGATGAGGGGGGAAGGGGATGGGCTGAAGGTAGCAGGTAGAGGAGGAGAGGGTAGGAACAGAGCCCTTTACGCTCAGTTTCATCAACGACAGGGAGAGATACATTTCAAATAGTTTTAGGTATGGATGATGGTCCCACTTACGGATTACCTTACTCACTCTACAGAAAAAAAACAACTTTTCAAACCGCTTTCCTTAGGGACCTCTTCAGCGTTTTGCACTTTTCACTTCAATGGTTTTTCATGGCAGACCAAGAGCCTGTCACGTGATCCGGCTAAACCACTCCGCGCTTTTTTATACTGCCCCTCTCCAAAAACTATATGTACATAACACAAAGGAAAAGTGAACAAAAACGTAAAGAAAAAAAAACAACCTGCATAAATATTTGATCAATATTTTTGATACACGCTGTAATTCAAACACGTGACTACTACAGGGTGAGCGCCTATACTTGAACATCTGCCAGTTCTGTCCTAGTGAAGCCGGGTACCCATCTTGCCCCCTCAGAATGGACACAGGTGGTGTCTGTGCAGACCCTGGCACACAAACTGTGGAGTGAATGGATGGCTCTACTGACCATTGTATTTGAAGGACCCTAAAACACCAACAAACCAATCCATACGGGACCACGGTTTTACTTCTCATCCGAAGAAAGGCGCTCTAGGGGCCTCTCTCACCCGAAAGAAGAAGCTGCGAGCGGCGAATTGCGTTGAACACACCAGTTCTTGTCTGATCACTGAAGTTAAGCAGCGCAACTCCAGCTAGTACTGACATGGATGGCCGCTTGGGAAAACTGGGTACTGCTAATACCCAAAAATCGTCGCATTAGTGTAGTGTCTGTGCAGTCTCTGCATAAGAACTAGGCAGTGGACGGGGCTCTAATGACCTTGTAGTTGAAGGGCCCTAAAACATCAACAAACAAGGGGCTCTAATGACCTTGTAGTTGAAGGGCCCTAAAACACCAACAAAACAATAACGAAAGAAGCAAGCCAGGTCCAGTATGGAGCCTAGAACCACTAACTCAGCTACCTAACACGCTACCCACTGCGCCACCGAGGAGGGATCCCCGTCAACGTCTATCTCCTTAAGTTCCCTAAAGGCCCATTAACTGACACCGGTGGTTGGATGGGTGGGTGCCGAGCTGCTCCTCCTCCTATATCGGAAAAACTTGCCTACTTAATTTCATTCTCACCGTAGAAAGGGGATATTTTTTCAATGTGTAGTGCTGACGTCAGGTGACACACTACAACGGGCCACGCCTAATTTCCCATCCGGGACAAAGCCGGGACGCCTAATTTCCCCTCTAGCAAAAAAAAAAGTTAAGAAAGTTGCTCTTTCTGATCAGGATTGAACCTGCTAAGTCAAGTACGCTACTAAATGAGCTAACCAGGCGTGTACTCACTTCAAAGCCCCTAGAGGTCCTAGAATGCCAAAATGGGGCTTAAAAGGTACCTCTAATTCCAGGTACACTTTCCAGATTCAACCCCTAAAGTAATAAATCCAACGCACAGCAATTCAATCAAACCAACATACCTCGGTGTTTACTCACCTACGTCATCAAATTGAACTTGGCAATAAGTCAACAACAGTTACTTCACAAAGTGGATAATGATGAATGTAAATACGTTCATTTTCGCTTACCTTTCAAGATCTTGATCCCCAGGAGGGCAGGTAAGTTGCTGCTGTCGTCGTCTTCGTCTTACTTCTGCAAATACCTAGAAAAGGAAATGAAGGAGCGTGTCAGAAAAAAAAAGACGTCCAAAGACACCATTGAGATACATAGCCAAGTGACGCAGAACTAAATGGGCTCTCAATTTGGTTCACCGCAGAAGGCATACGACTGCAGTTTGGTTTGATTTTATCAGGGGGACATCACTTACTGTCAGGAGAGGTAGACGCAGGCAGGAAGTCAGGCCGCGGCACGCACCGCGTCTGGTATATGAAAATCCCAGTGTGGGCCTCAACACCACTATACAGGAAACTATTAGCAACATGGCCCTTCATTTGATGCAGGGTCATCCTGGTTTCCTACTTCCATCCCATTCCTCGCTCAGTGCCTCTACTCGTATCGGATCACATGTCCCGTTCAGTGTCCAAGTCCCTTGTTTCAACCTGCATCCAACCTCCACGCCCCATCATCCTGCGTCCAACCTCCACGCCCCATCATACGGCGTCCAACTTCCAAGCCCCATCATCCTGCATCCAACCTCCACGTCCCATCATCCAGCATCCAACCTCCACGTCCCATCATCCAGCATCCAACCTCCACGCCCCATCATCCAGCATCCAACCTCCACGCCCCATCATCCTGCGTCCAATTTCCACGCCCCATCATCCTGCATCCAACTTCCACGCCCCATCATCCTGCGTCCAACTTCCACGCCCCATCATCCTGCGTCCAACTTCCACGCCCCATCATCCTGCATCCAACTTCCACGCCCCATCATCCTGCGTCCAATTTTCATATTACATCCAGCATCAAATTTCTGCGAATTCCAGACTTCTGGCTGGGGTGACCCCAGTCAGAGTATGTTCAGTGGGCACGCAGCCCGCCCCTGCCACAGACGGGATAAGGGGACGATGCTGATGATCCAGCATCAAATTCAGTGCCCTGCATCCTGCATCACGTTCTGTAGAAGAGAGCACACGATGAACAAAATAATATCGGAATCCCTCCAAGAAAGGAAGGGGAACTGATCCTATAGTCACTTGGCCACCATGCAAGCAAGCAACAGGCATGCTCTGCAAAACCGAAACTTGTCCCTGGGGTTAAATTATTAAAAAACGACTACCTCCTTACCCTTTATGGCCGTAAAAGCGTAATGAGAAGAAATTTATATATCACTAAAATAGCCACCCTAACAACATCCGCATTAAAAATTTGGCAAGAAAAGAAGGATGATGACCACTTCCACTTTTCCAGGGATATATGACGGCGCGGTGCGCCGTTGGGCAAAAAACAGGAGGAAAGGCAACACCCTTATAGGACAAGAGCAAGACCCCCTCCCGCTCCTCAACCTGACTAAAAATACACATTCAAAGGGGAGAAGGAGAGACACAAGATTAATCAATATTATCCCTTCTTTTCCTTTCTACAATGAACTACTCTGTCCAAAAACATCGACCCTCAGAGCACAACTTCCTCTCTCTCTCTCCAGAAACCCTCAAAATTGATTTCCTAGTCAACCAGATGCGAACCAAAAACACTTCACATGCTTCGAGTTATTTTCTTAAGAAGAAGAGGTTGGTACAGATGCAAAGGTGGCCATACTTTTGTCGTGTTGAAGTGTCCATCTGCGCAGATAAAAGTCGATTCGCCATGAGCTTCAACAGATTGCTTTTTCATTAATGATGCATAAACATCTTCCTGCAGAGTCCAGCCCAAGGCAAAAGTGCGTTCCAGAGTGCTTCATTCTGTGCCGAAATTACGTGCCTTCGGCGAGGTGCATATAATGGGAATGTCGCAAATACTCGTTTCCCAATTCATCTTCAACTCCAAAAACATACCACTCGCTCCACTTGCCCTAGTTGAGTGTTAAAACACACGCCACTCTACTACCAAAATCCGCTTGTCGGTGCATTTGTTTGTCTGTGTTTTAAGGCCCTTCAACTACAAGGTCATTAGAGCCCCGTCCATCGTGTAGTTCTGATGCAGAGACTGCACAGACACTACACTAATGAGACGATTACTCGGTATCAGCGGTACCCAGTTTTCCCAAGCGGCCACCCATCTCAGTACTAACTGGTTTGTTTGTTGGCGTTTTCGGGCCCTTCAACTACAAGGTCATTACAGCCCCGTCAACAGCGTAGTTCTTATGCAGAGACTGCACAGACACTACACTAATGTGACGACTTTTAGGTATTTGCAGTACCCAGTTTTCCCAAGCGGCCACCCATGTCAGTACTAGCCGGGGTTGCGCTGCTTAACTTCAGTCATCAGACGAGAACTGGTGTCCAATTCAATTTGCCGCTCCCCCTGTCGGTGCAAAACTAGTAATCTCAGCATGGGTTGTTCACAGACTATCCCGATCAAGGTTCAACATTATTTCGCTTATTTCAGTTGAGGGCTGAAGAGAGATGGTTCAGTGGCCGGCATCATTGACTTCATGAGTCCATGATAGAAGGATCAATTCTGGTCGAGACAGATGGCCTCTTCCAGCAAGTAGGAGGGAGAGAGGGAGCGGCGAGTTGCGTTGGACACACCAGTTCTCGTCTGATCACTGAAGTTAAGCAACGCAACCCCAGTTAGTACTGACATGGGTGGCCGCTTGGGAAAACCGGGTACCGCTAGTATCCAAAAATCGTCGCATTAGTGTAGTGTCTGTGCAGTCCCTGCATCAGAACTACACAGTGAACGAGGCTCTAATGACCTTGTAGTTGAAGGGTCCTAAAACACCAACAAACAACAACAAAGGAGGGAGAGAAGCCCCAAAGGCACTTTTTGTCAGAGTGAAGGGGAAGTAAAGCAGTGAAGTGGCTCAGTGTGGTACAACATTTCCAGAATTAAGATCTCGTCCCCTGGCATCAAGATATTAAACTTACCCCACGAAAAATAGAATAGGTCGACGTTAAATACGCGAGAGGTATGTAGTAGTATTAGGACGGCGTCGGTTCCCGGTACCAAACCCCTGACTGACGTCTGCAGTTTAACCTGCAACCTTTAACCTGGTTTCTTGTGTATGATGTCGCCTGTCGGCCATAAACAATGACAAAAAATTGGAAAAATCCAATAACATCTAAAATCTTTTAAGCCCCTTGTAACAGTCAGGCGGACAAAGGGGGTGGGGGAAGGGGTTAGACAGCCTGAACTCGCAACCGAGGCTCTTCCTCCAGAGAAAGCAAACAAAAGATTCTTAGGAATATTATTGCGATAGGGATTAAAAGTAATGCTGTCCAGCAACCAACAATGGTTCACCATAATTTGGCATCGGTCAAAGGAAATGACCGCTACTATTAATAGCTACCAGCGCCAAACTGCCCCCTCCCTGATAATCCAATATACTTAAATCCTTATTAGTGCGATTTAAGGATTAAGAGGACGGCCACATGATAAACACCCTGCTGTTATTTGCTGTTCTAGCAAATACCCAGTCAACGGACATTTGTTGGCGTAATGAGAGTGGCTGTGAGGGAATCGATGATGGAATAATAAAACTATGGACACACAAGGCCTTAGTTCAGGACCTACTACTTCGTCTATACGTAAATTTGGCCCTATACCTCTCCATCCGTCCTGCCGCCCGGGTGATTCAGAGATTTCTCTCTGGATTGGATTAGTTTGTGGGTTTGGGGAGTAAGCCAGGCAGCCATAACAGGACGAACCCTTAGGAGGCTGCCCGCGGGAGATGAGGAGGTAGATGAGAGGACGAAGGAGAGGGTTAATTTGCAGCACACAACCTTCTTTACCGACCACCCATGTTGGTATTGACGTGGGCTTGCGCTGCTTAACTTCAGTGATCTCACGAGAACTGGTGGGTCCAACGCAACTTCGAAGTGAGAAAGGAGTTGGACGAGGCATTTTAACACTCAACCGACCTACAACCCTTTTAGTCTCCTCCAGCGCTCAAACCCCACGTTTCCAACTCTAATTTGAGCGTCACTATTAAATTGGAACATATTACACCTTTAGGCCAATTTCACATGGTCATTTGCGAGCTGATAAATACAAGAGACTACATTACCCCCTCCGTAGGGGGGGGGGAGTGATTCGACGTAGACATCATAAATTAACCCCTTTGGTGCTCGCTACAGTTATATGATGGACATCATCAACATCATCATACCTTTATACCGCCTGTGGCAGGGTCGGGTCTGCGGGTCCACTGTAATGCTCTGACTGGGGGCACCCCAGCCAGGCGTCTGGAACCTGCATGAATAATAGCTGGGTTGTCTGTGGTGGGGATGCCGGTCTACCCCACAGTTATAACATGGATAATCGCCTGAATAGCCGAAGGAGGGAGAATAGAGAAAGAGAAGAACGTCCGTGTCACTCAAGAGGGGGAGAGGAGGGGCATTACTGAAATCAGGTTTTTCCACGAGTCCAAGAATGGTTCCTCTCAGTTTGTAAAATGCATCAGGGGTTCCAGGTTCGACACATGCTCAAGGTGGGTTGGCTTCTTTCGGGCGAGAGGAAGCCCAGAGAGCGCCTTCCTTCGGATGAGAAGCAAAACCGGGGTGGGATGTGCTGCTGTACAATGGCATTGGCACGTAAAAGAGCTCTCTAACATGCAACGGGTAGACGAGGCAAAATTTCCAGGTGCAAGAGCTGGCCCATTGAGTCGGTGGAGTGACCCTACGATAAATAAGCAGACGGATCGCAGCTTTGATCGGCACGCGGCTGCGTTTTTTTGTTGGTATTTTAGGGCCCTTCAACTACAAGGTCATTACAGCCCCGTCCACTGTGTAGTTCTGATGCAGAGACTGCACAGACACTACACCAATGCGACGATTTTTTGGATACTAGCGGTACCCAGTTTTCCCAAGCGACCACCCATGTCAGTACTAACTGGGGTTGCGTTGCTTTACTTCAGTGATCAGACGAGAACTGGTGTGTCCAACGCGATTTGCCGCTTCCATCACGCGGCTGCGGAAAAACACCCGTGTGTCCATTCCGAGAGTCAAGCTGGATATCCGACGACCCTGCCATCGGTGGGAAAAGCATTAGGAGTTGCTTTGTTATTGAACCCTACAGGCATTTATCTTGCCTTCCTTCAGAGCCCCGGTCCGCCCGTACCCCACTTCTATCTTTCAGCTTCACAATGGCACAAGCGTACTCATTTATTATACGGCATTTCATTAATGCTATTGTTTGAGATACAGCAGTAGCAAGGATCGCCCCCCCCCCCTCCGTACAGCTGATAATAAACACTAATTCAACAACTTGGCCAATCCTTCCCTGGTCAATGTCTAATCGAAATGATGTAATTACGTTCTGACCACTAACACACTTTTAGCAGGATGACATCCGGGCAACAGCCCATAAATCCTCGACAACAATGTGAATACAGTAAATGGACAGAGGGAGCGAGAGAGAGGAAAAAACAAGCAGGGGACCAAAAGCAGCACAAAAACGATGAAATGAGAAACCTAATTGAATTGTAGGTCGGTGACAATAATAAACTGCTTTCTTCCCGATTACTGTCTCGTCCGTATTATTAACGATTTTAAGTTAAAGACTGTCAGGCACTCCCGGTAAAAACTATGTTTTCAACGACGAACAAGAATCTCCCCCTAAGGTTGTTTGAATCAAACCCGTTACACCAATAATGCATCATCATAACTAACCCCTTTACAATTTATGGGGACCAAAGCACCTACACATACTGTACCTCGGTGGCGCAAAGCTCGCGGGCTCGACTACAGCGTCAGTGGTTCAGCGTTCGATACTGGATCATGGTGAATTGGCGTCATTCACGGGAGAGGCTGAGATGCTATTTTCAAGTGAACCGGCGGGTAGAAGCTCGCCTCCAGGAGCCGGTGGAATTCAGCAGCCAAAAAAAGCACCTCCTAACCCTTTTCCCGGCTATGGCAGGGTGGCCCCCATCTTGTCCCTCTGAATGGGCATAAAGCGATATATTGGTCATAGTTTTTTCTGCTGCCGGTTGCTGGCCAAAGCTGCAATCCCTACGCTTATTTATCGTCGGTCTAGTGTTCGTTGGAGAATGCTACCGACGCCTGGGGGCGAGCTCCCGCACCTGGAAATTTTGCCTAATCTACCCGTTGCATAGTAGAGAGGGTTCTTTTACGTGCAAGTGACATCGTACACCCATTCGGGACCTCGGTTTTACTTCTCATCCGAAAGAAGGCACACTCGCGGCCTCTCTCTCACCCGAAAGAAGCCGGCCCACCCCGGTCCAGCATCGAACCTAGAACTACTGACGCAGTTGCCGAGCGGGCTAACCACTACGCCACCGCGGCGGGTATTTATTCAGCAGCCGGCTGTGTAAAAAAGCCGTCCAAGAGACCGCCCATGTCACTATTCAGAGGGACAAAGTTGGGTACCTTACCCTCCCACAGGCGGGAAAAGGATTAGTAGTTGCTTTGCTACAGGAACACACAAGCGAATTGTTCAACGACATAGTTATGTAACCGGTTGCCGAGCGAACGCCACAACCCAAGTCTATTACGGGGAGATGCCAACATCCGAATTTGGTTTTCTTCAAGAAGCCATCCTTCCTCGACCAGGTTCAAACCCAATGAATTACAGAGAAAGTAACGAGTTTGCCTAACATGAGAAAACAAAAAGTATAAAACAAACGTTGTCTGTTACTAAAAGGCGCTGAATGAAAAGAAGAGAACCTTGTCCACTTTAGTGATTCCTGAAAGATGAACTCACGTCCCAAATGAAAATGGATCTTAAAAGTTAAAAGGTGTTGAACCTGTTGTTGAACTCGGAGAGGGGAAGGAAGAATGGAGAGAAAACTGATATTTGTAATTTATGTCCAGACCAGAGAAACGCGTACCAGATGGCGAGATCATTTTCAAAGCAGCTTTTCTCTCCTCCTTGGCCTCATCTTACCTCTTCATGGTCGATGACAACGCAAGTCTTTAGTTCTTTCAATCACCCTAGCATCGATTAAAAACAGGAGGTAAGAGAGGAAAGAACTGAAATTTGAGAAGAGTTCACGAAAACAGGGGAAACAAAACAACTCACGAGAGATGGCTAGAGTACCACTAAACAAAAACACCAGTAGGTTCGTACAGCAATATTCACAGAAAACATTCGACATTAGATTACGAGAAAAACTTGGCTAAAAATCGTCTTCACAAAAAGTTTGCTAACAACATACTCGGTGCAAAAACTTTTTAACTTCCCTCTGCAACTAATAATCAGGAACACTAATTCAGTTTCAGCAGAGTGCTATGGGTATCATGTCATCGCTATCACCACCATCAAGAACAACAATGGGCACTGTTTATAAATACAGTAGAACTTCGGTATATCGAACTCGCTTATATCGAAATCCTGCTTATTCCCGCTTATATCGAAGCTTGAGCGCCGGTCCCACCCGATGTAAATTTTTGCTTTACATATAATTCCAGATTTGGATATATCGAATCTCGGATATATTGAACTATTTTTCACGGTCCCCTGAGGTTCGATATAACGAGATTCTACTGTATATCGATAATACGACCTAATAAATGTCTGTTCAATAAACAAGTCAAAATAAGAGCTCAAACCATTCGGTGTATTCAATCAATCGCCATAAAACAGTACTGGCACGAAAACACATCCTTGCAATACATTTCTGGTGTTCTGAAGAGAGACGCCACACTACGTAATTGCACACGCACAATAAAGGTCGTATAAATATCTATCCAACTTATATCCACTGTCATAATAATATTTAACACGAAGAGCAACTAAGAAGTTTCGGACTCAAGTTAGAAACAAGATCATAAAGGGCGACAAGGGTCAACAAAACCACCGAACAGAAGAAAGCAAACATGGACGCCGTTTTCAAAATCGTTCTAAAAACATTCTTTAGAACACTAGGTTGTCTAGAATTTTTCCAAAGGCAACAGCGCCGCGTTCTAATTGAATGAGATGGGGTCGTTCGCAAACTGAAAATACATTACAAAGCGATCAGTCAGTCATTTACGACGATGGGCAGTCGAGAGGAAGATAACGAAAAGTGCAGACTGTTAAATGGAAAATAAAACCCCAAAGAGGAGACTTGCCGACAATGTTGGTCGTTAAGAACAGAAAGCCAATAGTATCATTAGTGGCCATGAATCATTTCTGTTTCGTCGTAACTAAATGAAAACACACCACACTACATACATGCTGTTGATGATGACGATGGCACTCGCGCGTAATGAAACGGGCGACAAAAATGTAGCAGCAATATGCCAACCGTTACAAAATAAACAAATCTCGCATTATTTACTACTACTACTACTACTGTGAAAGTACAGAAAAGGTTACACACACACAGGATTGCTGCAGAAACCAATATTAGAGAGTTCTTACGTGGCCACAAACATACCAAAGTAAGAATCCATCTCTCTGTCATCACTACCATCAAAATATCGGATAAACCACCAAGCAAATCCACACCTCACTTCACCGACTACAAAAGCCTGTCTATCTAAACGCAATAAAATGAGAAAGGGAGGGCAGGAAGTCCAAATTTGATAACGTTCAATGCAGGGGTTGATCATTCCTTGATTTCCTAGAATCCACCGATAATATCAACTACAAATCTTCGAAACCTAATGGAAAAAGGGAGTGAGTACAACAACACCACAAGAGGATCCATATATTGCGATACTCAAGGTTCTCCGCCACCAGTAAGTAGACAACAACCCCCTCCCCGCAAAATATTGCCCCATTTCCATCAAATCACTACTTATATCGCTGGTGATGCCCTTGCCTTGCAAATGAAAATGTTCTGCTGGAAAGATACACACACGTATATTCATGACTCACCAAGACTTCATCAAACAAAGCCTTGGGATGATTAGCTTCTAGTCCATCCACCTCTCCCCTACACCCTTTGTTTTCATGAAGAAGACATGACACGAAGATGGCGGAAATCCCTTTTTAGACTACCAATATAATTTAGCAGTTACAGAGAGAGAGAGAGAGCTTTACGGAGTGAGGCCCTTCTGTTGACATCTGGATTATATTTAGCAAACTTCATAAAAGTCCTAGTCGTCATGAGTCGTCCTAGTCCTCCTCGAAATGAATGAGGAGGAGAGGATTCCTACAAACCCTTCTCTCACTAATACACTAGCAGAAAATTAATAAAAATACACTGGTTGCCTAACGACCGGATGTCCCAACCCTTTAAATTGTCTCTTAAGACACTCGTAAGATACAAAGGAGACGCCACATTCTACATCGAAACACACGCATTAATAATTACAACGTAGAAATGCCTTAAAATTAATAAGTATTTATTAACACATCTTGGAAAAAGTAGATTGGGGGAGGGAATACATCTTTGGTCCAGTAGGATTATGTTATTATCATACGCACACATCTACACACACTTGTTCGGGATAGAAAGAGTCGTGTACGGATGGGTGACACAAATTAACCTTGACCACAGCAAGGGGAGGCGAACCTACCTACCTTGAGCTTAAGAAGCAAGCATTTCCTACTAAACGACTTATAAACAGAGAGTAATTAAATTTCGCAATAATTAGCGATATGAATTATTACCAGGTCACTCACGGAAATGCAACCCCCATATCACGAAGTAGGCCTAATTCACCACATTACCAGTTGCTATGGGAACGAGGACGCAGAGGTTCATTGTTGGAAGGCAAAGCTGTGATTGGACAATTTCACGTGTTCGCAATGAAGGTCAGAATGACGTCAAATATTCCAAAGAAAAATCTATTTAACCCCGCCCCTTTTCCATGACAACTGCGCTTTAGGGCTATTCTGAAAAGGCAGCGACGCAAAGGATTCTTTCTCCTAATATAAATGTCGAGAGAAGGGGCGTTTCGAGGTTTTAAGTTGAAATAAGGGGGTAAGGGGGGGGGTCAAGAAAACTTCCCATACCCATACATGATCCGCCAAAACGTATAACACATAGATAAAAACGTATATATTAATATTGATGATAAATTAGTCTCTTTAAAAAGATAACACCCTCTCTCTCGTTGAATTGCAGGGCGAGAACCCTCCCTCCCCTACATCTTTAAACGACGCCGACGTCTCCAGCAGGTTTTCATTTAATTCTTCAGTTATCCCCCACCCTGAAATGCTCTTTTTTCCTCCCTTCATCGTGAAAAAAAAAATCAAAAACAATATCGAAATTATAATCATCACAGCAACTGCGTTTATCAGCTACAGCCATATTTGAAGTCGCAGTTATCAACCGCAGACATTTGTAATAAACCATCTCGTCTTAAGAAAAGCAGATGGCGGAGTCTCCCTATCACGTCATTACGAGTCAAATCTACACCCCCTTGGCAAATTTGACTACACACCTCACCTTAATTCAGCCCTCCCCCGATAGCTCAGTTAGCAGCATACGTCACGCTTGAGTTCACGATCCCAGGGCTCGATCCTGGCGCCTACAATAACCTCTCAGACAAAAGATGTCTGATCATTGAAGTTAAGCAACGCAACCCCAGTTAGTACTGACATGGGTGGCCGCCTGGGAAAACTGGGTACCGCTAGTATCCAAAAATCGTTGCATTAGTGTAGCGTCTGTGCAGTCCCTGCATCACAACTACACAAGTGGACGGGGCTCTAATGACCTTGTAGTTGAAGGGCCCGAAAACACCAACAAACATCAGACATAAGATAACAGCTACTTTAACTCCTTGCCCCCAATGTGGTAACTCCTTGCCCCAAGCATGCCACTCATAATCCTTTCCCCAGCGTATGGCAGGGTCGGGTACCCATCTTGTCCTTCTGAATGGACACAAGGGTGTTATATTGGACGGTGTTTCTCCGCACCAGCTGCAGACCAAAGCTGCAACCCCCCATGTTTATTTATCGTCTTTCTACTGATCGTTGGGTGAACTCCACCTCCACCAGACACCAGGAAGGGTGGGGGGCGAGCTCCTACACCTGGAATTTTGCCTCATCTACCCGTTGCATAGTAGAGAGGGTTCTTTGACGTATAAATGCACCACGTGGGACCTCGGTTTCACTTGTCATCCGAAGGAAGGTGCACTCGTGGTTTCTCTCCACCAAAAGAATCGGAGAAGCCGGTTAGGCCCAGGCTGAAGTAAAGTGACAAACTGTTCCAGGTTAGTGCGAAGTAGACTGCGGTCAGTGCAGTGCCTGGAAAAAAAACCACTACCTTCCCTCCTTGACGTAGGCAAAGGGGGTTCACAGTTGGAGACTGATGTTTAATAACCAGTCATAAGCAAGGTTCACTTCCGAGTGAAGGTCATCTGGTTTCCATAACATATGGTGGACAAAATAAATCCTCTTCATACCGATTGGGGCGAAACCCGGCGGCCTTCAGTGCGTGCCAGTACGAGAACAAATTCACAAATGGATTTCACTTCTCCCTCTGATTTGGATGGTAAAGCGGCGTCATTGATTCCAAACAATGTCAAGAAGCCCATATTTCTACGTATTTTATAAGGTGGAACATCACCAACTATGACAAACGTCCCATCTAGGAACGGGACAAGTGAAATGCTTCTGCGCGTGCGCAATTCGTTACGTGCTTTCAGGATATGCTGCTATGTCTACTAGTTCACGGTTCAAGGTCCACGAACAGAAGAAATGCTTTGCTCGGTCCACTAAGAATTCTATGTAACCTTTTGTTCTGTCCCCCAGCTTTCTGCTAACAAAGAAGGATATAGTATCGTCCCATTTGAGAATCCCCATACTATACTGGAAAAGTCCACAATAATAGACAGTCTCAATCAAGAGCTTTTCTTTTTTCGTCTCGTATGTCAGCTAAATTCATTTGTATTATCAAACGGGACACCGGGTGTCTCTTAACTTTCAACGTGCTAAGAAAGCCCACCTCTTCAACTGGCGAGGGAATCAATTTTTGAGGAGAGGGAAGGAAAAAAGGGGGCGAAAATCAGGGGTTAGCGTAGGGCAAAAAATACAGAAACCATCACAAACACAAAAACACCATATTGTATTCGTGTTCTCCTTTCAGGAGAAATATTCCTCCCCAAGGGTGACCCCCAAATGCTTCAGAGGAATGCTACACACAACGTACTCCCCCCAAAAATAACAAATATTAAATTTGACAGTTGAAACTCATGCACAAAGAAAAATGCTTCTTGTTGAACGCATTCGAAAGGTCAGAGGTCAGCGAGCAATCTGCTGCCTTCCACGCGTTTTCTGCTCGTTACAAATCCAGCAGAGGTGCACCGCATACCAAAAAACCATTATCTGCATCAACACCCTTTCTCCCCCTTCACACATTCCATCTATCACGTTTTTAAGTTCTGTCTGTAGCACATCCTGGGTACACCATCAGGGCGCAAAATGAAGGGAGCATATTAGGCTTCTGTCCAAAAGTATTCAACTACTTTCCTGTCAACAATGTGAGGCCAGACATGCGCTCAGGAATCGGTTGTAAAATCTGAAATTACTAACCGAAAAAAATTAAAACGGGGGAACTGATGGACTCCTCTTTGCTAGTCCCGGACCATTTGGACTACTGTATATTCTTTCGATTGCAATCGCTGACAGTGGTGAGGGAGGGTGTTGACGTACTCAGAAGCACAGGACACAACCACAAAGGGCTGCTTTCTGGCGAGGGAGACCCCCCCCCCACAGGAGCCCTCCGTCCGAAGAGAAATAAAACCGTGGTCCCGTGCGATGTACAATGTCATTTGTACGTAAAAGCAGAGGCGTCGCTAGGGTTTGCGTCACACGGTGCGGCGACGCCACGGTGTCACCCCCTTCTCCCGAAAAAAAAGCTGCTCCTTCTGCTTTGGTGTCACCCCCACTTGTCATGGTGTGAGTGGTGTCACCCGGTGCGGGCCGCACCCGCCTAGTGGCGCCACTGCGTAACAGCACCCTCTCTACTATGTAACGGGTAGAGACGGCAAAATCCCCAGGTTAGGAGCTCGTCCCAACTCCTCCTAGCGCCTGGTGGTGGGCAACCAGCTGCGCAAAAATGCCACCCAAGAGTCCATTCATAGGGACAATGATTGGTACCCGACACTGCCAATGCTATGGTAGGGTCGGGTAGGATTCGGAATAACAATGATGAGAAACGTGAGAACCTAGAAATTTAGGAGAATTAACCGCTCCTCCTACGTCCTCACCAAACGTTACCTTTGCCTACTCAGTACTAAAAAACAATTACCTTACCGGAAGGCGACCACTTCTTAGGTTGCACCCCTCTAACCCTTTCAAAATACTGCTTATATTTTCAACTTCACCTCACAGACTTAAAACCGGCTATGATTTCACCCTTAAAACTCCTGACACCGGCTAACAATAAATAATGGCGCCTAAGGGACACTTATGTGCCACGTGACACCACACTAATACAGCGTGAACAATGTACAGTACTACCACCCCCGCATTTCTTTATGATGACTAACCAACAAAGTCACATCCATACAAGAAGTCACACGATAGATGACGTCACAATAGGAAACACCTTCCTTTTTTTTGGCAAACTGGGTTAGCTAATGTCGTTGCGAGACTCCTTTGTTGTTTGTTGGAGTTTAAGGTCCCGTCAACTACAAGGTCATTAGAGACCCGTCCACTGTATAGTTCTAATGCATATACTGCACAGACACTACACTAAAGCGACGATTATTGGGTATTAGCAGTACCCAGCTTTTCCGAGCGACCACCCATGTCAGTACTAACTGGGCTTGCGTTGCTTAACTTCAGTGATCAGACGAGAACTGGTGTGTCCAACGCAACTCGCCGCTCCCTTGTTTGTTAGTGTTTTAGGTCCCGTCAACTACAAGGTCATTAGAGACCCGCCCACTGTATAGTTCTGATGCATATACTGCACAGACACTACACTAAAGCGACGATTATTGGGTATTAGCAGTACCCAGCTTTCCCGAGCGACCACCCATGTCAGTACTAACTGGGCTTGCATTGCTTAACTTCAGTGATCAGACGAGAACTGGTGTGTCCAACGCAACTCACCGCTCTTGCGAGACTCCTCTGAAGATCAATTCAACAGGGAGAATTTCACAGCCTGATTGCGTCGGGCAGACCAGTTCTCGTCTGATCCCGAATTAGGCCTAAGCAACGCAACCCCAGCTAGTACTAACATGGGTGAACGCTTGGGAAAAACTGAGTACTGCTAATGCCCAAAAATCGTCTTAAAAGTGTAGCGCCTGTGCAGACCCTGCATTAGAACTACGCAATGGACGGAGATCTGATGACCGTCGGGAGCGGCGAATTGCATTGGACACACCAGTTCTCGTCTGATCACTGAAGTTAAGCAGCGCAACCCCAGCTAGTACTGACATGGGAGGCCGCTTGGGAAAACTCGGCACTGCTAATACCGAAAAATCGTCGCATTAGATTAGCGTCTGCGCAGTCTCTCCATAATAACTATGCTGTGGACGGGGCTCTAATGACCTTTGTGGTTGAAGGGCCCTTAAACATAAACCGGGTCCGCTCTAGCGCTTACGTCGCCCTGGACAGAAGAGACAAATTGCTGCCCCTTAAGAATATAATGCAAGTTCAAGCAGCAGTTTTTATCACACTTACAGCCAAAAATGGGGTCCCGGAGTAATGACCGGGTTGTAACCCTCTAGAGCGGGCCCTGCAACGAAACAAATACATGGAAAGGGTTCTTTTACAGGTAAGCAGTGACATCACGCAGGACATGTGGGATTAAGGTTTTAACCTTCAATGAATCTCAAACGGAAAGCGCACCTGAGGAGTTTCTAGCTACTGTCACACCAAGAGCTATCACGAGCTACCCAAGGCGGCAGGGCAACAAAGGGCCATTTACAGATGCCACAGGTTAAGCATACTTTGGCCTCACTGAACTTCATTTCCGGGTAAAAGAGGGGGTGTTGGACATACAGTTGTCAACTTCGAGTTCAGAACAGAAACCACCCAGTTACGTTGGCGAAGGATCGAACCTACGCACTGTGTTCTCGTTGTTTGTTGGTGTTTTAGGCCCCCGTCCACAGCATAGTTCTTATGCAGAGACTGCACAGACGCTACACTAATGCGACGATTTCTGGGTATTAGCAGTACCCAGTTTTCCCAAGCCACCACCCATGTCAGTACTAGCTGGGGTTGCGCTGCTTAATTCAGTAATCAGACGAGAAGTGGTGTGTCCAATGCAATTCGTCGCTCCCCTACTACGTTCTCATGCGTAAAACAACACAATACCCGAAATAAGATTCAGAGAGGGGTGAGAAGGGTGCTTCACAATGGGGAAGAGGGGGGGGGGGGGGGGGGTTAATTCGGTAACTTCCTTAGTATATAATGAAGAACAAGACGACGAAAACGATATAGGTATCAATTGAATTAAGATCTTTAACCTCTAGTCAGTGTCCCAAAGCGCACCTACTGGATGTAAGATTTCCGAAAAATTAGTTCCATGAACAACGTTTGTCGCACTCGATTGTCTGCCGACATTGTCACAAAACTAATTATCATTTCACCTGACAATCTTCATTTAACAACCTGTCAATTAAAAATGCGCATTTACAGCTGAGCCTGTCTTAGAAACCTAGGGGTAGGCAGGCGTAGTGCCGAATTTTAACAAGTGACACGTTTTCAGCACGGTTCCGTTCTGTTATTCGGCCAACATTCGCACTAGCGCCACCGGCGTCAAACATGTCAGTTTCGATTACATGTAAGATGCCACCACTCACACAAATTGACCACTACACCTACAATGACCACCAGGAAAGAAAAAGATGACACGGTCTACCTAGTCTCGCTGCAACTCATGCAGAAAATGCAATCAAACCCTTTTTTCCTTTCCAAGTCAATTACGTCACATCCGGCTACAGATACAGGTTAATAATCCGCCTTTAAATTCAAATTATTGCACCTGT
>JAAFCE010006949.1:23353880-23405138 GCA_013389805.1 Trigoniulus corallinus | reverse complement strand
CGAAAGAAGGCGAACTCGAGGCCTCTTTCTCTCTCGCCCGAAAGAAGCCAACTACTGACGTAGTTACCGATCGTGCTACCCACTACGGGGGAAATGTTTAATGCATAAATTTACGAATGAATAACTGTTTTTTTACACGCCTCATTTAAGATAAACTAAAGACGCACCGTATTAAACTGCCTAAAAAAATACTCGTGAAAGAACACCAGAGGAGGCAAGGTGGTGGGGTTGAAAGAGGTGCTGATGTGATATGAGAAATAAAAAAGTGGCATCCCAAGAGTGTAAACATGCACACTTCCTAGAAATAATAAGAGGTGAACTTATAACAAAAATTCATCACATAAAAAGGTGTGGGGAGAGGGTGTCAGGCTAATAATACGTTCAGTGATTGACATTGTACACACCCACACAGTAGAACTTACTTTCCCATTTGGGACAGAATGAGTTCACTTGGGACATTTCTCTTCTCCGTTTGACCCGTAACAGAATCAAACACATCTTAATACATCAAACATCTGTTAAGGTTAGGTCACTTAACAATTTGTCCGGTCAACTGAGTCATCAAAATTCCAATTTAGGGAGCAGTGGCGTCGCTAGGGTGTCACCCCCTCTCCCGAAAAATGCCGCTTCTTCTGCTTTGGTGTCATCCCATTTGTCATGGTGCGAGTAGTATCACCCGGTGCGGACCGCACCCCCTAGTGACGCCACTGTTAGGGAGAAGGATCCACCTCAAGAATGACCAGTGACAGCAGGGCCACGTACGATAACGGAAAGTATTCCAATACATGCTTAATTAAATGTGAGACCTTTGCAATTTCAATTCTCATGTTTCCACCCTACTTTTAATTTGGGAGAAAGGGGAGGGGTACTTTCTACGACGGTGAGGAAAAATTAATCATTACAGATGGTGAGGGTGAGAGGGGACACAGTTTTCAACAATTTGGTGTGTTAGTGTTGGGGAGTAAGTCAAGCAGCCACAACAGGACGAACCCTAAAGCGACTGCTCACGGGTGAGGAACAGATAGGTGTAGGGGATGTAGTAAAGGGGAAATTTGAAGCATCCAACGTTCCCTACCAACCACCCATGTTGGTACTAACTTGCGTTTGCGTCGCTTAACGTCAGTGATCTGGCTAGTCCTGTTGTGTCCAACCCAACTGGTGAATTGCATTCTGTTTCGTTGGTGTTTTAGGGCCCTTGAACTACAAGGTCAATAGAGCACCGTCCATTGCGCAGTTCTAATGCAGAGACTGCACAGACACTACAGTATTACAACGACGTTTTGGGTACTAGCGGTATCCAGTTTTCGCAAGCGAACACCCATGTTAGTACTAGCTGGAGTTACGTTGCTTAACTTCAGTGATCAGACGAGAACTGGTGTATCCAATGCAATAAGCCGCTCCCACTTAAATGCATAGTGATGAATGGGAAGGGGGTCAAGAGGTTGCACGGGGAGGAAGAGAGACAACAACTGAAACTTAATAATATTCACCATACTCTTCCTCTAGGTTGAATAATTTAATTGAATTATAAATCTCTTAAACTATAATTAAACAAACGTGGGATGGGTCTTTTGAGCGCCGTTACTGACTCAGCATCGAAATACGATATCAGTTTCATGGCAACTAATGAAGGATGCTAATTCACAATAATAAACCTATGACGCTCGCGCAAACATACTCAACTTAGTCACAGTAATGAATAATTGATATCAACAATAGTCCCTAACTCAACGAAGCAAAGGGCTAAAAAGATCGGTAGAAGGGTGGGAGAGGTCAGCAGAGAGGTCAGTAGCGACGGATCTGACAATCAAGGATCCTGCGGCGAGAGAGAGAGAAGAGATGTGAAAGATAAAAAGATATGTTGAGTTGAACCGGATTGATATCCTTGGCCATTACTATAGCAGTCAACCGGTTGACTCTTATAAAATGACCACAAGCACAATTCCCTTCTGATGTTTTGAAATATGGTCGATTGAGCCAAAAGGGGGCAGTGGAAATTAGAAAAGGTCAATTCGACCTTTGGTCAGAATATTTTCAACATATAACCATCACCAAAAACCTCGAAATCCAATTAAAAATTACTACCACTTGATGCAGCATCGCACCAATGCAGGAAGTAGATTCTTCAACCCTTCCTTTCAAATGACAGCATGGTCGTCATCACTTCAGCCCAAAAGTTACGCAAGGAACAAAATGAGACGCAGGGCGATGCAGGTGACACAGGTTGAAGCAGCACAGCAAACGAAAACCCCGCTAGCAGGCATTCACCGCACATTGAATCACAGTTTATGAAATTTGGTGGTTGGAAGCGGCCACCCATGTCAGTACTAATAGGGGTTGCGTTGCTTAACTTCAGTGATCCAACGCAATACAGCCGCTCTTTCCATTTCCTGTACCAAACCGGAAGTAAGGGTTCTCTACTATATATTCCTGTAACAAACTATCTGGCGCAGTCGTCATCATCATACCCTTATCCCGCCTGTGGCAGGGTCGGGTCTGCGGGTTCTAGCCCTCCAATCCTGTCTGTCCCCCACCAGGTCCCCGCCCACCCCACATACTGCCATGTACTTATGGACAACCTGATCCCACGTCTGCTTCGGTATCTCCCTGCCCCGGGTGCTACCGACCACCTGCATTCCTGGCAAGGATCTAACGAGCTCCACCTCCCCTCTTCTCATGACGTGTTCTGGCACATTAGTATATCAAGAAATTGCCCATAGGGATGGGGAGTAAGGTCATAATCCAGAGTCGGCAGCCAGAGCACCTGTGGGTTCCAGGAATACATATATGGGTACTCGTTCCTGCCTCTACGAAAAAAAAAGATTATGAATGACAGCGAGAAAGCCACAAGTAATCTATTAATGACATGGACAATGGACGAAGGCTGCTGGAGCGGACCAGTTCTCGTCTGATTACTGAAGTTAAGCAACGCAACCCCAGGTAGTAGTGACATGGGTGACCGCTTGGAAAAACTGGGTACCGCTAGTATCCAAAAATCGACGCATTCGTGTAGTGTCTGTGCAGTCTCTGCATCACAGCTACACAGTGGATGGGGCTCGAATGACCTAGGAGTTGAAGGGCCCTAAAACACCAATAAACAAACGAAAGTTACTCCAGTACTGTGCAAGAGGGATGAGGGGAGAGATAGGGAGAACTAAGGGCACCTCCTCAGTACTCGTCCCTGCCTCGACGAAAAAAGATTATGAATGACAGCGAGAAAACCACAGGTAATCCACTAATGACATGGACAATGGACGAAGGCTACTCCAGTACTGTGCAAGAGGGAGGAGGGGAGGGAGAGAGAGAGAGAGAGAGAGAACGAGGGACACCTCCTTAATTCGATAGAGAGCAGGGTAAGCTCATTTACGTGGTGGGCAGGAATGAGACTAAAAGTAATTCATAATTCATTACTTCGGTGGACAGAGGCAAGTCCTGGTGAGAGGGCAATTCATCATTTTGGGGTTTAGAAGAACTACAATTAGGGAGTCAACGATTTGAAAATTGTTTCTTTACAAAATAAAACTTCTATACATAAAAAGAGGAGGAGAAGGACTAGTAAGAAAACTACATGTTGATGATAACCTGTCAAAAGTTAGAAAATGATAAGACAAAACTTAAATGAAGTCCCTTAACTTTCGGTTAAGCCCGGACAATGAAGAAACGACGGATGCTGCGAAGTTCGTCGTCGTTCTCATGAACACCAAAAATTTCATTTACTGCAACATTGCGCCGTGTGTATCCTCCTTAATTAATTCCTGAAGAAGATGCAGATATCCGCACAACCAAGTGCGGAAGAGGAAAAGAAAAATCTATTTTCATGTAAATTATGCTCTCTGGTAATCAAATATTAAATAAAAAATTCATGAATTTGATTATCTAGAAAAGAAGTTAATGAAATAGTTTGCCCCTTCAATACCTCGCAATACATTACCATGACAGTTCTTCACATCCTTAAAATAATAATAAAATCAGGAAAAAAAATGCTAACGCCATTCCGAGTTATTTTCTTTTGCATTTAAAAAAAAAACTAGCTTTCAACTTAATAAAAATAATAATAAACACGAAAAATTCGCTGTAAAAATTCCTCCATACCACCATTAAAAAAAGGCAACAACATCAACCTATCACATTCAGTTAATACTGTCAATATGACGTATTTTAAGAATGACCTTAAACAACGGGATGGGGCAGTTCACCAATGAACAAATACTCATAAACCCAATCACATATAGTTCGCCTCACGACTACTTTCGGGCTATAGAGAAACCCCAAGTGCGCCTTCCTTCCGAAATGCCGTGTGATGTACGTAAAAGACCCCTCTCTACTATGCAACGAGTTCTACGAGCTCGGTAGTGTCCCAACGAATGGGTAGCAAAGCAATTCCTAACTTTTCCCGCCTATGGCAGGATCGAGTACCCATCTTGTCCCTCTGAATAGACACAACGGTGATATATTGTACAGTTTTTCCGCAGCCGGCTTCGGACCATAGCTGCAACCCTTTCCCTTATACTGTTCGTTGGGGCAGTCCATCGACGCCAGGGGGGGGCGAGCTCCTACACCTCGAAATGTTGCCTCACCTACCCGTTGTATAATAGCGAGAGTTACAATACGTGCTAATGCCATCGTACACCACACGAGACCTCGGGTTTAGATCTAACCCAAAGGAAAGCGAACTCTGCGCTTCTCTCTTGCCCAAAAGACGTCAACCCCTCTCTACCATGCAACGTGTAGATTATGCACCATTTCCAGGTGTAGGATTGTTGTTTGTTGGTGTTTTAGGGCCCTTCAACTACAAAGGTCATTAGATCCCCGTCCACAGCATAGTTCTTATGGAGAGACTTCACAGACACTACACCAGCAGTCTTCAAACTGTGTTCCGCGGAACCCCAGGGTTCCGCACTACATCCATAGGGGTGGTCCGCGAGTCAAAATGAAAATCCGTGAGTCGACAAAGTTTGAAGACCGCTTCACTACACTAATGCGACGATTTTTGGGTATTACCAGTACCCAGTTTTTCAAAGCGGCCACACATGTCAGTACTACTGGGGTTGCGCTGCTTAACTTCAGTGATCAGACGAGAACTGGTGTGTCCATCACAATTCACCGCTCCCTCCAGGTGTAGGGAGGGGTTGCGCAGCTTTCGCCAGCAGCCAGCTGCGGAAAAAAACTGTCCAAAATATCACCCGCGTCCGAGGGACAAGATTGGTACCGGACCCTGCCATAGGTTTAGGAGTTGCTATACGAGTAGCAGAGTTCTTCACGCAGGACCACGGCTTCCGCCTTTCCCAAGAGGGAACCCAACCATTGACTCAAGAGTGAACTACACTACCACTAAGCCACCAAGGCCGGTATAGCCCGGTAGTCATGGATTACTTCAATTAACATAGAGTGAATGGTAACAAGCACCTACACACAAGAATGTCCATCTCTGGTTAAAATTCAAAAATTAACGTACGAAAGGAGGGGGGGGGGGCAAATTCCAGGACTAGGATTGCAATTTACAACGTAGTACAACTTTCCATAACACAATTATTGATATAAAAAAGGCTTCAATCCTTCAAGGAGTTCAAGAGTGGCGGCAGCACCAGCACAACATTTCGACAGACGAGGAACTGAACCCAAGTCGTCTTCACGTTAGGCGACAGCAACATCCATCATGCTATCAGCCTATGACATTTTAAACCTCCACCTCCTTTTTAAATTAAACAGATTGCCTCTAAAGACAAAGAAAAAACTGATATCACTGAACAATGATATACTGGGACCCTTTAATCGCCTACAGAGCAATCTTTAAGACCAAAAAATAAATCAATAGGGTATTTTTTATTTAAAAAAAATGTGAAATGCTCGTTGGCGTTAGCCCGTTTTTATTTAAAAAGCCCCAACTATTTTATCATGCTGAGCTGACAATTAATTGGACGAAAAAAAAAAAAAACATCATAAAAAATAGTTTAAAAAAAAAAAACACCACTTAGGACGTAGGAAAAAAATAGGATTAAGACGTTCAAGTAAGAAAGGTGGGCCCCCTTGTTTACATCCCTTTAAGAAACCCCATGAAGATTAATGAACATACCTATCAAACTACTACGCATGCGTTCACATCTGACGTGCCATTTTTTTTTAAATATAAACAAACACATTTCTCTCCTCTCATTGATTTTTCTCTCACTAGATTAAAAACAGAGACACAATACTTTCAGGGGGAGAAGGAAAAGCAGATCGGAGGGCACGTAAAATTATACACGACAAAATACGTAAATACAATAAGAAAACGTTGATATTAACAAAGTAACAATAACGCTCCTACTTAAGGCGATTCCGAACCCCCCCCCCCCCTTAGTTCCATCTCCATTTGACAGGGGGCAGGCAGGTTGATAGCTGTTACAAAATGAAGGCCACGAAATAACTTTGCAAATTCACCCAAACGGTTTCAAGGGTGTAAATTCAATTCCGGAAGAGGCCAACATTTTTTCCCCTTTTATATCAACAGTTTGATTGGTAACCAATTCATGCTAGTGTCTGTCCTGGCCAGAAATAGCATCAACTTGTCTCGTCGGTGCTTTAGGGCCCTTCAACTACAATGGTCATTAGAGCCCCGTCCCCTGCGTAGTTCTAGTGCGAAGTCTGCACAGACACTACGCTGTTAGGACGATTTAGGTATTAGCAGAACGAAGTGTGCCAAGGGGTCACCCATGCCAGTTCTATCCGGGTAGCGTTGCTTAACTTCAGCGATCAGACGAGAACTGGTGTAACCAGAAATAACATCAAAGGTTGTTTGTTTGTGTTTTACGGCCCTTCAACTACAAGGTCATTAGAGCCCCGTCCACTGTGTAGTTCTGATGCAGAGGCTGCACAGGCACTACACTAATGCGACGAGTTTTTGATACTAGCGGTACCCAGTTTTCCAAAGCAGCCACCCATGTCAGTACTAACTGGGGTTGCGTTGCTTAACTTCAGTGATCAGACGAGAACTGGTGTGTCCAACGCAATTTGCCGCTCCAACATCAAAGGTACCACAAGGAACAATTCAACTGCACCGTGGGTCCATTTTGAGGTTTGCTTCCCTCATGTTCAAAACTGCACAAACGTGAGCTTAACGTAATGAATCCAGGCAGCTAATGAGACGGTGTGAAGGAGACGGGGAGGGGTTGAAACGGGTGCATTATGGGTGAAAGGTGGGTGAGGGGGCATATTTCAAATACAAACTTTGGTAGAAAATATCGATTGCTTTATTTAACATCAGCCTCACAACTGCATAAGGTAGTTTCCAGGCGCCAGGCGAGACAAGCTACTACAGCTGGGAGTTTTGCCAATCTACTTATTTCTTTTCATCATCATCACACCCTCTGCGAGTTCTGCGAGTTCCAGCCCCACTCCTGCCAGGTCCTCGTCCACCCCACACACTACCATATCCTTATGGGCAAACTGCTCCCACGTCTGCTTTGGTCTTCCGCTCTCCCGGGTTCTTCCAACTACCTCCATTGTCATGACGGATTTCGAAGGATTGCCAAGGCTCTTCAACTACGAAGGTCATTAGAGCCCTGTCCACTATGTAGTTCTGATGTGGCAGTCTACACAGACACTACGCAGTTTAGACGATTTTGGGACATTAGTAGTAGCCAGTGTTCCCAAGTAGTCACCCACGCTAGTAATAGCTGGGGTTGCGTTGTTTAACTTTAGTAATAAGACGAGAACTGGTGTGTCCAACGCAATGGTGACCCTAACGAGCTCCTCTTCCCATCTTATTCATTTTCTACATAGAAATTGCTTGTGTGCGGGCGTAGGTGGATTCAATGAGTACAAAATACAGGCCCTAATCCGTTGCATGCTCAACGAGGCAGATTCTCATCCAATTCTGTCCTCCTCCTACAAAAGTTGGCAGAGCGGTTAAGTAAAGGTACATGACATGGCCAACGCCTTCATTTCTCGACCGAAAAAAAGTACCTGCAGTGACCAGAACCGAACCAACATATGCATACCGCGTAATCAAAAAAATAAAAACGAGTCCAGCACTTCCTTTAGCATGCGATGAAAAGAGAGCAATGCTTGTGAAATTCCCTCTAATTTTCCACACATCTTGCACCAAATGCAAGGTCAGAGTACCCATTTACCTCGACAGTTTAAATTAACTAGGAAAACTTGGTCTTAGAAACCGAAAGTCAAAAACATATGGCGACAGATAAAAAGGCCTGTGGCAGTGAAAGTAAGTAAGCGAAACCAGAGAAACATCTGGAATTTTTTAAAAAAGAAATCAACTCGGTATACACCCACGCGTTAATAAAAACGAGTTTTCCACCACAAATCATCTCTTAATACAATTTTACATCCCACAGAGCGAATGCCTCTCATTTTAAACGTCAAATACGAGGGTGCTACGTGTGGAGAGGAGCACGAGGAGGATGAGGAGGTAGGCTGCAAGGTCAGACACTAAAAAAGATACCACCCAACAAATTAACAAGGAAGATTCATCTCACTCCTCTCTTCAAATCGTTCAACAAGATAAGGAACTAAATATTCTCCTCTCTTTATTTCCACAACGGAAGAGGCCACACGTTGATTTTTCATCTTTTATCAATCTTCAAGAATAAGACGCCCATCAAGATTGATCGATTCTTTCCATCAAAATAGAGAAAGGTGTCTGAAGTTCGACTCTGTTATCCCTCTATCCCTCTCCCTCCTGCCATCAAAATTATGATTAATTGTTCAACAGTCGGTAGACTCATGCAGAATACTCCCTCTTCTATCCTCTCCGAAGTAAAACAGAAAAAAAAATTGTACAAAATAATATCTTCTACTACCTTAATTCTCAACTCCAGTGCCCCAAAAAATTCGTGGGGAAAAGAAGCCCCGTTACGATCTTTCCTGAATGACCCCACAGGTTACTACATCCAAAACAATTATATAGAACCTTTCACGTCACAAAACAGAACAGAACCGCATTCCAAAAAAGAACAATATCGACGCCATTACAACAACAGCATTCTCCAAAGTACATTTCGGCCATTTCTTTTAAAAGGAGGTGAAAAGTTCACTCGATGCCTCTTTACTGTACGGAATAGTGGATCAACAGCTGGTCAAGCGTTTAATGAATGACCGGTAGTGCGTATACGAGTCAAATGTTGCCATACAACGGACAATTCTTCCAACTTGCCCTACAACTCCAACTAACCAATTTGACCATACTGCAAACATTAATCGAACGATGACTGCATGCCTAATTGACTTCTAATAGACTTCAATGCGGAGTTCATGTCCAGTTGATCGCCAACTACTACGTTAACGGTATGGTCAGTCAACCACTTTAACGACACTCGTGTTCAAAATTAAGAGAATTTAACACATTTATTAAAATTTCTCAAAAAATTGTTATGGGAACAGAGTAATAAAATCCCGCCTCGGTGGCGCAGTGGATAAGCACGCTCGGTAAATGCGTCAGTGGTTCTAGGTTCGACACTTGACCGAGGTGGGTTGGCTTCTTTCGGGCGTGAGAGAGGCCCCAGGTGTGCCTTCTTTCGGATGAGAACTAAAACCGAGGTCCGGTGTGGTGTACGATGGCATTTGTGAGTAAAAGAACACACCCTACTACGCAACGGGTAGAATAGTCGAAATCTTCATGTGTAAGACCTCGCCTCCACCTCGTGGCGCCTGGTACAGGTGGAGAGCAACGATAAATTCGTAAAGGTCATTATATCATCCTGTGGCTAGGTTGAATCTTGACCCGCTATCGCCCCCACCACCATTTGGGAAAAAGCAACTCCTAATCCCTTTCCCGCCAATGGTAGGTTAGGGTATCCATCTTGTCTTTCTAAATGGACACAAATGTGATATACAGGAGGGTGTTTTTCCACAGCCGGCTGCCGACCAAAACTGCAACTCCTACGCTTATTTATCTTCGGAGTCTACTGTTCGTTGGGACACTCCACCGACCCCCTACACCTGGAAATTCACCTCATCTACGCGTTACATAGTAGAGAGGGTTCTTTTGAGGTGCAAATGACATCATACACCACACGGGACCTCGGTTTTACTTGTAATTCAAAAAAGGCTCACTCGGGGTCTCTCTGTTTCTCGCCCGCAAGATGTCAACGCCGCAGATGCCCTTTTTACTTTGACATAAATCAAAACTGTACCAAAACTGTAACCCCTATTATTACTTGGCGTCGGTCTACTATTCGTAGGGGAACTCCACCGATGCCACTGGGCGTGCTCCTACACCTGGTTATATCGCCTCATCTACCCAGGGAGCGGCGAGTTGCGTTGGACACACCAGTTCTCGTCTGATCACTGAAGTTAAGCAACGCAAGCCCAGTTAGTACTGACATGGGTGGTCGCTCGGGAAAGCTGGGTACTGCTAATACCCAATAATCGTCGCATTAGTGTAGTGTCTGTGCAGTATATGCATTGGAACTATACAGTGGACGGGTCTCTAATGACCTCGTAGTTGACGGGACCTTAAACCCCAACAAACAACAACTCATCTACCCGTTGCATAGTAGAGAGGGTTCTTTCACGTGTGATTGTCATCAAACACCACACGGGACATCGATTTTACTACTCATAAGGAAAAAGGTGCACTCGAGGCACTATCTCTCCCAAAAGAAGCCAACCCACCTCGGCCAGCATCGAACCTAGAACTACTGACGCAGTTATTGAGCTTGCTACCCACTGCACCACCAAGGCGAGTATTTTGTTTTGACATATACGAATTAATAATAACAATCCGGAATAGCTAACAAACCATTCAATCACGACTTTACAACTAACGATAAAATGTTGAATATTATGTCACAAATGCTTGCGACAAACATAAAATATAAAAATGGACATTACAGAAATGACCATCAACATCATATCATCAAGTCAACAACAACAGCATGATGAGAATATTAAAAAAGTTCAACAAAAAAAATATCGGGCAATAAAAAAAAAACAACTTTATCACCACCATTAGAGAGCCAGGAAATGCCATATTAATTGACAGTTATAAAAGCACCATCTCTAGCTGGTAAAAACGATGTTTCCAGAATGAGGTACTATTATCATCGCAGCAAGAGATCAATCAGACCCCACCCCAGTATCTTTCGTCGCCAAGTCAGTCAGTGCCCAAGTCACAATAGACCACAGGCGTCAGCAACAATCTCAAACGTATCAATAACCAAAACACACTGGCGCCAAGTCGACCTCAACAGCAAGAACTCGATTTTTAGGTCACTCACTCTTGCCTCTTCACGTCACACATACGCAGGTTCGTCTCCCCACCCAGACATATAACATAGGTTTTCTTTAGCTTAACAGAGATCTAAAGCCCCAGCCCTCTCAGGCTAAGTACGAAGTAAAAGCCATGGTTCCAAGTCTGGGCGTGGGTGCAATCTGTCGTCATCATCATTCGTAACCCTGTTTACACATCAGAAGGGGCAGTAAAGCCGGTGCCTTACCAGATAAAAGAACCCTCTCTACTATGCAACGGGTTTGTTTGTTGGTGTTTTAGGTCCCTTCAACTACAAGGTCATTAGAACCCCGTCCACAACATAGTTCTTATGCAGAGATTGCACAGACCCCACACCAGTGGTGGCGAACCTGTGAACCACCATGCAATTTTAAGTGACCCGAATGAGAATTAAATCCATTTTTTTTTTGTCGTTTGTTGGTGTTTAAGGTCCCGTCAACTACAAGGTCATTAGAGACCCAATTATATCCAGTTTATCCTCTCGTAGTGTGTGAGGTGGACGGGGACGTGGCGGGCAAGAACCGGCAGACCCGACCCTGCCACAGGCGGTATAAGGGTATTATGGTGATGTTCTCTATTTGCTGCTTTAATGAACTAATTTATTCATTATTAATCATAATTTTTTTTATTCATAAAATTAAATAGTGCTCGCACCTGACCCGCGGACAACTTTTTGGTTTTTTTTTCGTCTCATTGTGACCCGTCTTTAAAAAAAAGTTCGCCACCACTGCCCTACACCAATGTGACGACTTTTTGGGCATTAGCAGCACCCAGATTTCCCTAGTGGCCACCCATGTCAGTACTAACTGAGGTTGCGCTACTTAACTTCAGTGAGCAGAAGAGAACTGGTGTGTCCAACGCAATTCGCCGCTCCCCTATGAAACGGGTAGACGAAACAAAAATCCCCCACTATACGAGAGCTCGCCCGCCCCCCCCCCCTGCGTCGATGGAGCGCCCCAACGAACGGTAGACCTACGATAAAGAACTTCTGGAGTTGCAGCTTTGATCTGCAGACGGCTGTATAAAATTACCGCCTAACAACAGATCGCCCATTGGGTCCATCCAGCGGGACAAAAAGGGGTACCCGACCTTGCTACAGGCAGGGAAAGGGTTATCAGCTGCATTTTGCTTTGATAGAAGGGTCAATACACAACAATTCCATGCTGACATTTCGAATGGGGCTATTCAGTCAAAATTACGTGATGCAATCATCTCTCACATCAAAGGCACAGGCCAGTAGTCATCCATTAAAGACGTTTTTTTTTAGAAACCGGCCGGTGGGTTGTGATCCATCCCAAACACAGGGGAATTTTATTATCTTGACCTACACTTACATTTTGCTCCATTTCAAAAGGTCGGGTACACCCTAGCCTAAACGATAGGACATGCATCGGAAGGGGTACGGACGGATGAGTCCTTCTCGCTTCGTTGGTGTTTTAGGGCCCTTCAACTACAATAGTCATTAGAGCCCGTCCACTGCATAGTTCTAATGAAGGGTCTGCGGAACCACTGCTATTACGACGGTTTTGGGTATTAGCAGTACCGAGTGTTCCCTAAAGCGGTCTGCCCATGCCAATACTATCCGAGGTTGCGTTACTTCAGTGATAAGACGACAACTGGTGTGTCCAACGCAACAGAGCCGCTACCGTCCCTCTCGCCCAGTACAGTAGTCATCTGCCCCGTCTGCGACCGAGATCGAACCACGGACTCTCGAGTGTCAAGAGCACGCAACCTACTGAGTTACCGAGACAGTCTTTAGAGGTGTCTCGGGTATCTTATTAGCCGTCTTTAACAACACAAAAATATGCACTCGGTTTTTTTGGGGGGGTCAAAAGAATGAGGGGAAGGGTTTTAGTTAAAAAAAAAAAAGAGAGGGGACGGAGGGTAGGGGGAATGAGATGTTGACAACCACAATTCAAGTTTAACAAAGAAACTGATAACAAACAATAGTTGAATTCTAAGGCGATGAAATCTTCATACAAGGGTGTATGTTTGGTATGAAACGGGTCACGGAAAAGGTAGAAAACAGACTTAGAGGCGTCCTGTCAACGTGGGAATTCGGAGGAGGGGGGAACAATCGTCACAGCTGAAGAAATAAGTGAATTATAGCTCTCTCTTAAGTAACGATGACGCGTATTAAATTCTTCACTTCTTTAACCGGATGCCATCAACACACAAATTCAGATTGATGAACCCCCATATTAAAGCAACTCCTAACCCTTTTCCCGCCTATGGCAGGGTCGGGTACTCATTTGTCCCTCTGAATGGACACAGGGTGATATATTGGACATAGTTTTTTCTGCAGCCGGTTGCCGGCCAAAGCTGCACCCCTAAGCTTATTTATCGTAAGTCTAGTGTTCGTTGGGGAATGCTACCGACGCCAGGGGGCGAGCTCCTACATCTGGAAATTTTGCCTCATCTACCCGTTGCGTAGTACAGAGGGTTCTTTTACGTGTAGGCGCCATCGTACACCCACACGGGACCTCGGTTTTACTTCTCGCTCGCCCGAAAGAAGCCGACCCACCATGGTCCAGTATCGAACCTAGAACTACTGGCGTAGTTGCCGAGTGAGCTAACCACTACGCCACCACGGCGGGTGATGAACCCCCATATTAAACCAGTCAAAACATAGGCCCTCCTCTTCCGTCTCCACTCCCAGGCCCTCCGAAGAAAATAATTACTAATTAATAAACATAAAAATTTAAGGGATTATACACAATGAAAAAGACAACCGGACGCCTTACAAATGCGGATAACCCAAATGACAATGGCCTAGTTCCAAAGCAGCATGGAATGAAAGGGGTAGTAACTAAGCAAAAAGAGGCACTAATCGACACACATCCCCATCAATCAAAACCCTTTTCCTCGCCTATAGCAGACCCAGATACCAAATGTGTCGCACGGGAGCAGGGAAAAGACGGGTGAATTGTGGTACGGCATTTTCAGTTGTTGTTTGTTGGTGTTTAAAGTCCCGTCAACTACAAGGTCATTAGAGACCCGTCCACAGCATAGTTCTAATGCATAGACTGCACAGACACTACACTAATGTGACGATTATTGGGTATTAGCAGCACCCAGCTTTCCCGAGCGACCACCCATGTCAGTACTAACTGGGCTTGCGTTGCTTAACTTCAGTGATCAGACGAGAACTGGTGTGTCCAACGCAACTCGCCGCTCTCGGGCATTTTCAGGGCTGCCGACATCAGAATTTTTTTTTACTAATCTACACGTACAAATCAACTCATGACCGTTTTCGCGCCTATGGCAGGGTACGGTACCCATGTTGTTCATCTGAATGGACACAAGGGTGAAATATTGGACAGTGTTTTTCCACAGCCGCTTGCCGGTCAAACCTTCAACCCCTAAACTTATTTATCGTCGATCCACTGTTCGTTGAGAAATTTCACCACCTCCACAGAGGGTGGTGGGTGGGGGGGCGACCTCTTGTAACTGGAAATTTTGTCACACCTACCCATTGCATGGTAGAAAGGGTTCGTCTACGTGCGAATGCCATCTTACACCAGATGGGACCTCGGTTTGACTTCTCACCCGAAGGAAGGGGCACTCGGGGCTGCTCCCTCTCGCCCGAAAGATGCCTAACCACCTCGGTCCAGTCTCGAACCTTGAACCACTGACGCAGTTACCGAGCACGCTACCCACTGCTCCACGATTTTCAATCAACACGTACAGAATCTTTAAATCCATGTAGAAATGGGAACCCTGTGGTACATGGGTGTTGAGAATAGAAAGGATTAGGAATGAGTATATAATTAGGTGTGGTCTTGGGGTGGGGGGGGGGGGGGGCACAGCAGGATAAATTGAGAGTAAACTGGGGTGGTATGGGCTTGATATCGGAAGAGGGTAGGAGAAGCTGGTCTGGTTCATCCCAGAGTTGCAAACTATTGGTAGCATTATGAACAGTGAAGACAATGGTGACCTAGTGGGGATGGACGGTCGGTACCCGCAGACGCGACCCTGCAACAAGGGGAGGGGGGGATAAGGGTATAACGATGATGAATAGAAAGGGTTGATCTGCGTGCAGTTGTTTTGTTGTTTGTTGGTTTTTAAGGTCCCGTCAACTACAAGGTCATCAGAGACCCGTCCACTGCATAGTTCTAAGGCATAGACTGCACAGACACTACACTAATGCGACGATTATTGGGTCTTAGCAGTACCCAGCTTTCCCGAGCGACCACCCATGTCAGTACTAACTGGGCTTGCGTTGCTTAACTTCAGTGATCAGACGAGAACTGGTGTGTCCAACGCAACTCGCCGCTCCCGATCTGCGTGCAAGTGGTTACCCGAATGGGATTGATCATCCTGCCACCATGACCCATACGAAATAAGTACACTAACGACTGAACCAATTACATATTACTAAACATACCAAATACAAAACAATAAGCCTGGTTCCAAGTTTTTACCCCATCCCTCTCAGGAAATGTGTTATTTGTCGAACAGATAACACTGACAACGACATTAATTTTTCGGGGTAACAATTTCAGAGCTAGTAACTAATAAATAAAACAAGTTCATTTGGCGAGGAGATAATAATCTAAAAGCCACCGGCAGTTAAGTGCCAAAAAAAAAATGGAAAATTTAGCAAGCAAACAGAACAGTCATTATGTCCCACTGCAGCACAGGTGTTTTCCAGCTGTAACCCCTTAAAGAAGTGTGCAAATTACTTCTCAACCCTCACCTTCCTCAGTTTCCTTCTGTTCCAACCCAACCGTTAAATCACATATCGTACAGGTACCTGTTTTTCCTGTAATAGGAGCACAACATCAGGACAAAAGCGCTCATTGTCCCGTTGGAATACATGAGAGACTTGTTGGACTGTTTTTATTCGTTGGGACATTTCTTCCACCTGGAATTTTTGCCAATCTGAACTGTCCATGTAGAAAGGATTTTTTTTTACGTCCAAATGACATCCTACACACCACATCGGGCCATGGCTTTGCTTAACATCCGATGGAAGGCCCAATCAGGGCCTGCCTGCCTCTCTCTCTCTCGTTCGAGGGGAGCGGCGAGTTGCGTTGGACACACCAGTTCTCGTCTGATCACTGAAGTTAAGCAACGCAAGCCCAGTTAGTACTGACATGGGTGGTCGCTCGGGAAAGCTGGGTACTACTAATACCCAATACTCGTCGCATTAGTGTAGTGTCTGGGCAGTATACGCATTAGAACTATGCAGTGGACGGGTCTCTAATGACCTTGTAGTTGACGGGACCTTAAATACCAACAAACAACAACAACAATCTCTCGTTCGAAATAAGCCAACACACCTCGATTCAGTATCGAACCTGGAACCACTGTCGCAGAAGTCGAGCACGCTAACTACTGCGTCACCGAGGCGGGTCGTAAATTTTCAATTACCACAACAAATAGCAACTCCTAACCCTTTTCCCCGCTTATGGCAGGGACGCATACACATCTTGTGTCTCTCTGAATGGGCACATGGATAATACATTGGATGGTATTTTTCCGCAGGCCGCTGCCGACAACAGCTGTGACCCCCTATGCTTATTTAGCATCGGTCTACTCTTCGTTGGGTCACTCCACCGACGCCAGGGGAGTGGTGCGAGATCCTACACACCTGGCAACTTTTGCCTTATCTACACATTGCATAGTGGAGAGGGTTCGTTTACGTGCCAATGCCATCGTACACCGCACGGGACCTCGGTTTTATCTCATCCGAAGGATGGCACACTCTGAGCCTCTCTAGCCCAAAAAAAAAGCCGACTCACCTCGATCCAGTACCGAACCTAGAAACACTGACGGAGTAGTCATACATTTTAAATTAAAAATAAACTGATCAATGGCCACAAGCAAAACTGGTCAACAGACAACACTGCCCACATAATACGGGTAACTGCGATTTATCATCCGGTGTCCACTTTGATGCAATCATAAAAATCAAGTGGCCACCTACCTTTTAGTTCAAGAAACTTGTTACAAAACCCTGTGGCCCAGCCGTCGAGTAAGTCAAAGGTCATTTTTTGCATTCTCACGTTTAAATTTGAAAAAAAAGGGGTCACAAGACGAACAGTCCTGGAAACGTGTAATGAATGATAAAGAAAACATAAAAAGGGGTTTGATTCCCAACTAACGAAATAAACAAATTTATGCTTGAAATGGCAACTCATTTTTTGGCATTTGGACCACACCAGACCTCCTATACGTCACTCACGGTACATGTCACTCACTAATCGAGAAACCTAATAAATTGCCCTCAAAAGTCTCATTCCTAACAGGTCACAAGTCAATGAAACAATACGAGTATCATCATATATCATACATTAAGCAGACGAGAAAACCGGGAATATGGGGAGGGGGGATTGGGGAGAACTTTAAGGGGAACAAAAAAGGCCATCCCGTTCAATTAGGAGACAAGCTGACAGTTGGTATTCAGCAAACAGGACCTGCCAACATAGAACAGATGTCTAAGCCGTTTTGCATCGTCACATAAAAGGCAACACTTTTAAAATCACACGTCACAGAAATCACTAACAAAATAAATCAAGGTCACCAAATCGGCATCCTGAAAACAATTCGGGAAGAAGCATCAACAACCCGTTTTGGATCTCCGTTTTGATGGTGTTTTAGGGCCCTTCAACTACAAAGGTAATTTAGATCCCCGTCCACTGTGTAGTTCTAATGCAGGGACTGCACAGACACTACGCTGATGCGAAGATTTTCGGGTATTAGCAGTACCCAGTTTTCCCAAGCGGCCACCCATGTTAGTACTAGCTAGGGTTTCGTTGCTTAACTTCAGTGATCAGACGAGAAATGGTGAGTCCAAAGCAATAACCTGCTCCTTACTCCTTTTTTGGAAACCCACTTCAATTAAACGGCAACATCCAATTTGACAACAAGGCTCGGGAAAGTATAGTCCGCGCACCCAAGGAGTGCAGTTGGGAAAAATGAACTGCCCCAAGAATAGGGGAATAAGGTGCATTTACAATGCCCATCACAGCTTGACCACACTTGACAAAGCTTTGATGAGCATTGTAAAACTTTAAATGTATGGACAATGGGATAAAGGCCAAGGGGGTGAGGGGCGCAACTTATAAATGCATTACATTTAAGGGGGCGTTGGCAAAGGACCTGATTGCCTAGGGCGGTGGTGACGAACCTTTTTTTGAAGACGGGTCACAATGTTAAAAACAAAAAGTTATCCATGGGTCAGGTGCAAACACTATTTAATTTTATGAATAAAAATAAATTATTATTAATAGCAAATCAAGTTTATAAAGTTTAACAATGATTAAAGGGTGAGGTCTGCGGGTTCTAGCCCTCCACGTGGTCGGCTATTTACTTCTTTTAAGGAACCAGCAAGAAAAAAATTGGGCGGAGGACTAACACACCTCCTGTACAACAAAAAGGTCCCACACCATCGTACTTCATGGACGCTTTCGTGTTTTGATTCGGTAAGGGGTGAGATTTCGGTAAAAAGATAAAGGAATAATCAACAAATTACCACTATTATTAAGAACAATTGAGGGTGCATTCCAAGACAACACGGGTGCAGATTCCTTCCTTGTAGTAGTGAACAGCAGCTTTCGGGAGAAAGGGTCAAGGCGAGGCGAAAGAAAAAACCTTAAAGCCTGCTTCACAACGGGAACGTAAAACGTAATTTGTGCAGAGGGGAGGGGCGACGGGTACGTCATGTGGTGGAGGTGCGCTCCTATTGGTCAAACGGCTTACGTTTAACGGACAAGTTGAATTTTTTTCAACTTTCCAGGCCGTTGCCGTTCTCGTTCCCGATGTAATTGTGAAGAGGGCTTATGGCAAGGCGCAAAGTGAGGCCGCAGGGTGACGCAGCCCTGCGAAATTTGACGCAAATTGCAAATCAGTATGTTGAAAAACTGCGATTCAATGTGTGGTGATTGCCTGCTAGGAGAATTTCGCAGGGCTGCGTTACGCTGCGTCACCCTGCGGCCTCATTTTGCACCTTGCCTTAAAGTTGATTCACTGCAACGTCAATGATAACAACAATCATAATTTTGCACATCAAATGTAGCCAAAAAAAGTGCTTGCTCGTCGTAGGATGTCCATTTAAAATAGTCTATCAACTCCCAAAAAAATTTATTTATAAAATTTAATAGCTCGACGCACGCAGAAAACACAACCTGTTTTACAGGTCTTCAAGCAGATAATCGGTGTAGATTAACCAGATAAACACAGGTTATAACATGCCCTAAATCAATGACAAAACACATCAGATACCACCATAATATAGACGACTATATACACGACTCAATTTAACACATAACGGATTAGGGATCAACCCCCCCCCCCCCCTGTTAGCGTCCCAAAGAAAGAACCACGTTCGCCACCTCCAAGATTATTAATTATTTCACGGGCTGGGCAGTAAACATAACAGCCATAACAGGCCGGACCCTTAGGAAGCTGCTCGCGGGAGATGAGGAGGTAGGTGTAGAGGATGTAGGAGAGGGGAAATTTGCAGCACCCAACGTTCTTTACCAACCACCCATGTGGGTACTAACGTGGGCTTGCGCTGCTTAACTTAAGTGATCTCACGTGTGTCCAAAGCAACTTGGCTGCACGAGGAACAACAAAGTCTACAACAGGTCGTATTGCTCTCCTCATTACGGAGGGCCAAGAGCTCTACCGCAGAAAGACGGAGGCAACAGTGGAGAGAAGCCGCAAACTGGACGCCTGACAAGCAGCCTGGAAGCCAGAGCACAGGAGATGAATGCAAGGCTCGTCCTGGACGTCGGTCGGGAGGAAGCTTAAGAAAACTGGGAGAGCGGCGAGTTGCGTTGGACACACCAGTTCTCGTCTGATCACTGAAGTTAAGCAACGCAAGCCCAGTTAGTACTGACATGGGTGGTCGCTCGGGAAAGCTGGGTACTGCTAATACCCAATAATCGTCGCATTAGTGTAGTGTCTGTGCAGTCTATGCACTAGAACTATGCAGTGGACGGGTCTCTAATGACCTCGTAATTGACGGGACCTTAAACACCAACAAACAAACAATTGAGAAAACTGGGCACCAATCCACCCAATTGCTCAGCGACCTCGGGGACCTCCGCACCTACCTAAACAAGGTGGGAAGAGCACATAACATGTTAGGAAGCGAGAACTTCTGGAATATGGTGTCATACCTCGAAGAGGGCATACTACATAAAAAGCGGAATCAGCTGAACCAAGAAGCACCTCAGGCTCAAGCATTTTAACCAATGAAGTCCTAAGGGTACAATAAAAAGCCTAGCCTCAACTAACGTAATAAATGATCCCGGGCCGGCATTAAGATGACTCACCTCTGTGGCAATATGATATGGGCGGCCTAGAAGTTGGAGCCCTTGATTACAGGTTCGACCCTGACATAGGCGGCTTACATTGAGTACTTATTGAGTACAGAGGGCGGCGGAGGGAGGACTACCAACGTTGACGGGAGGGGGATAGAAAGGGCTATATTTCCTCTCCCCAACTGAAAAGACGAGAGACATCAACACCCTAATCTAGTGGCGGTTCACGCTATCTTCAGTTCCTCATTTCCGTGGCGACTAGTCAGAACATACCTAACAATTGCAAGCTTACGAAAACCACTGTCCCTAATCAATCCGTCCCAAAACCGCAAACGTAACCCGCTTTCGCACTTAAAAGGTACCTCTGGAGGATGCTTGACCACAGACTAATGGACTCGAGTTAAATTACTACAGACATTTAGCACCTTAAATTACAGACAACGGATAAAATTTAAAGTACCGGTGGGGGAAAAGACAACAACACCTTCATTCCCAGAGTGAACCTTGCACTTTTCTGACACTAATTCAGAACAAGTTGCAAGTGGCATAACAACAATTTAGATTACACTGACAATGAAACAAAAAAATGTCAGCGATGTTTACGTCGGAATACGTGATAAAAAAAAAAACTCGTTAAAAATTGCCCAATCCTACTGTCCCGATTTTCCCTGATAACAGGATTTCTGTAACTTCAAAATATTCTCTTCACGACAGCTTCAAATAACTGCAAGAGAGAGAATTCAATTCAAAAACCTGGCAACACATACCGGATATCTCTTCACATCTGGCAATTCTGAAGACATTTTGACACAAAAATGCATAGAGCACACACACACTCACCCACACAACTTGGTTCGGTTCCAAGGATCAGCAGCTCAGTCGATGCCAAATTTTCAAGTGGGGAATTGAAGATGAACGAATAAATCATTATTGTTAATTCAATCTTTTGTCACATCTCTTGCCCATCAGCACAGGCGGCTCCCAATTCTACATCCCGTTTTGCAAAACGGGGTTCTCTAGTCGACCTTCACAAGAAAAAACGGCTGACTATGGATTGGCCTGTTGCTTTTATTTGGTACAGTGCAGGCGTTATTTGGTTATTTAACCTCGGCCTCACTACTTACTGCTCTGGAGGAAAAAGCGAGTTTTAACCTGAGAACTTTGCTTAGCTGCTAACTTCAGAAAACTCCTAACTCTTTTCCGGCCTATAGCAGGGTTGGGTACCCATCTTCTCCCTCTGATATATAGGCCAAGGTTTTTCCGCAGCCGGTTGCCGACGTACACCACATGGGGACCTCGGCTTTACACCCCATCCGAAGGAAGGCGCATTCGGAGCATCGCCCGAAGAAGCCAACCAACCTCGGTCCAGTATTGAGGCAAGGCGCAAAATGAGACGCAGGGTGTAGCAACCCTGCGAAATTCTATTAGCAGGCAATCACCGCACGTTGAATCGCAGTTTTTCACCCTACTTGAATCAAATAAGAGAACTTCTCTGCTTCGCACCGCTTTTTGATATTGTCACGCCAACTTCACGCAGGAAACTGCGGCATTGGTACTGCGCTCCACAGGGTCACGTGGCGCAGGCACTGAGTCACGTCACCCTGCGACTTAACATGCGCAACTACATATCATATGAGCTGCAGAAATTTATGGTGAGTCCCCCTGTGTCACCTGCGGAGACTGCGTCTCATTTTCGGCTGGGCTTGAACCTAGGACCACTGACGCAGTTACCAAGAACGCTACCCACCAAGTCGGGATAGCTTAGCGGCCCTATTCCACTACTTCCATTATCCTTTCAAAAACGGGTATAATAATCTCCAGTCCACTGGCGACAAGTAAACATTTTGTTCCCCATACGAAAGAAGTGTTTTAATGAGACTAATTCTCAATTTAAAGGCTACAAATCAACACAATTTTTAATAACATTGACCAAATGACCAATCAGTAAAATTAAAGTCACGTAGTCACGAATTAACCAATCTCCCTCCCTTAATACTGAAGATGCAGGTAATATCGTGAAAGCCTTGAAGCAAGAAGAAATAAAATAATACACGAAACAGTCAAGCATTAAAGAATTATGATTCAAGCAAGAGTTATCCAAGTAACGTTAGCATCCCTTAACGTTAAAAAACTGGTATCCCCGCTTGGTGTGCAATTGAACCAAGTTCCATATCCGGTTAGGCAACAAGGCGGTCCATTTACAGCAGTCCTAACCCAGGAACCTATATAATAACATTAGACAGCAACTCTACGAATAGGCTGAGGTGGTATGGACACGTTATGAGGAGAGGGGAGGAGGAACTCGTTCGGTGCATCTCAGGCATGCAGGTGGTCGGCAGCACCCGGGGTAGGGGGAAACCAAAGCAGACGTGGGAACAGGTTGTCCGGGGAGACATGGCGGTGTGTGGGGTGGACGGGGATCTGGTGGGAGACAGACGGGAGTGGAGGGCTAGAACCCGCAGACCCGACCCTGCCACAGGCGGGACAAGGGTGTGATGATGATGATGAGTCAGCAACTCTACAAAGAGTTGTCCCTCTCCCCTCTCTCTAGCACCCCTACTAGAAGAAATAGTCAAATGCCCGGGAGTGCAATTCAAACCTGACCTTCCAGAATTTTTCTAGCAGTATACATTCTTTGAACGTTGATATTTAACGAGACTCGGAGCAAAAATCAATTAATTTCCCACACAGGATGATATAATGGGTGCAAAACACTGGAACAAACCCACTCAATGATTAAATGTAACCCTATCGCGAGGTAAGCACATAAATAGTTAAAATAAAGGTCATGTGGCGAAAAGACCTACTTAATTTAATATCGTAATTTCCTCACGTGGCACAAAATCTACACGCTGCCTTCTAATGAAGCCCTCATCATACCCTTCTCCCGCCTGTGGCAGGGTCGGGTCTGCGGGTTCTGGCCCTCCACCCCTGTCTATCTCCCACCCTGTCAACCCCACACACCGCCATATCCTTACGGACAACTTGTTCCCACGTCAGCTTCGGTCTCCCCCTGCCCCGGGTGCTACTGTCCACCTGCATTCCTGGTATGGCCGTAACGAGGTCCTCGTCCCCTCTTCGCATCACGTGTCCATACCACCTCAACCTATTTTCCATCATTTTTTTCGGGGTTGTCCACCACCCCCAGACTACTTCTAACATACTCATTCCTAATTCTATCAGCTCTAGACACACCACTCATGTACCGCAGCATTCGCATCTCGGCTGCTTGCATTCTATTGACATGGTTCTTCCTCACTGCCCAACACTCGGCCCCCATATAGCAGAGCTGGCCTAACCACTGCCCTGTAGAACTTCCCCTTCAACTTGATTGGGGCCCTCCCATCACACAGGACTCCACTTGCCTGTCTCCACTTCAGCCACCCCCCCCCCATTGATTCTACGGGTCACGTCCGTGTCTATCTCCTCATTGCTTTGGAAAGTAGATCGATCCTCAGTGCCTTACCTTTTGCACCTTTTTCACCAGTTACCCTTGAACGGACGTCACCATTATTTACCTGTCCTTCCCAATTCTTTGATTAGTTTGTGGGTTGGGGGTGTAAGCCAGGCAGCCATAACAGGTCAACCCCTTAGGAGGCTGCCCGCGGGAGATGAGGAGGTAGGTGAAAGAAGGAGGAAGAGGGTTAATTTGCAGCACCCAACGTTCTTTACCAACCACCCAAGTTGGTATTGACGTGGGTGTGCGCTGCTTAACTTCAGTGATCTAACGGAAACTGGTGTGTCCAACGCAACTTGGCCGCACAATTGAAAGCTAAATACTCTGTCTCCGTCATGTTTATCGTTAGCCCTCCCTTTTCTATAGAAATTAACTGACTGATTACACGGAGAAATGAGTGCTAAGAAAACAACAACACAGCAACGACATTACTACAATATCACCTTCATTTGATGTGTAGATAAATACACGAGTATCCAACTGACAACAAGGTCTTTACCCTTTTTGTTCCACGACAATACCTTTCGAAACCTACCAAGTCAAACCAATAAACTACATAAACATTTGCGCTGCATCACAATCTCCTATTTAAATGACAAAACGCCAAACTATCTTGGTCTCAACACAGCCGATTCCGCAGCTTATCATAAAATGTCACATCATTTCCTTGCAAAAAAAAAAGGACAGGTTTAGACAAGATATAAGCACTCATATTACAATATACATCGTATCACCCCCCCCTCTCCCAAATTCCCCCAGCGAGACATCAGATTCGTGAACCTCGAGAGTTTCAAAAGACAAGTTCAAACACTAGAGAGAGACAGAGGGAACCATCTGCACACCATACTTTTTTTTCTTCCTTCTTTCCATCACATTCACTATGTATACGAATCACGAAAAGATAATCTAGTGAAGAAATAAAGTCACAAACAGGGCGAGAATTAGTTCACAGTAAAGTTCACTCAGGTACTAAATAACTGATAAGCAGATGGCAAACGAAGAAAATGAATCTACTGAAATGCGAAAGACGATAGACGAGAGAGACACTGATCACTAAGAGCTATTTTAGGATACTCACTCACTCACTCACTCACTCACTCACTCCTAAGAAATTGCTTCACTCTCTCACTGCAAAAGTCTGATCTTGTGCTCAACGCAGCTGAAAAGCTGATATGTTTGTTATACCTTGTCTGAAATCGCCAACCTGACCTCCTGAAATGTTTGGAAACTTTTCTGCAACAACATCTGCAATATAATTCTCACTTGCGAGCAATAAACTAAACGCATATATATACATTTACGCAAAATAAATGCCAAGTCAACAACAGCAGTAATACAAGTAACAGTATAGCAAACGATACGGTCGGTGTTATTGAAATTTAAAATCTAAACGTGACACACCTTATAAGGCGATAGAGACCCTCTTACTCTCCTCTTCCCTCCCTTCAACTAGATCAATTCAAAACTTGACATATACAACCAAACACCATGAGAAACCGGAAAATGGATTGCATTAAACACTGTCAAAAACTTATTTGTTTATTTTTGTCAATATGAATTCATTTTGCCGCCCAGGATCTCCACGTTGTTAAACTCGGACAACTGGGAGTGGTCACCCTCAGCAAGCCATATTTTTTTTGCAAAATGGGTGGTACAAAGTAGGCATCGTTTTCAAATCAAACAATTCACACAGCATAAAATACAGCCCTGTAATCACGCCACCCATGGGATGAGAATATTAGGTATTAATAGTACCAACGCAGTAACCAGACGCCTTAACTTTAGAATAACCAGACTCGTCCTACGGGCACCTAAAATTATCAAAATCATTGATAACAAGTCCTACGTGTTTTGTTTTTTTTTTCAAAGGGGAAAAGATATGAATAAGCAACTCAGATGCAATAATAACGATACCAACAACCGGCCGGCACATAAGTCAAGAAATTCAAAGTGCACTTGTAGGAACGATACAAGTTAACAGCCCATTTCATGTATCAGTTCTGGACGTGAAGAAAAAGGTCAAGTCAACTGAAAATCACAAGGGAGAAAGAAGAGTGGATGGATGGATACCACCGACAAAGGAAACCGAAAACTAGATCCAGATGTTACGTCATCTTGTATGATAAATGACATCTTTCACTTTGTCAATCACTGTTGCTGGAAACTCAATCATTGCAGTCTATTAATATGTATCATAAGAAACAAAGACTTTAAATAATATATCGTTCAACAAAACGTATTAAATAAAGAAGTCCTTTTTGCACACTAACAACAAACGGGCAATAGTGTGAAATATTAAGTGGGCTGAGATGGACACAGCGAGCGCGAACATCTCTGGTTAATCATTTCTAACCCTTTTCCCGCCTTCAGCCATTTACTCTAGTCAAACACGCAAACCCACTTGATTCACAAACTTATCTGAAAAAAAAAACTCAAATATTAACATTATTCTCCATTAATACATATTTCATCAACTAGAAAGGTGCAATAATACCTTTCTATGTAAACTTGTGCAATCCGTAAGTTTAAATCGAGTCGCGACATGTCTCACTTCTTTTCGTTTCCTATTAATACTTGCCAACCAACCCCAAAATTAGCCAACATATTGAACCGCCGCAAAAACCATTAAATAAGACACGCACTACAATCGCACAAACTGATAGATTTAATTAGATAGGTGTGTGTCTATTGAGACTTATCTGATATATGACAGGTAGGGTCAATAGCCACATACCGTTGTACCGCTTTTAAAAGAAATATATTCAATGATTAGTTGGCAGTTAGTGCTACCTATGAAAAGAAAGACCATTTAAAGAACTATGAATGTATGTTATATATATATCCATCTATCGTTTTCGCTTATAATGTCACAATGGTCCCTAGAGTCAATCTAGCAATGGTCCGTTTTCATTCAGGTTTCGAAAATGTTCCTTTCATCAAATACTCTTTCTTTGTGGATCCATTTCTTTTGAAAAGAAAATGGCAATCTTAGTATGTTTGTACTGTATCTAATACGAAAAAAAAAACTTTTCTGGTGAACTTTCGATTAAATATCAGAGGTGCCACAACAACAAAAAAAAAACCTCTGGCTGGCGTTTACCATAAATAGCAACTGCTGAAGAAGCTTAATGGATCCTACAAAAAATGCAATTTCCTTAGGATAAATGACCTTCATTACAAACAAAGCTGAGATGTGTTTAAAACGCGTACAGGTACTTAACCGTCACTGCACTGTTAAAAACAACAAAATCTAGTTACCATTTTTGTTAATGTCGTTACAACCGCATTAAATTCTCGAATGCATTATTTGTTATTCTTCAAATTAGCTACACCACAAAGACAAACTAAGAATTTTTTGAAATAATTACAACAGAGAAAGTGCAAGGTAACAACATCAGGTATACGTACACGGCTGTATCATCTCAGATTTTGTGATGCTAGACAGCGGCTCTGTTCGTGCAATAGTGAAACTTCTTAATTATTAACAACATTATAAATATTTATATCTATTTTCCAAAGTAACTATAATGCCGGTGTAATCAATGCAATTGATCCTCAACGAGCATCATACAAACCTAATAAAAAATAGTGCACAGCAATTAATATAACAATAAAAAAAGAGAGGCTTCATACTATAGCATCGCATTTAAAAAAAACCTCAGCAAAACCATGTCCAGTAAAAGAGTTCTTATAAAACCATGGCGGTTATGCCTTAAGGCAATATTTTCTAGGATGATGCCAACCTGAAATACTTTAAAGAGTTGAAAGCGAGGAGGAGGGAGTACGAGATGGAGGAATATTTAGTAACTACCTTTACTATTACAAGTACAGTAGTAACACAGCTACTATTTCAATACAAACGGTTGTGTAGAAATCTTCAAAATCTTCCGGTAACCTATAATCTAATTAGCTTTATACTTACTGCATGGATATTTTGCTTATTTATGCAATCGCAACACTTTCTAATTTTATAAAAACAACACAAAAAAACCTACATCCATCCATCGTCTACTACATGGTTGGCACAGGTTAGGGCCATTACACTTGCCAGTGTCAATTTTAATCAAAAATACCGCACATTAAAATGTTTACTTACCTATTCTAGAAAAGTTTCTGATTACGTAGCAACAATGTTCACTAGATTATAAATTATCAACACATATCATATCAACCATAACGTAAACACTTTTTTTCCTTCGCGGAAAAGCCAAAAATTCCGTTCTATTCCTCCATTACATTCGAAAACGCAACTCGTCTACAGTCTGTCCGTTGTCGGTCATGCTAATACGGTATTTATAAACACACATACACAACTGGTAGTTTCAAATACGGCACCAAGAAATAAATATTTCACTTCCAAATTCCTTCAAATAATCCGCAAGTAATTATGATATGTATATATTTCTCACCAACCAAATAGATGATATCCACAACAAGTGAAACTCAACTTCAGCCAACAACTTGTCACTTGGCGAAGCAATGGCGATACCACGAAGGCCAAACAACTACGCCAAAATCAAGGCGCTCTCCACGATTGGTAGCTAGCACTTCAGCGCTCCCAGCGGCTAACTGCGGCTCACTAGGTGGCGAGAGTTAACACGTACCCTTCCTTGTAGGCGTGGCAACCACAAGAAAGCTTCGGTTATTTACAGTGAGTAATTTACCGACGCTAGAGGGCGAGCTATATCTGGCAATTTTGCCCACCTACACATATATTTTATATCACGAAGGAAGGACTCTTTCAGTCATGATGGCATTGTACATAAATAGAGTGTCACAGGCCCGGCGTGATGGGTGTGCGAACAGGGCGACGGCACAGGGCCCCGCGCATTCGGATTAATGAACCTATTGATAGAAGGGCTCCGCATAATTAGTTTGCACAGCGCGGGCCCTGAATGACAACATGTATGGCCTATCGAACCTGCAACCACCGAGGCGAGCTAGAAATTGTAAAATTAAGCAATTTCACAGTCCGGAAACAACGTGTCCGACAAAAGAAATTTGTACTCATGGGCCGATCTCTTTTAAATTATTACGTAATACGAGTTGCAGGTCTAAATATTGTTTTCTAGTGTTTCACACCTGCATAAACACTGAACAATAAACTGATCTGGGTGGAGAAAGGCGGAGGGAAGAAGGTGTGTGTAGTTCAGCCAGGATTTCGTATTTCAATGACCCGAATACATTAAAGCACAATTCAAAGTACCGTCCCGACGTGTAGGTAGCCAGAGTGTGACACCCAGCCTTCAGTTTATCCGACCTCACGGTGTTATGTCAACAAACAGAAAGTAATTACATCGAAGTTCGCCCTCACATATCATATTATTTGGTAAATAATCCAGGGGAAAAAATGTTTATTTGATTATTTAAAGTCAGTCGGGGGGTGTAGAGGGACTACGTTCGAGCAGAGATGGTTTTTTAGGCGTTTGGACTGCAACAAAACATCCAATTGAGGCATTATAGTTCTAGTACACCGGTGGCGAACCTATGGCACGTAGAGCAATTTTGTTGGCACGTAGCAGGTACATGTACACGGTAATCTACAGTATAGAAAGCCAAACCAATCAGCAACTCCTAACCCTTTTCCCGCCTATGGCAGATTCGGGTACCCATCTTGTACCTCTGAATGGACACAAGGGCGATATATTGGACTGCCGGTTTTGCCGACCAAAGCTGCAACCCCTACGTTTATTTATCGTCGGTGTACTGTTCGTTGGGGCATTCCACCCACCCTCGCTAGGGGGCGAGCTCTTGCACCAGAAAATTTTTGCCTCATCTACCCGTTGCAAATTAGAGAGTTGTTTTACGTGCAAATGCCATCTTACACCGAAAGGAGGTGCACTAGGGGCCTCTGCCCCCGCCCGCTTAGGTCCAGTGTCGAACCTACAACTACTGACGCAGTTGCCGAGCGAGCGTACTACCAATCAATTGGTGAAATTTTCATTTCTTGTAACAAAGCGGAAGTAAGGGTAACCTACTATACTGTATATTCCTTTAACACGCTACTGTATGTGGCACGTAAATGAAGAACTATAACTATTTCATCATCATCATCATCTCACCCTTCTCCCACCTGAGGCAGGGTCGGGTCTGTGGGTTCTGATCCTCCACTCCCGCCTATCCCCCACCAGGTCCCCATCCACCCCGCACGCCTCCATGTCCCTCTGCACCACTTTCGCCCACGTCCGTTTTGGTCTTCCTCTACCCCTAGTGCCCGCAATCACCCTCAGTCCCGTAATGGCCCTAATACGCTCCTCCTCTCCCCTCCTCCTAACATGCCCATACCACCTCAACCGATTCTCCCTCATCTTTTCTGCAATGTCCCCCACTCCCAAGCTACCTCTAATTTGTTTCGGACTCTGTCAGCTCGTGACACCCCACTCATGTAGCGCAGCATTCGCATCTCTGCCACTTGCATTTGCCTTTCATGGTTCTTCCTAGCTGCCCAACACTCTGATCCATACAACATAGCGGGCCTAACGACAGTTCTATACACTTTGCCCTTCAGCTTAATTGGGACCCGTCGGTCGCACAAGACCCCGCTTGCTTGTCTCCAATTCTGCCATCCTGCCTTAATCCTATGTGTCACATCGGAGTCTATCTCCCCATTGCTCTGGAAAACTGATCCTAAATACCGGAACTCCTGCACACCTGGTATCTTCTCACCCCCACAGCAGATCTCACCCCCTTGTCCCTGGCCACTGAAATTGAAAGCTAAGTACTCAGTCTTCTTCATGTTCACCTATTTGAACTTTGGATATGCCAGCAGAAAGAGGTTCGCCACCCTTGTTCTAGTAATACCAGCGATTTGTCGTAGACTGGGAATTTCATTAACTAACAGCATCATGTTGTTGGTTTAAGGCCGTTCGCAATATCAAGCTTTTCCTTCTACCAATTATATGACATTGTAAGATATTAATATTAGTTCTTACGACATAAGTGACCGAGTTTACGTCAGATTCACTACAAGGACAATACTACCACATGGTGCATGTTAAATTCATTTGCCAGCCACAATTAACTAGGGAGTTGCCGGCACAACATCTCATACTTACTAAATATGAAGTTCATTCACCTCATAATACACAATATTACCTGAATTAAGATGAACACCTCTGCAAATATTAGGATTACTTAATTATACCATCGGAAATTGCAGAAAGATGACATTAGCAATTAGTGCTTTAAGATGACTGCATTAACCACCTAATGTAACATAGCAGACAGTAAATAAATATTGGAAATAATTTTTTGTACACTGCACATCCTCTGCGGAAGTAATAACCAGCATTTTCATCCCTTCATCGTCTAGGTTATAAAATTAATGTACTTCATCATGCGTGAAAATGGCGGATTATTCTTAATTAAGTACAGGTAGATAATAGAATGACGGTCAAAGGAGCATTAGCGAATACAATGACCATTTCATAACATTAGGGGTAGGGTAGGAGAATCTAAACTCATTTGAAAATAATAATAAAAACCCTTACCAGAATTGGCATTCATTTCAAAGAATGTTAGAAAGAGAACAATCACAAATAGAATATACCGCCATTCCACGACATGACGTCATAGCAGACCATTGCCGCATGCGCCACAAGGCCTCTGGGGGTGGGGAGGGGTGTAGAATTCCAGTGACTGACGAACTCTGGGTAAAAATCATGTCGCCCGTTCGATTATGAGATTCACAGTTAAGGCCGCTCGCACACACAACCACTTGCAGCAACCACTAGTGGTGACACTAGTCGCTGTACACATCCACCAGTGGCTGCCACAGGCGACAGCAACGTTATCTCGTGCTTGCGGTAATAGGAAAAACGCCACCACCAGCCACAAGTAGTGAGATACGGCCACTGTCGCACCTTGTGGGTCAGTAGCGCTGCTGCAAACGCCGCGTCTGCGCCACGCCTATTGAGTTTCAACTGGAAACACAGTCCGCAGCGTGTGGTCGCCACTTGTGGCGGCTGCTAGTGACGACCACACGTTATGGACTGCGTTTCTAATTGGAATCAAATAGGCTCAGCGCAGACACGGCGTTTGCAGTATCGCTACTGAGCCACGAGCTGTGGCAATCGCCGTATCTCGCTACTTGTTGCCGGTGGCGGCGTTTTTCCTATTACCGCAAGCACGAGATCTCGTTGCTGCCGCCTGTGGCAGCCACTGGTGGCCGTGTACAGCGACTAGTGATCGCCACTAGTGGCTGCTGCAAGTGGCTGTGTGTGCGACCAGCCTTAAAGGCTCCCTCACACCAACGCGAAACAATCGCAGTCGCAGCGGAAGTTTTGCCACAGGAACACGTGCCGAACAGGAGCAAGCACTGCGACGCGGTGGATTCGCCTTGATATGCACACCAACGCGTCAGTTTAGTTGGATACCTTCTTATTAATTCTATTAGTTTTTCTGTGAACGCCATCTTGTTCCATCGAAATTCGAACAACGATGACGACTGAAGCAGTGCCATGCAGCGATTGTAAATAATTTAAATAATTCGCTGCACTTTCACAACCGCGTGCGTGATGCATTCGCTGCGGTGTACACATGACCATTGCTCATCATGGGTAGCGTTTTGATGCGAATAATTCGCCACGAAAGATCTGCAGGCTCCCTCACAACAACGCGAAACAATCACAGCAGAATTTTTGCCATAGGAACACGCACCGAACAGGAGCACGCACTGTGATGCAGTTGATTCGCCTTGATATGCACACCGACGCGTCAGTGTCGTATTTTTTGACCAGCTTGTTCTCATTAATTCTGTTATTTTTCAGGGGAACGCCATCTTGTTCTATCAAAATTCGAACAATGATGATGCATAACCCTTGTGTTACTACCCTGGTACGCATGTACGCATTTTTGACTTTGCATCGATGCCAAAAAATTTCTTTGAGAAGGATCATTTTGTACAACCAGATCCCCATTATTTGGAAAGTTTCAGAGAAAATTTGTGCATGTATGTTTGTTTTTAAGAATATTAATTGATATGACATTTAACAGATATGCCCCTCTTATTATTACCTGGGTACACATGTACCCATAGGAATATTACAGATGGTACAACTTCATTAAATGGGTGAAACAAGATAATGCTATGGTTTAATTGTAGCAGTTTATTTTAATAAGTTAGCAAAAGGTGATAGGATGCCATCTGCATGGCGTGAGAGTTGGATAATTCCATTGTTCAAGGGCAAGGGGGATGCCCAGGACTGTGGAAACTATAGAGGCATTAAGCTAATGAGCCACTCTATGAAGCTGTGGGAGCGAGTCATAGAGTGTCGCCTCAGAGAGCAAACTAGGGTCCGGGGAAACCAATTTGGATTTATGCCTGGTAGGTCCACCATGGAACCAATCTTTATTCTAAGACAGATGATAGAGAAGCATAGAGTAGCAAAGAAGGACCTCCATGCAGTATTTGTTGACCTGGAGAAGGCCTATGATAGTGTCCCTAGACAGGTACTGTGGAGCGTTTTAAGGAAGAAAGGGGTTGATGAGGGCCTTATTAGGGTAGTGCAGGATATGTATGAAGGTTGCATCACTAGGGTGAGGACAGCATGGGGAAACACTGCAGGTTTCAACGTGCTGGTTGGGGTGCATCAAGGGTCAGCACTTAGCCCATTTCTATTTACGCTAGTAATGGATGAGCTGCTGACGGGAGTAGGGGAATGGGCTCCTCAGTGCCTGGTATTTGCTGATGATGTGGGACGGCTAGAGGAGTCCAAAGAGGATGCACAAAAGGGCCTACAGGACATTAAGACAGCAGTGGAAAGTGGGGTTCTCAAGGTGAACATGAAGAAGACAGAGTACCTAGCTTTCAATTTCAGTGACCAGGGGCAAGGGGGTGAGCTTCACTGTGGGGGAGACAGGATTCCAGTGGTACAAAAGTTTAGGTATTTAGGATCAGTTTTCCAGAGCAATGGGGAAATAGATTCTGATGTGACCCATAGAATTAATGCAGGGTGGCTGAAATGGAGGCAGGCAAGTGGGGTCCTGTGTGACCGCCGGGTCCCAATAAAGTTGAAGGGTAAGGTCTACAGAACCGTCGTTAGGCCAGCTATGCTGTATGGGTCAGAGTGTTGGGCAGTTAGGAAGAACCATGAACGGCAAATGCAAGTGGCCGAGAAGCGAATGCTGCGCTACATGAGTGGGGTGACGCGATTGGACAGAATTAGAAACGATTACATTAGAGGTAGCCTGGGGGTGGGAGATATTGCGGAGAAGATGAGAGGGAACCGGTTGAGGTGGTATGGGCATGTGATGCGAAGGGGAGAGGAGGAGCTTATTAGGTCCATTATGGGACTGCAGGTGGTTGGGGGCACCAGAGGTAGAGGAAGACCGAAGCGGACATGGGAGCAGGTGGTGCAAAGGGACATGGAGGTGTGCGGGGTGGAGGGGGACTTGGTGGGAAATAGGCGGGAATGGAGGATTAGAACCCACAGACCCGACCCTGCCTCAGGCGGGAGAAGGGTGAGATGATGATGATGATGAATTGTAGCAGTTTATTGTATCCTTAAAAATATGTCAAGATGTCTTAAGATTGTGGACAATTTTCACAAACTGAGAATGCCAAAGAATGTTCATTGCAAAAATAGGTTTCTGACGTTTTACACATGATTTTCAAGTCCTTCTTCTCTATTTATTAGGTGCTGCATGATGAACCTACAACGATTTTATGTCCAAATATATCATGTCGATAGGGCTGGATCCACAGGTGGATCAGGGGGACCACTTCAAAAAAGTGTGCCCCAACTATTTTCAAATATTTCAGAACCTTTAGTATAAATATATCTAGCAATTATAATAGGTCTTCTATTGCGCCTTTAACAATGTCCCAGAGAGGGAGCAATGCAGCAAATGCTCCACCTCAGTACCTCAATGGGGTAATGCAAGTGATGAAGATGTGAATGCTGAGCTACATCAGTGGGAGGTCATGAGAGGACAGGATCCAAAAGGACTACATTAATGGTAGCTGAGAGTGGGAAACATTGCAGAAAAGATTAGAGAAAATAAGTTGAGATGGTATAGACATGTGATGAGGAGGAAGTTATCCTTTCCAATATGGGACTGCAGGTGATTGGTGGCACCAGGAGTTGGGGAAGACTAAAACGGATGTGGGAGCAGGTTGTGCAATGGGACATGCAGAAAGGCGTTTGGGGTGGAAGGCAGGCTGGTGGGTGATAGATGGGAGTGGAGGATAAGAACGCGCAGACCCAACCCTGCCACAAGCAGGATAAGGGTGAGATGATGATGAGTATTTCCACAGACGGATCATATTATTTTTGGAGCTTTTCATTGGTGGCAATGAGCATAAAACGATTTGCCATTTGAAGCATATTTTTATGTGTAGGGAGTGACATATTGGCAAAATAAAACAATCATCTGTGCAAATTATTCATACTTTCAATATTTTTAACTGTATTTGTATGGTTTGTTTTCATTTATTTTTTTTTTAATAATTGATTGAAAAGAATTTGAAAAAGATTTTGAAAAGAGAAAAAAAATTTTTCTTTGGTGACAGGGGGTCAATGTCCCAGACTGTCCCATGGAAAAAATGGTGACCCTATCATTAAAGTCCCACCAGGGCCGGCCATCTGGGGGGTGCAGAGGGTGCATTGCACCCAGGCCCCATGATTGAGGAGGGGCCCATCATCAGTAGCCATCACAGCCTAGATCATTGCCAATATTAAAAGTTAAATATGTCATTGTAGAGGCAACATCCCTTATCCGACACTGCTAATTAGGGCCAGTCCGTCCATATGTTCAAAGTGTGCAAAGAATTTGGGCGGTGGCCCTAATGGGGCGGCTGGCCACCTTCTCAAACTTAAAAGTAACAAGAAACTATTAATGCTTTCATGCTTCAGGAAAGAATTCCACCTCAGTGGAGGCAGTGGATAGCTTACTCAGTAATTATGTCAGTGGTCATCGGTTCAATACTGAACCTAGGTGGTTTGGCTTCTTTTGGGGCAAGAGAGGTTGCCAAGGGCAACCTTTCCTTCACATTAGAAGTGACCTGACGTCAGTAGAATGCTCAAACGAACAGTAGACAGACAATAAAGAAGCATAGGGATTGCAGCTTTGGTTGGCAACCAGCGGCCAAAAACCACTGTCCAATGTATCATCCTTAGGTAGACCCACCCTTGTGTCCATTCAAAAACAAGATGGATACCTGACACTGATATAAGTAGGAAAAGGGTCAGGAGTTGCTTTTGCTGGGATGCTTCAGGAAATTCTTTCTGTGTGCTGAATAACAAGAAAATGATTTGTTTTGTTAGAGTAAAGAAATTAATGTTAACTTGCAGATGTTAAGTAAAATAAGTGAAAATATTCTAGGGGGGCAGCCTCAACATAACTGCATGTGGGTGGCCAAACCTATAGGACCGGCCCTGCTGCCAATGGTTTATTGCAGGCAACGGAAATTTTAATAATTGATTGTTTGGCTTCACATACAGCAGTGGTGGCGAACCTGTGACCCACCATGCAATTTTAAGTGACCCAAACATAAATCATACCTAGTTTATGGTGTCAAAACAACAGCAAATTTCACACATATGTATGATACATAATAAGAGAGCCGAGGAGGTTGAGGTGTTATTGAAACGTAATGAGAAGAGGAAAAGATTGCAGGCAGTTGGAAGCACTCCAGGGCAGAGGGAGATGTCCGTTATGATATGGTAGCGGTAGTGTTTGAAGTCGACAGGAAGTAGCCAGAGTGGAAGCCTAGAAGCTGCAGACCCGATAGTTTGTTTCTGTTTTAGGGTCCTTCAACTACAAAGTCATTAGAGTGCCGTCCACTGCATTACTAGTCGTCAAAAATCGTCACACTTCCCACTTCTCCGACTATAATTTTGATGGAATATCGAAGAGAACTTCTCTACTTCGCACCGCTTCAATTAGTTTTTTCGCCATTTTTTTGTCGTTGTCACGGTAACTTAAAGCAGCAAACTGTGGCATGAGCACTGCGGTAGGCAGCGTCACGTGGCGCAGGAACTACGACACGTCACGCTGCGTCGTAACATGAACAACTACATACAGTCATGAGTCACAGAAATTTGTGGAGAGTTAACCTGCGTCACCTGCGGAGACTGCGTCTCATTTTGCGCTGGCCTAATGAGACGATATTTCGGGTATTAGCAGTACCCAGCTTCACCAAGCGTTAACCCATTTCAGTTGCGTTGGTAAACTTCAGCGATGAGACTACAGGGGCGGATCCAAATGGGGAGCAATTGCTGCACTGTTCCCCTCAGTCCCTCAATCGGGCGGAATATTTCAACTGATACATGATTCAACTTTGCAACTGACGAGGCATTTTGGCATCGCTTTCCCCATTTCTATTCTGCCAGTCCAATCTGCAGTTGGCCAAACAACTGAAGATAGGACATTGTCTAAGAGGCAGTAGAGGACCTGTTGCAATTCCTAGCTAGATTTATACTAAGGGATTACGAATAGTTAAAAATATTTGGCGCACATTTTTTGTGGTGCTACCCCCCCCCCCACCCCCTGATCAGCTCCTGTCAGACGAGAACTGATGTATCCAACGCAATTCCCCTCTCCCTGCAGACTCGACCCTGCCACAGGTGGCATAAGGATATGATGATAAGGATGTTCTCTGTTTGCTACTTTCATAAACTTTCGACCTTATCCCATAGACGGGATAAGGGTATGATGATGATGATGAATGACTTTATCCGCAGACAACTTACGTTTCGTGATATTCTCACTCGTATTCAAAAAAAAAGGTTCGCCACCACTGACATACATCATGTCTCGTGCCAGCAAAATTGTTTAACTTGCCATCGGTTCACCACCCCTGCTATTGAGTTTGTTGTTGTTGTTCTAGGGCTCTTCCACTACAAAGGTCATTAGAGACCCGTCCACAGTATAGTTCTTATGCAGAGACTACAAAGACACTACACTAATGAGACGATTTTTGGGCAGTAGCATAGGGTTGCCATAACTGTCGGACCACCGACCGGGACATACCCCCCTTAAAAATATTTTTTCAACAAAATGGCAAGAATTCGTATTATAAACATTCATAGCTTTATTAAAAATTCCATAATCCTTTCACTAACGCACTGAAATATAAAATATTTTAGAGGACCAAAAAAAAAAAAACGTTAGGATCAATCAGTGGCGGATCTGGGTGGGGGTAGAACTTCAAAAAATGTGAGCCCCAAATATATTTAAATATTCATAATCCCTGAGTATACATCTAGCTAGCAATTACAAAAAGGTCCTCTCCTGGCCCTTTGACAATGACCTATCTTCAGTGGTTTAGCCAACTACAGATTGGACTGCAACTGTTGGACTGGCAGTATAGAAATGGGGATAGCAAGGGAAAAATGCTTCATCAGTTGCCCCCCTTTCAGGCAGTGAGGGGAGAGCAATTGCTGAATTGCCCCTCGTCTGGATCCGCCCCAGGGATCAATGGTGGATCGTTCCCGAACAGTCAGTTTCACTGGCAAAATGTGATGTGCTTTTATGGACGAATCTGTACCAAATCTCTAGGCATGTACTGTATATGTGCAGTACTGAATGCCATGATATTATCAGAAAATAATTGTTTAACATGCGAAAATTTTAAATCGACCGGGACAAATGACTGTCGGACCGGGACACTGGGACACAGACTTCAAAACCGGGACATGTCCCGGTGTACCGGGACATGTCCCGGGACGTATGGCAACCCTACAGTAGCAGTACCCAGTTTTCCCAAGCGAAAACCCATTTCAGTACTAGCTGGGGTTGCGCTGCTTAACTTCATTGATCAGACGAGAACTGGTGTGTCCAACGCAATTCGCCGCTCCCTGCCATTCATTCCCTGCCGTTTGTTGAACTGTAGACTCCTTTGTCGCCGGTAGATTATGAGATTCACAGTTAACATCCTTGATATATTTCATTGCTGTGTATTAGTTCATAAGATCTTCATTAGATGCTATGTAAAAGGAGACAAAAATACTTTTATTTCGTTCACAGATAAATATTAATCATCAAAAAACATTTCCTATATGCAACAATAAAACGACTGCTGGCGCCCCACACACAGGATGGCGACCACCTCCAAATTGTGCACTCCGCCTTTTCTTTACAATTGTCTAATATGAATCTAAAGAACAGTTATTACCATCTTTAATCAACTCCTTTCTGTCGAGCCAGCCCTTAATATACAAAGGTAAAATTAATACTTTACATCAGTCTATCATACAGACGGCCTGGACTGCAATTTCGTTTAAAAGAACAGGGACATAGATCCTTTACAAAATTGCCAAAAACACATCAAAAATAATCACGCAATAAACAATCAATATGCCATCATCAACCGCTGTGGCAGCCAAAAGTCATATTTCTAGATAAAAGTATTTACATTCTCAGTACCAGGGTCGGCCTTAGAGTTTTCAGGGCCCTAGTACCAAGATTTTTTTAATTCACCAGTGCGGGGCCCAAGGCGGTCGCCTTGCCCTAAGGCCGACCCCGCTCAGCACATCCATTATCTATATTTCAATTACACAGCAAAGGCCAATGACATCATAATCAGTTTTTAACTCACAAGGCACTCATCAACAAAACAACACTCACTACATCATCAAATCATAATCCTGTCAACGGCAAGGTCAAGTCTGCGAGTTCTGGCCCAGTGGCGTTGCTAGGGTTGGCATCACCCGGTGCAGTGATGCCATGGTGTCACCCCTCCCTCCCAAGAAAAGCCACTTCCGCTTTACTGTCACCCGATTTGTCATGGTGCGAGTGGTGTCACCCGTTGCGGCCCGCCCCCCCTAGTGACACCAATGTTCTGCCCACTTTATTTTGAAAGGTCCACATCTTGTCATGTTTCCAAACAAGACGTCTGTTCTAAGCACTAGTCGTTGGCATAGCTATAAAGTCCAAATTCAACAATTATACTCACTGACTTCCAGTTTTTTAACATTCATTGCTGGTGTGAGATCCTTATGGACTCCAGCCCTTAGGAATTAGAATGGGCCACCTAAAGACGGGGCTCGATATCTCACCTTATGTATCAGAGGGTATTCAAAGAGTGCATGTGAAAACCCGACTATGAATCTGCAAATGTAGAACTATACAAAAATTAATCCCCTTGCGGTCCTAGACCCAGGCCTACTTGGTCTAAAGGTAAACCTGGCACCTGACAGCACAGCCCATGGCTGCTGCAGGCCTCTATGTACTGTATATCGACGTAGGAATGAAGGGAAAGGGTCCTGACTGTGCACTACTGATATTTCAACAATGTGCAGAGTTTGAAACAGTCAGCCCTCTTCTTCCAAGAATAGCACCGTGGACCTTAGAAGTCGAAGTCCACTATAACTAAAGAAGAAGTATCTAAGGTACATTTGGTTCCTTTATAACAGTGATTCTCAACCACTGTGCCGCGGCACTTTAGTGTGCCGTGAGATTCACGAGAGTGTGCCGCGAGGTCGGGTCCCCATCTTGTCCCTCTGACTGGACACAAGGGCGATATATTGGGCAGTGTTTTCCCACAGCCGGTTGCCAATGAAAGCTGCAATTCCTATGCTATTTATCGTCTTTCTACTGTTCGTTGGGACATTAAACCGAAGACGGGGGGGCGAGCTCCTGCACCTGGAAATTTTGGTCCTCTACCCGTTCCATATAGAGGGTTCTTCCATGTGCAAATGTCATCGTACTCCACACGGGACCTCGGTTTTACTTCTCACCCGAAAGAAGGTGCACTCAGGGCTTCTCTCTCGCCCGAAAAAAAAGCCAACCCACCTCGGTACAGTATTGAACCAAAAACTACTGACACAGTTACCGAGCGCCACCGAGGCAAGTTTTTGCATAGGGTTAGGTTACAACTTATGTATTTTCTTTGGCGTTTGTGTGCCCCGAAATGTGTCGTTGTTAGTGTGCCGCCAAATTTTGAAATTAGTAAAAGTGTACCGTGGCGAAAAATAGGTTGAGAATCACTGCTTTATAATTAAATCTGATATTCCAATGTCAGCATGCTTGTTAGGAGAGGAAGGAAAACATGAAAAGTTAGCAACCTAGAACCTTATAAGATCTCCTTATGGAACAAATTTTGTTGCTGTCAGCTCAAGCTGTTTTACTTACAATGTCAATTTCTTGCAAATGTTCTTGTGTCCTCCTCACTGCTCTTACCACGACTGCAAGCATTCCTTTCTTCATAATTTCAAAACAGTATGCACTACGTAAACCAGTGAGAAAATGTTCTTAAAATTCCTACTTGTCTTTAACAGTTGATGAATAGTTTTAAAAATCTTCTACTAGATATTAACTGACATCTAAGAAGATGTTGCACAATTCCAACATCATCATCTTCCTGCAAGAAAACTACAACAATGTATTCTAAGATACAGTTGACAAGGATAGTAAGTAACGTCACAATTTCTATTTAAGAATTTCAAGTTTGTTAACTGACCTCCCTCTAAATAGGAATTTGTGAAGCTCCAGCACGATGTTCGCGAGTGCTCTTATCAGAAATACTTGAATTTCAACAACTACGTCATTCCTTACATTTTAACAATGTGTCTAGTACACAGTGAAGTATTTTCTAAACCTAAGAAAACTTAGTCACAATGTCTACGTCTCAAGATTCATTGAAAGAACATAAGGAGTAAATACGTATAAAATACCCTGCTTTGGGGGAAGGGGGGCTCTACATATATACTGTATATGAATGTGTAGAGAAGAGAGAGAGCAAAGGGTTTATTGCTAGATAATGATATCATAAAATGTCAAGAATTCAATAGGAATGACACTAATGTCGACTATTACTTCTAAATACTTACTGACAAGTGTGGAACAGACGCTGTTGTATGTGAGCTAAGAAAATGAAGAGGAGCACCTAAAGCCAAAGAGTGGATATTCATGGCAATATAGACTAACTTCACTCTTAGGAACATCTTCAATCTTTTTAACGGTTGGGTAAAGGGCGAAGGGGTAAAAACCTCCTGTGGCGACCTGCGTCATTATCTTCATCTCAGTTGGTGATGGAAATGAAAAGGAAAACTTGAATTACTGAAAAACGTTCAATGCGTATGAAAATCATTTCAAAAATCAAATTGAAAATCAATCATAGATTTTAGCGACAATCCATCGTTAAAAAATTGACAGCTCCACTGTTAAAGTTTTTCATCAATCAGTCTGATTGCAAATTTTTATCATTTTTTAAAAAAAAGAAAGAAAGGATACTTACATCAACGAATGATAAATGCTATAAAGGAATTACAGATAATAAAATATTTAGATTACGTACAACTTAAAAATGAATTAACGATATCAAACAAAAGAAAAATAATGATTAAATGTGCTTCTGCTTAGCAATACTGTATCTTTTCAAACAAGAGACTCCTTGGGTGATGCATTTTCGTCATATTTCTTGCGACAAACTAAAGACAGAGCAGACACTGGAGGAATTGGTAGTTGATTTGGACTGACATTTTCTTTGTCAACCACGCAGCAATCTATTACAGATCGAATTTCCATTTCTACTTGCTTGCAACCGATGTCCTTTCCTTCAAACCTACCACTGACTCCAGTAGGTCCAGGCCAAGAACCTACCTGATAAGCAACAACAGAAGCATGATCAAGCTTACCAGGTACCATGGATAATTTTTCGCCCAATTTCCTCCTTTTTAACTTCTGTTCAATGGCACTATGATATTCTTCACCCGTTATATACAATTCAGGATCTTCCAGAATTCGTCGTTTGGCAACAGTAAGTTTGTAAGCAAAGTCAATGAGCGCAACACAAAGTTGTTTGGCGTCTTCACAGGGTAAATCACCTTCACTTACTCCATTATTCAACAAGTCCTCCATACGCAGTAGCGTCAGAGCATGCCTCTGATGAGCCTCTACAACGGGTAGACATGGATCAAAAGACGAAATTTGATGATGAGATGAATGTGATGGAGGAGGTGGTGCCAATAAGTGACCCGATGATGTTGATGATGACTCTTCATTGTTGTATCCATTCCGATGGCCATCATTTCTAGGACGCCCATTATTGCAACCTAAATAAATAACATTGCCGCCGAAAATAAATCACATTTTCCAATGCCACGTTTATGATTAATTTGCATATATTTACCAGCAGACGATGATGTGTGATTCGATGTCGGACACGATTTATCCTTATTTTTGACATTATTGTCTTCACATGGTAGAGCAAATTTCCCCACAACTGGGTCGAAATTGTCTGAAATACCGTCACTGGTTAAAAACACTATATCGCCCTCGTCAACCACTGTCATGGAACAGGTCAGATTGCTGAGTTCTGGATTTGGTCCATCAGCAGGTCCGAGAGCACCAAGAGCATCTCTCATATCCCTCATCGAGTAAATATCATGAGATCCTGCAATTATTAGTATATTGTAATGTTATTAATATTATATTAGCATTAACAAAAACCAATTAGGACATATTTGTTTTGTGGTCCACGACTACATTAGTCATTAGAGCCCAGGTTTCCGTCTCCGTCGGTCCCACCGGGAGTATAGACTAAAGTACTTCAAGTCAGTTAAATACATTTAGCGTTAGTTAACTGACAGTATGCAATGGATGCTGAAATGTTTACAAAAAGGCAATGACGGTAAGTATTTAAGCACTTTAGTCATTTGAGACTGTTATTCAAACTTCCAGCTCCATATTGGTATTAAATTAAATGGTATCAACAAGATGCAAATTAGCGCTGATAACTCAATGACATACACGGTATAATATACAGCAACATACAGTACAACAGACCTTCAACAAGTGCTGAAAGCAAAATCATGTCATGCCGCTACTCTTCCCAAAATTAATTCAAGGTTTGAAGCATTTTTGTTTAATAACATTAATAAATGTTATAGGGGGAATTCTTGTATCCATTAAACCGTATTCATCCCCTCCCAATAGCTTGACCCCCGCCTGTGTACATTCTCTGTAATCCGTTTACCATGAGCGGCTTTATTGCGTTGGACACACCAGTTCTCGTCTGATCAGTGAAGTTAAGTAACGCAACCCCAGCTAGTACTAACATGTGTCACCTTTTCACCCATCCTGCACTGACACCCTGTGTATGTGGAGCTAACCAATAAAGAGCAAAAGTACGGGAAGTGCCCCTTTAATAAGGAATAAGTCACTTTTAAAAAAAATACTTTAAAAAGCCTCCAAAGTTGCCGTCGGTTATAAAAATGTTTAAATATGTAACGGTTGTTTGGTCACATGTAAATGAACTTCTCCTCCATTATACCTACTACGTTTAGCCCCCCCCCCCCCCTCCCTTGCCTTTAAACCTCGAAATCCCACTACATGTTACACTTTTATTCAAAAGATTAAATCAGCTACAGGCCGACGAATTCAACCATATCACCGTCACCAGGGGAAAATAGTCAACAATGGATGCCCCAGAGTTGTCATGCCAACCAAAGATGCGTTGACGTCATTCTGAACAAATAAATTAATAACTACATTGGAAAAGGGATGCAACGTTGCATAGCAACGCTACGTGACGTCATTTTCGATTTCTCTTCTTTTTTTTTCGTCGATTAATAATTCAATCATTTGAACTGGAAAACGGGTGTAATGTCCAAGTCTAGTCCACTTATTATTTTACAAAATATAATGTCCATCGTGTTATTCTCGGGACAACAAAAACAATTTTTGTACTTTTTATCTTCTTGTCAACCTTTTCCATTTAAGATTTTACTAAAGATATTTGAAACAGATTTCTGACAAGGATGACACAACGACACTGCCCGGTCTCAATCAGAAGTGGACAGTGTAATTGCTTTCTTGGATAATACAGATCATCTTTAAAAAAAAGAAGTCCCCGTGGGCTAAAACATGACAATGGACTCCCTTTTCAATTTCACTCTTAAAATCACATTAAACAACACAAAAGACATTTTATTGCTTAGCATTCTTTCAAGCAGCCAACTCATAATCACACCATCAAGTAGACACTAAAACAGGGATTTTCAGAGAATAAAATGGGGAATCTCACCATCAAGCCTTCAACAGCGCATTCAGGTAACATGGAATTACGATGCTAAAAAGTCAGCCGACAGTTTCACACGGAAGTGGTCGTAGAGTAGTTAGTACATTGCGGTTTGGCCGCGATGACTCCGGTTCGAATCCGGGCCACGAAATGTCGCCTGAAACTCTGAATATCAATCTTTTGTTTTTGTGTGTCTAGGTTTGGTAAAGCTCCGAGCTGAATTTTGAAAAAAAGATGGATTTTTCACCGGGCAATTAAGCCGTCATCGTATAGTGGTTAGTACGCTGCGTGTGAAACCATGTACATCAATTATCCCTGTCTTTTGTTTCTGTGCGTCTAACTCCGCTCTGTCGGTCAAGCTCCGACCTGAATTTTGAAAAAAAAGTGAGAGTTCCCAACAGCGCGACCAAGCCGTGTGGCCACAATAACCCCGGTTCGAGACCGGATCCCGGTATGTCGTTGGAGACCGTGAACATTATTGATGCCACCATTTTGTTTGTGTAGCTGTCTAGGTGTGGTCAAGCTCCAAACTGATTTTTGAAAAACCGAGGTGGTTATTAACTGCGCCACCTAGCCGTGATTGTATAGTGGTTAGTATATTGTGTTATGGCCGCAATAACCCCGGTTCGAATCCGGGTCACCGCATGTCGTGAGTAGCCGTGGACATCAATAATGCCCAACTTTCGTTTTTGTGCGTCTAGGAATGGTCAAGCTCCGAATGGAATTTTGAAAAGAAAAAGAAGGGCTTCTAACCGGGCAATTAGGCCGTGATCGTATAGTGGTTAGTACATTGCGTTGTGGCCGCAATAACCCCGGTTCGAATCCGGGTCATGGCATGTCGTTCGCGACCATGAATGTTCATGATGTCCTTGTTTCGTTTTTGTACATGTCTAGGAATGGTCGAGCATCGAACTGATTTTTGAGAAAGAGAGGAAGCTTTCAAGTGCGCTACTAAACCGTGATCGTATAATGGTTAGTACATTACGAGTACGGATCCCGGTCACGGTAACTGTGCACCACATTTTAGTTTACAAATATTATAACTCAATTTCTATGAGGTTCATTTACCTTGCGTAATCTCCCGAACGCCATATGTTTTACTATAGACGTAGGCCAGACTATCGCCAACGTTGCACGTACAGACGATGTAACTGCTGGAATTTTCGGCCAACGGACAAACAAAGGCCACACACAATGTGGTCAGCATACCGTCCTCTTGTAATATTAAATTATGAGCAGCAAACAACGACCTCAACAGAACCAGGAAGATGTCCTGCAAACAGAAGGAAAAAAACGAAGAAAAAATTATGACATTAGGCTATTACAAGTTCATTGTAATATAATTCAATGATGGACAGCTGCCAGAAGATGTGAGATAGAGGCACTTCCGCTTTTGCATTTCTAATCTACTCTATGAATGGGTATGACTTAAGAGACAATCGTTGTAGGACACGGGAAATTGGCCTGAAAGGTTCTTCCTTGTGCTGAGCCGTTTTAGCCAGCACGGTATCTAAATTGATAGTGTGCTTCATATGTTTATGATCACAGGTTCGATCTCAGCTTCATGAGTCTTGAACGTCGACCTCTCTGTTGCTGAAGGCTTTTTACCAACACCAGAGGTAGTGGGGTATGATGTCATATACCAGAGAAATTTATAGATCTACACTTTTATTTTTCTCCGTGTAGGAAAGGTTTTCTTTGCAAGGAGCATCTCCCACATCAGAAGGGAGCACGGTTTTCCTTTTCTCTCAAAGTAAGGGACGTCGTTCGACAGCAGCGATGATCGAACCTGCAACCACAGGCTCACGAGTCAAGTACGATAGCACTGCACCGTTGAGGCAGGTAAATCAAACACGGTTCACTTTCACGTTTCGGTGTTAGCCTAGGTAAGTGATTTCTTCCGTGTAATCAGCAAAAATTCCTCACGGTTAAACAGATGTGCAAGCGATAATATGATTCAAAGACACGAGTTCGCCCCCATCTTGCATGAAAAGCATACCTCTGCAAGAGGGAGAGATAAAAACATTATTGTCTTTTTATATATATGTAAAAAGCACCTCTTGACTTATTAATAATAATTTTACGGCAGAATGCAAAGAGATGTAACTCAGGCATCTATCAAGTGAACCGTTGATAATAAAATAATATTATTATCACCACCATGACGACGTCAACATGATTTAAAACAAAGAAAAAGACAACAACGGCAACGTACTGAAGGTTATTCAATTAATCGTTGCACAATCAAATACAGTGGTGGCAATAAAAAATCGAAATGACTGGTATTAAACTTTGATTACTATCATTTCGGCAATTTAAAAAAACTCCAACAATGAAGCTCATAAACATCAGAAGACAGCAGCACACTTGAACAATGTCCAAGTAGTAAAGTGCTGTAAATTTTACTTTTCCGGATATTGCAGCAACACATTTCATACTGCTTGCAATATCAATATGATGGTGCTTCATCTAAGTCAGCTTAATATCTGTAAGGGAAACAAAATCAATTTCTATGAGTGATTCAGCGCCGTCACATATATAGGTCTCCCCCCTCAAACAACTCTGAAGAAAATCAGTCCTTCCTTCCACTATGTCATTTCATTCATCCTGCAGTTATTTGGACTTGAGTAGATGCGATTAAAGACTAATATTTCATCAAGAATTTTCAGTACTGTTACCAACTAACATTCAATGGACACACTGAAGAAAGTAGACAGACTACAAATGACCTATAAAGTACAAAGAATGTGGTTAAAGACAGGAGAGTGAAAGGGGTAAAATAGCACAGAATTGAACCATTATCTCACCCATCTTCCCCGTCCTGCCAAATGGTGCGCAACATCACTGCAGATTGCAGTGCAGATAGTGTACAGAGCTGCTGCCAACGCGACAGTAATCACGTGACTAGCACATCTATCGCTCCTAAACCAATCTAACATCGACAGTATTCCTGTGGCATTTGAAATATCACTAGTAGTAGTACTGTAGTAGATAGACTAAGTAAGAATTGGCAGACTAATGAAACATCGCCCTTTACTTTTGCCAGAAGATTGCTTTCTCCATATTTACACGTCACAATAAAAAAAAGCAACTTCTAACTCTTTTTCCACCTTAAAGCAGGATCGGGTACCCTTCTTGTACTTCTGAAAGGACACAAAGGTGATCTATTGGACACTGATTTTCCGCAGTCGGTTGCCGACCAAACCTGCACCTCCCTCTTCGTTGGGGCAATCAACCGACGCCAGAGGGAGAGCTCCAACACCTGGAAATTTTGCCTCATCTACTCGTTGCATAGTAGAGAAGGTTCTTTTACATGCAAATACCATCGCACATCACACGGGCCCTCAGTTTTACTTCTCATTTGAGGGAAGGCGCAAGCCGGGCATCTCTCGTCCGAAAGCAGCCAACCCACCTCGGTCGAGTATCGAACCTAGAATCACTAATGCGGGTGGGAAATTTACGTCACAATGCACATAAATAATTGAAAGACAGGATGGAAAGGTACTTTCTGATACAGGAGGGGGTAGGAGGAAGTGTAGATTAATATACACAACTGCATTTACTAATTACTTACCTATCAATTACTCAATTGTATACCAGACCTCGCACTGCTACCCAGCACTTTCTAAACGATGTCTTTTTCACAACTGACATTTCCTCTCGATCTACTTTTATGTATTGTATATACTCGCACGCAAAAGCAGTCTTTTCTACTTGAGTTAATAATGTAATTAGCATTTGCTTTTCAATGTCACTCCATAAACACGGCGACTAAATTTAAAGGACATCGACAGTCTATAAGACACCTGAACACTTTTCGAAAATGGCGCTAATGTGAAGTTGAGTTAGGTCCCGATTAAAAAAAAAACAAATAATCCTTGTGGTCACTACTCATGTGTAAATCACCTCGGACACTTCATTACTATTTTGATAAAATCAAAACGAGAAAAAATGGCGATATCTGAAATAGAACAACCAATAGAACCCGGATGATAGAAGTTCCTCTGCACGTGCGCAATAGAATGAAATAATCTGATGCACGCGCAGGTCCGTTTAGAACTTCGCTGGGATGCTAAGTAACCGGCAGTGTGTGACGTCACTTCCAGATACCCGCATTTTGCGTGAAACAAGACTGGATACGCCATTGCCATGACAACCGAATTCTTAAAAACATCGCTTATGAGGTCAGCAGCTTCCGTTAAATTATCCCATGTGACCGCCGCCATTACGAGACTGCAGGTTCAATCCGATCAGAGGCCTGTGGTTTATTTCAATTTGGAAGACATTGTGTGTCCAGTCGTTTTTGAGTGGTAATGGAAATCATGGGATACCATAATTAGGTTTTTTCAACTGGAAATAGGTAAGACGGAAGGTTGTGTTAATCAAGGGTTTCTTTTTTTTTTGTTTCGTTGGTGTTTTCGGGCCCTTCGCCTACAAGGTCGTTAGGGCCCCGTCCGCTTAGATCTAATGCAGAGACTGCACAGACCCTCACTAATGCGATGATTTTTTGGGTATTAGCGGTACCCAGTTGCGTTTCTTAACTTCAGTGATCAAACGGGTGTGTCCAGCTCAAAAAGCCGTTCCGTTCGTTTACTGTTGACTCTTTCTGCTCTTCAGGACATCTTAGCACACCGAGTTGCAAGCTCCAGTCGGAGTTTCACGTATTACGTAATTGGAGTAAAGTCATAAAGATGAAATACTGATGCACTGCAACTGTCCAGCAGCAGAAACTGAACAAGCATCGATTCCTATCCAATTTGTAGAAACACCCAAGTAAAGGAGGACGAGCTTCTAAACCTAGGAATTCTGCCGATCTACATTTAAAACACTCAGCGTATACAAAGGGTTATGCCCCTGGCATCTTACATACCAAAAGGGACCACGCCATCCAGCATGAAATTTTGCACATGAAATTTCCCTCCACCCGAAAAGAAGCCACTTATTTCAGTCAGGAACGAACCCGTAACCTAGGATTCACTAGTCAAGTTTGTTTGTTTGTGTTTTAGGGCCCATCAACTTCAATGGTCATTAGGGCCTTCACTAGTCAAGCATGCTACCGCTGGGCTCTTGAGGCGGGTCAACACTGCCAGCGTGGATTGGTGAAGAACATAAGATTAAACCCCTGCACGGAATTTTGCACGGCTTAGTTCAGGCTTAAAGTCTCAATTCCTGACTTAGTCAACGTCAGTGGCGGATCCAGGATTTTCGTCAGGGGGGTATTATGCATTATGCGAATATAAGTTTATATGTGCATGGGGGGGTTGCAACCCCAAAAACCCCATCCTAGATCCGCGCATGGTCAACGTTACCCTAACTTATCAGTCAATTTTGTGCCACAGATGCCAGAGAGTGGGCTTTGACAGGGCTTTGCACTAGGGACTGAAAAGCAGAGAGAAAGAAGCGGAGTTGCCAGGAGGGGGGGAGAGGAATGCTACCCGCTCCATATTACCCCTTCCAATTCACATAAAATCTCGTAACGCCAATAATGTTTGGAATGCCTTAAAAGGAGTGCCTTAAACTTTTTTTTACAGGATTTTCATGAAAAAACCTTACCAAGAATCGTTCCTTCAACAACCCATTATTACTGAAATACCCTACAATTGTTGTAGGCAATCTAGAACCGGAAATGCTGAATGTAAGTATAAAATTGCTGCTGCGCAAACACATAATAGCCTTATTTGACTTTTATTGTGACGTTTTTTATTCTTAACATACAGTGAGTGCATCCCGCTCCCAGAACACAGCCCCAGCAGTGCACCACTACATGGAGGCTGGCGCAAGTCTTTTAACACTCTTCTACAGAAATCGCCCGGGCAACACCAACAATTCAGGAAACATGAGTTCTAGTTCAACATCAAGCGAGTCTCGCAGTTTGGCAACAGAATGGACATGGAATCCAACTAGTAAGGATTTCCTTCGAAAACAAAAGTATTACAGCCCCTTAGCATGAGCCCGCTTGGCTCAGTCGGTAGAGCATTTTGGTCGTGTGTTCGAGTCCCATATCGGACGCCACGCGCAACGTCTTGTTTCATACCTTCAAAACATTCTCACTTTTTGTAGCAAAAAGACTGAACGTCCTTAAAACACCTGCTGCATGTCAACAGTACCAACGGGTGAGTCTGGGGAGCTCAGTCGGTCAAACACTGGACTTGTAATCCAAGGTTCTTGAGTTTAAGTACCACATAACGGCTGCCGAGATAATTTTGACTAGAATCTATTTTCAATCCTTTGGTAGAGACACATCGTTCCTAAAATGCCTATTGCATGTCCATGAATTCCGCACGTGGGCCCGGTTAGCTCAGTCGGTAGAGCATTGGACTTTTAATCCAAGGGT
>JAAFCE010006949.1:23220154-23344574 GCA_013389805.1 Trigoniulus corallinus | reverse complement strand
TCAGTCGGTAGAGCATTGGACTTTTAATCCAGGGGTCGTGGGTTCAAGTCCCCCATCGGGCGATTAGTGACATTTTTAACAAAATCTATATTCATTCGGTTAATGGACACAATGTTTCTAAAATACCTGTCTTCAACAGTCCAGTCTACCTCGGTCGGTAGAGCCTTGGACCTATAATCCAAGAGACGAAGGTTCAAGTAAGATGGTACCTCACACTGCCATCTTGGCTTTTTAATCAAATCTACGTTTAATTAATCCCACGCTAATAGACACAGCATTCCTAAAATACCTATTGTATGTATAAGGCAGACGACAAGTGGGCCCGGCTAGCTCATTCAGCACAGCATTGGACTTTAATTCCAAAGGTCGGGGATTCAAGACCCACATCAGGCGAGAAGTTCCATTTTTAACAAGATCTATGTTTAATCATTTGGGTAATCGACACAATGATCCTATAATACCCATAGCATGTCTCCATTACCGCTACGCGGGCCCGGACTTCAAGTCCCACATCGGGCGGCTGGTAGCCCTTTTAACGAAACCTACATTTAATAATTAGGCTAATATCCACAATGTTCCTAAAATACCTGTTGCAAGCCTATAAAAAACCCGCGTGAGCCCGGTTAGCTCAGTCGGTAGAGCATTGGACTTCAATCCAAGGGTCGTGGATTCAACCTTAACAATCAACGTCCTCAAAAACCCACACAGTTTTCCTAAACCACATGTTGCGAGTCAAAAGGCCCGTGAGAGCCGAGTCAGTTTACCGTTGAACTGTTAAACTAAAGGTATCGTGGGCTGAACACCCAGATCAGACATACTATATTTTGCCCCCCTCGTTAGGAATGAAAAAAGTTCACAAACGACCTCGGTTAGCTCAGGTAAGCTTTTGATTCAAGGACAGTGACATCAAATCCCGGATCAGGCGAATTTCACTTTCCCATACCAACATCTCTTATGCATAACAAACGAGAACTACTCTATCAATGTAGCAAGCAAAACTCCTAATCCTTTTCCCGCCTATGGCAGGGTGGATTACCCGTCTTGCCCCTCTGAATGGACACGAGGGCGATATATTGGTCAGAGTTTTTCTGCAGCCGGTTGCCGACCAAAGCTACAACCCCGATGCTTATTTATCGTCGGTCTACTGTTCATTTTTTTGTGAAATTCCACCGATACCAGGGGGTGACCTCCTAACCTGGAAATTTTTGTCTCATCTACCCGTTTCATAGTAAACAGGGTTCTTTTACGTGCAAATGCCATGGTACACCACACGGGACCTCGGTTTTACTTCTCATCCGAAGTAAGGCGCACTAATGGCTTCTGTCACTTTTGCCCCGTCTGCTCGTTGGGGCACTATACTGACAAGCTCCTACGCCTGGGAATTTTGCCTAATCTACCTGCTTCGTAGCAGAGAGGGTTCTTTTACTTGTAAATGACATTGTACACCACACGGGGCCACAGCTTTACTCCCCATCTAACGGAAGGCACCGATCTACGCCACCGAGACAGATTTTGAATTAATCACCTGTATTCAAATTAAATATTTATTTCGGAACGATACGCAATATCTTTTTCAAAAACCATGTGAAGTAGACAACATTCGTCTATTGACTGGACTCTCAAGTATCGGTCAATATATCCGGCGATGGATATAGACAGGTTTTCAAAGTCTGCATTTCATTGTTAACCAATACAAACATATCTAATCCGTCACCTGACACGTTGCACATGGTGGAGGACGAGGCGATATCCAAGCTAAAATAACACGTTTGTGTCAAAACGAAACACAAACAAAGGCCCAGAAGAATTGAATAAAAATAGGCCAAGGTATTTTCTCTTGACTTCGCGATCAAATTAAAATATTATAACTACCACACTGGGATGGGGTGGGGTAGTGGAGGTGCAATAAGTCCAACACATGCCAAATAGACGGATACTATATCAAGTTATACACGTCGCAGACCAGGCAGAAAAGGTAACGTGTCTGAACTACAGGGGAAGTACCTCTAGGAAAACAGTCGAGTGAGAAGGACATCAACACATGGAATCCCCGAAAAAAGCGAACATACAGTACACTACATTCCAAACTTCAACACACCAACAGGTATAGTTGAAACCAAACAGCACAGTCACACATGCTCTATTTCGACTCAAATGAACACCTGCCTGTTTCGTGTTAAAATAATAGGAATATTACATTACCAACTCAGACAATGGAATCGAGCCTCAACACCACCTTGTGATACCTGTGGTTTGATGGACGACGACGTTCCCAAGATTTTTAAAATTAAAATTAATTCATTTACATTTCCTTAACCCAAATGTCATCAACAAACAAGAGGTCTGTCACAAAAACCACTTCGATGGTTTCGGAGAGGTAACTACATGGTGGACTACTGCGTCAGTGGCTCCAAGTTCGATCCGGTTGGATCAGAGAGAGAAAGAAAGAGAGATCCTCCTGTGTGCTGAGCGGCGAGTTGCGTTGGACACACCAGTTCTCGTCTGATCACTGAAGTTAAGCAACGCAAGCCCAGTTAGTACTGACATGGGTGGTCGCTCGGGAAAGCTGGGTACTGCTAATACCCAATAATCGTCGCATTAGTGTAGTGTCTGTGCAGTATATGCATTAGAACTATACAGTGGACGGGTCTCTAATGACCTTGTAGTTGACGGGACCTTAAACTCCAACAAACAAAAACTCCTGTGTGCTTCCGTTAGAGAGGAATTAATGCCGTGACCTCGTGTGATTTATACAACTGACCCACACGAATATACACCCGGCCCTGCCATAGGTGGAAGAAAAATTAGAGGTGGGTACAGAGGCGGGCAAACTTTTTTATTAAAGGGCCACATGAACCCTGATACCTTGGAAGACGGGAGACATTACTAAATAATCTAGCGGGATGCATGGAATCCCGTGGCGGGCCGTAATTCGTCCATCCCTGGTTTAATTTGGCCTTGGTGAAACGGCGCTGTTTAGTCCGGTTCCCAACCAAGAGATTCGTCTACCCCATATTAAAAGCTGCGAGCTCCGGCTCCCCATTCTCGCCTCCTATTTCCTCCATGGGGTCCCTGTCAAATCTCAAATCACAGAATACAATATGAGGGACCTGATTTGGGATAGAGGGGGTGGTGACGTGTCGCATAGATGAATCCCCCACCATAGGCGGTCCCAAAGCATATATAAACACGATATAATTTCAAAAATAAGCAGTTGCTTCTACTGCTACCTGTATATACGTACTTATTTTTCGATAAGTGGAATTGCCCCTTTGGCTCTTTTGTAGAGTCAAAATAAAAAAGGGTTGCAATTTTAATGGCACTACCAACCATCGTCCCAACAAATCAAAAACGTTTTAGACAGGGCGGGCGCTTCCAAAACTGTGCCATATTTCCTCGCAGCAGTAACAATAACAACACTTCTCACTTCAGGCATAACTTAATAACCCCCAAAATATTGGGTCGGTCACGAACGGTGAACCGTCTACAAAGGCAACGGCAAACGAGTACCTCTTATTATAATCAACATTTCTATTGTTATTAAAATTGAACCTTTATTCATCGGACGTAATAGGGCAAGTGGTTAAAACCCTGGAGCGCCGTGACCCAAAAAAATACCACAACATCCGCTCTCATGGTTCCATTTCCTCATTCCCTCGCTACGGGAAGAATGCCATATAGCAGCTTGCATCACGCCATATTCTACAGTAGCAGACGGAAGCAAGTCGTTGTCACAATGCATTTCACCTATGACCTCTCCTCTGCCGTCCTAAATTATTACAACAGCACCGCCCTACAACCAGTGAACTCTTGTTTACTTCAATTTCTCAAATGAGGTGATCAAAATGACCGACCAACGATTAATAAAAATTAGCATGACCCTCCCTAGGCTGTCAACGTCCCTCAACAGCTTATTCGTTCATCCGTCTTTCTCGACCAGACGGCCATTTTGACCTGTTGAACAAAACAAAAGATGTGGGCAACATCGGTACACCTTTATAATGGTCAGTAGAACTACTTCACGCTTCAGGTAGAAAACAATAGTAATATCGCCACTATCGCACGTCATGCACCACCTGCCAACGAGAGGAAGGTTGGTTATTAGGTTACTTATCAAAATTAGTCTCTCAGTATCATGCACCTTTATCAACAGTACGGAGGAAGTCTCCAAGTGGTTTTCAGGGCAAACAGAATATTCCGGCCCACAATCCTTGCACCTTGGACTCGTGAGTCCGAAGTTGCAGGAACAATCCCGATCAAGATTCTTGTTCTTTCAGACAAAAAAAAACCTCCTAGTGCTACGTCCATCGGATATAGTTGTTGCCCCGTGTGGTGCATATGATATCCCCCTGCACCTACATCATCATCATATCCTTCTCCAGCACGAAACTGGGTCCGGTCTGCGAGTTCCAATCCTCCACCCCCGTCGATCCCCGACCAGGCCCCCATCCACCCCACACATGTCCTTTTGTACCACCTACTCCCACGTCCTCTTTGGTCTTCCTCTCCCAGCTAACGCTCCCAACCACCTGCAGTTCCATGATGGACCTAACCAGCTCCTCCTCCCCCTTCGCATCACATGCCCATACCACCTCAATCTGTTCTCCCTCATCTCCGCGATGTCTCCCACCCCCAGACTACCTCTAACATGGTAGTTTCGGATCCTTCCCACTGCACCTGCATCGGCAAAATCCTCAGTGTAAGAGCTCTTCCTCCCTCTGACGTGGGTAAACTACCTTAAGCAGTAGAGAGAACTGTAAATAACCAAACAACTTCTTTCGGAATCCCGAACGCATGAGTACCCGACCCCGCCATAGGCCAGAATTGCAGAAAAATACCCTGGGAAGAGAGTGGAAGGGGAACTATCCATCCACACTTAGGTCACCTGTAGTGCAGTATACAACGAACCCGCCGCGGTGGCGTAGTGGTTAGCTCACTCGGTTCAGTAGTTCTAGGTTCGATACTGGACCGTGGTGGGTCGGCTTCTTTTGGGCGAGAGAGAAGCCGCGAGTGTGCCTTCTTTCGGATAAGAAGTAAAACCGAGGTCCCGTGTGGGTGTACGATGGCACTTGCACGTAAAAGAACCCTCTCTACTACGCAACGGGTAGATGAGGCAAAAATTTCCAGGTGTAGGAGCTCGCCCCCTGGCGTCGGTAGCATTCCCCAACGAACACTAGACCGACGATAAATAAGCGTAGGGGTGCAGCTTTGGCCGGCAACCGGCTGCAGAAAAAACTATGTCCAATATATCACCCTGTGTCCATTCAGAGGGACAAATGGGTACCCGACCCTGCCATAGGCGGGAAATGGATTAGGAGTTGCTTTGCAGTGCAGTATACAACGACGTCGAACACCATAAAGGTGAATGTGAGAGCATCTCAGCATCGAATCTGCGGTCATTCACAAGGCGAAAACGCTATTAATGAGCAGCACAAAGTCCAGTTATCAATAACAAGATGACAGAGGAAGGAATAATATTCTTCCTCGCTTAATTTAGGCGTTAACAGCAAGAGCCGCCTGCCAGTAAAGACTGATCATCACTGGCATAATCCTCTTATACCATCTTTTGATGACATCTCCCAAAGTCATCCGCTTAACTTCATCGTTGTTATCTCAATACTCGAAAATGCGATCAAATCTGCAACCTGGGACTCACGACTCAAGCAACGCTACCACCTCTCCACCTAAGCAGACCACCTCATCTCCCTAATTGCCACACGGGGGCGGCGAATTGCGTTGGACACTGAAGTTAAGCAGCGCAACCCCAGCTAGTACAAATATGAGTGGCCGCTTGGGGAAACTGGTACTGCTAATACCCAAAAATCGTCGCATTAGTGTAGTGTCTGTGCAGTCTCTGCATAAGAACTATGCTGTGGACGGGGCTCTAATGACCTTGTAGTTGAAGGGCCCTAAAACACCAACAAACAACCTAACTGCCATCACTACTAGTAACTCATTTTCCGTTGATGGCAGGGCCAGGTACTAATTTTTATCCCATTCGGACACAAGCAATCTGTTGGACTGTATTCTTTTTTACCACCGATGCAATGAGGTGAGCTCTTAAGCTGGGTTTACACTGCGCGAAACATACTCGCCGCAACTGTTTCCACAGGCTCGCGGCAATCTCGCCCGTCTCGCCCTCTCTGTTTACATTGAGCGAAATATTGCGCGAAGCAAGCATGCAAAACGTATCTAGAGTACCAGTACACGAAGTGGGAGTGGCGAAATCCTTTGATGCGTGTCCAAAAACCGACAGTTCGGTGGCTCACCACGAGGCTGCCTCGCGCAGCAAATTTTGGGGCGAGTCCCCGTTTACACTGCGCGAGTTTTTTTAATGAAACAGTTGCGCGCAGTGTAAACCCAGCTTTACACCTGGAAATTTTGCCGAACTACTACACGTATCTCGGAATTCGATGCCAGTGACGGCATTGTACACACTACACTGGACAACGGCTTTACTTTTCATCCGTCGGAAGGCACACTGAGGGACTCTCTCTTTCTCTCTTCATCTGTCTGCATCTCCCTCTCTCGCTATCTCTTTCTCCCTGTCTCTCTTCGTCTGTCTATATCTCCCCCCCCCTCTCTCTCTCTCGCCCTGTCTCTTTGTCTGTCTGTATCTCGCTCTCTCTTTGTCTCTCTATCTGTGTGTCTCTGTCACCTGAAAGACGTTAAACGAAAGAAGTTAACGAACCTAGAACCACTGACGTAGCAGTCGTGCACGCTACAGCCCGCTTCACAATAACATCGGGAACGAGAACGGCAAAGGCCGGAAAAGTTGAAAAAAATTCAACTTTTCCGTTAAACGTAAGCCGTTTGACCAATAGGAGCGCACCTCCACCACATGACGTACCCGTCGCCCCTCCCCTCTGCACAAAATACGTTTTACGTTCCCGTTCCCGTTGCTGTTGTGAAGCGGGCTTACCGCTATGGGTCGTCCCCTCCACGTGTCTATGCTCCATAGTACTAGTCGCCTTCCACTTTCAGAAGAGAGGCAAACCCTCGAGTACCGCCTTCTAAGCCAGATAAGGATCCTGTGTGGTGCATGCGGTGGGACTCACCATTGCATGCAAAATTACCCCTTTTTCCAACTGGTTGAGAAATGTGTTGAATGGAGAAATAAAAAGTTGTATCGATGCATATTACTCACTAAATTCCGGTTCCACCATGACACACCCAGAAAAAATACTGAAGCAACCTTCCCGGAATGGTAAATTTTCATTTCATACCTCACGAGACACACGGAAGTGATTATTACCCAAAATGACTAAAAAAAAAAGGGAATAGGAGTGGTGTCATACTAAATAAACCATCCTCCAAAATTTCAGAGAATTCCCTACAAAAACACCGCTACCCGTCTGACAGAAAGCAAAGCCTCGGTCTCGTAAAAGAATTTTTATTATATAGGGAGAGAGGAGAGTAATATGCCTGTCGATCGACCGAAGTCTCAAAGTCTGTCCCTCCCCTGACCAGTGCCTGATTAAGGTTTTCATAGACCTTATACCTAAAGGATGCAATCGTCCCATAAAGAAAGGGCTCCAAAACGCCGAAATCTTAGCTTTCATAAAGTAGAACATCTTAAATAAGCATGATAAATAATAGCCCAATTATAGAAATATATGAAAATGGAGAGCCCAAAATTAGGATTAAAACGACACTCAAGTAATGCTGGGTCCCGGCAAACTTGGCCTATAAGGAAATGTGGTACTGCTCTTCTCGTCGGTAATTCCTCTACACAGAATAGGCACAAATGAAGTCTCGCGGATGCACTTCAGAAACCAGGTTTGGAACATTTTGGTGTGAACCTGGTGCAGGCCAGGCACAGAGCTACATTTTGCCAGAGTACAACGTGGAAAAGGAGGGAGGGGGGGCATTAGTAAAGGGGGTAGAAACAAATACAAAGGGGAAAAAACTCATTAAATTATCGCTGAGTCACAGCAGTACGAGAATGGGAAGAGCATCATCCTCAATAATACAGTAGTTCTTTTTCCTGCTTTCTGGAATTGATCAGGATCTGGGATAGAATTCCAATAGGACATGGTGGGAATTCCTCAGCCGTTAGAAGTGGAAGGATGGTCAAAGTGTGAATGTTTAGATATTTTATTCGTCATCCAATATTGATCCAAGGGGTTCACACACCAAAAAATGAGATGTTCTCATATCTCTGGCTTTTAAAAATATCAAGGTCAGTAAATTAAAATATTGGATGCAACTGCACCAGTTACCCAGGCACAGATCTGTCCCGTCCCTATACAACGTCTCATAATTTCCTGTTTTAAGATTAAAAGCTTTTACCTTATTACCGGGACATCCCTCTATTCTCTTCCCCTTAGGGCCTCAAAGAAATACTTTCCGTGACTCATACAACTAGATTCGTAAGGAGCGTGCAAACGACTTCAAATGGGCAGCCAACCTGAGGTACGTGGCGACAGTCCAGCTACTAGGCAGCGGGGAGGAGGGGGGGTCAAGGGTAAAGTAGAAACCATGAATCACCCTCATTATACCTCACACACATCATCTAAACATCATGAGACGTTCTCTTCACTCCCGGGAATGACTCACGGAAATAATTTATTAAAATAAAAAAACAGCCATCAATAAAGAAGGGCCCACTCACTATGCAGGTGTAAGGGCGCAAAGGGACATCCCTTAGGACCATGAGCAGGCTTCACACTTACACTGGTCTAATTAATTACAGTCCGCACCAACGGTCAATGAGTAAAAAGGCGCTACTTTTCTGCGATTAATTTCCAGCAACTAATTCTGCGAAAAACAATATTATCATTAATACACTTGGTGCTATGAGACCCAAGACGGAAGTACGATAGAAAGTAATTAAGATAAAAGTAGTGGGCCTCGAACAGACATTTATCCCGCTCCGGTTCACTGAATTTTTAACTTTTCGGTTCGGCCTAAACAGGGCCAGGCGCTGGGATAAACTTTAGGTCTTCGTCTTTCAGTGAAATATTTGTTTTCGAGTTCAGTACTGATTTCATTTTGAAACCGCCTTGGTGTTCCACAGGTAGCGTGCTGGACAACTGCAGCAGTGCCTCGAAATCTGATCCTGGAGGTTTGGCCTCTTTCCGGGCGAGAAAGAGAGAGAGGAAGACTTGAAGTGAAACAGTGGCCCCGTATAGTGTGTACGATGGCCTCTACATGTAAAAGAAAACGTGAGTTCAGCAAACTTTCCCGGTGTAGGAGCCCGCCCCAGGGAAAAGCGCCCCAACGAATCAAACTAGGCAGAAGACCTCGAGAATCAACCATAGAGGCTACAGCTTTAGATGATGACCTGCCTCGGTGGCGCAATAGGTGGCGTGCTCGATTTACTGCGCCAGTAATTCCAGTTGTTGTTGTTTGTTGGGGTTTTAGGGCCCTTCAACTAAAAAGGTCATTAGAGCCCCGTCCACAGCATAGTTCTTATGCAGAGACTGCACAGACACTACACTAATGCGACGCCTTTTGGGTATTAGCAGTACCCACTTATCCTAGGCGGCCACCCATGTCAGTACTAGCTGGGGTTGCGCTGCTTAACTTCAGTGATCAGACGAGAACTGGTGTGTCCAACGCAATTCGCCGCTCCCAGCTGTTCCAGCTTCGACACTGGGGGGGGGGGGGGGCTTCTTCCGGGCGAGAGAGCAGCCCCAAGTTCGCCTTCCTTCGGATGAGAAGTAAAACCGAGGTCCCGTGTGGTGTACGGTGGCATTTGCACGCAAAGAAGAGGCAAAATTCTCACGGGTACAAGAGGTGGATAAGGCAAAATTCAAAGTTGTGGGAGTTCCTCTTCTCCCTGGTGTCGGTAAATAACCTTCAGCGGTAGAAAAAAAAGGTATCGACATTAAATGACCAAACCCTAGTCAGGGGAGATTCATGCTCTGAACAACAAAGTTTAGCAATCATGTCAGGAGCACCTGAGGATCCAAGAGCGCAAATGCAGCAGTGCAGCCCGCACAAAATGCTCCAAAATGGCTATTCAAACTAACCCTTCTATAACAAAACCACATCCTAATATCCAGCACAGAGACCTAGGGGTAGCACTGAATGAATTTAAATTAACAACACCCTCGCTAAGACACGCAACTAAAATATAGCGTGCCAACCATCCATTCACCAAGAATCTGATACTGGAAGGCTGAGAACAGTATAAATGGACATAACCCCTCCATGAATCACCTGAGCCCCGGAAGGTTGATTAACTCACAGATAAAAACGTCTCTCTGCTCAAGGTGGTCACGGCAGTTATTTCAATTATCAAAAAAAAAAATTACGAACTTAAAGTTACCAAAGCTCTCAACACATTCCGCAAATAACGAGCCCTGAAAGACAAAATTGAAAATAAAAACAAAGACATCATTTCAAAAGATATCCCATAAGTAAAATTCTTGGAATAAAAAATAATTCATATTTTGTTATTTTATTCCTGCACGAAACAAACCGAGGTAAAGAGGCAGAAACCCTTACATCCAACAAGGGGTGCATGGTTATACAACATCACGAATCAGTGGTGTTATACACACCAGTTTCACTTTTGGACAATTACCTCCCTCCCTTTTCAGAGTAAAAGTGGACAAGGACCACATGCTGAGCGATTTCATAAAAAAAAAAGTGCTACCACATTACCACATGCCGTGGTTCCAAACTACACATAAAAAAAAACACCCCTTTCTGTGAACTGCTCTCCTTTTTTCGCATCAAGAGCCACTATTATGAACATCTGCACTGCAGATCAAATGAAAGGGCCCTAAAGGCACAAGTGGGCAGAATACAGCACAGAAAAAAAAAACCAGAGGTATGTGAAATACGAAGACGACCCTTGAGACTTCATAAAAAGCCCCAGCAACACCATTGGCCCATGCAGAAGTTGCCAACCAGTCAATGAACATGGCGCCGGCAGCTTCAATTACAAAAGCAATTAAATAAACAAGTCCCTTAACGAATAGTTCAAATTGTAAATGGTGACAATTTTGACCACAAGGGGAGATCCAGAAACAACCCCTTTGAGCCCCTTCAGCTTAATTCTCTAATCAAGATACTATTAAAGTAGCCATCTACGGGCCACGAGGTTCAACTCCGTGAGTCATACAACATGCGGGTTACAAATCACCCGCATTTATCGATCAACGAATCCAATTACGGGACGGGATGAAATGTCCGATAACGCCCCAGGTTAACGTCCACAGCGTTTGTGGTGCCCCAGGCATCGCAGCACTTCGTGCCGGGGAGTCCCGAAAATCCTGCTACGGAGCTCCAGGGCTCCGCGGAGCACCAGTTGAGAACCGCTGTTGCACAGAGGCTCCCCTATCTCTTTTGACCGTTGAGTAACACCCCCTATCTCTTTTGACCTTTCCTTTAAAATCCCCTATCTTCTTATAGCTGATTATCTCTTATTGAGGTAGAGTCCAATCTATAAATTCGAGTACGCCAGTGGGCCACTTATCATATCTTGAAAATGTCCCCTCTGCGCAACCCACTTTTCATTCAAGATTTCACATCTATGATTCTCATCATCATCACTAACCCCTTTCCCACCTATAGCAGGGTAGACTGCCCATTATTGTCCTATTCACACGAGCGATCGGTTGAACGGTATTTTTACGTAACAGGCTACCAAACTTTTGTTGCAACCCCTATGCTTATCGCCGACCTACTCTTCTTCGCTGGGACACTTTTCTTTCACCGACACTGGAGGCGAGTTCCTACACCTGGAAATGTTGACGACCTACACGTTTCATATAGTAAGGGTTCTCCGCCCGTCCAAGTGACATCGTACATAACACACAGTCCCACGGTTTTACTTCTCACCCAAACGAAGGAGTACTGAGGAGAGTGGTTCTCCAGCCCAAAAGAAGCCAAACTACATCATTCCAGACTTGAGCCTGGAACCACCTATGATATGGGGCGATATCTAGATTACTCACCCTGGGTCAAACTACCTATAGAGCAATTTATCGACACCATCCATCTTCAGGTTGGATCAAACCGGCGACTATGACCTCAGAAGTCACAACTGCTACCAGTGACCTACCGTGGGATGGGAGGTAGTCTAAGTCAAAGTTTCTCAAACTGTGGGTCGCGGCACGCGTAGATTTGCAATAGATTTTAAGTTTGTAGGGTCGCGGCACGTTTCAAAACCACGGAACGTGGATGAAGTGGGTCGCGCCTCCATAAAGTTTGGGAAGCACTGGTCTAAGTGGTCCCAAACACCACTCAACTAACCTTGACATTATACGTATGCAATCCTGATGTTACTGGGGCTTTCTAGCGCACTGCCCCAATATAAACTCCGAGCCATACGTACGTCAACCTCTGTACTACCCTCATACATACGGACCCATTCTTCAATTGTTCCCCAACGCCTCCAAAGCAACTCCTAACCATTTTCCCCTCGTACGGCAGAGTCAGGTACCCAACTTGTCCCTCTGAATGGCCGGCCACACGGGTGATGTGCTGAACGGTATTTTTCTGTAGTGAGTTGCAACCCCTATGTCTACTGTTCGTTTGGGCACTTCACCGACAGTAGAGGGCAAGCTCCTAGAGATAGGAATTTTGTCTCCTAACTCGCCGCGGTGGCGTAGTGGTTAGCACGCTTGGCAACTGCGTCAATAGTTCTAGGTTCGATACTGGACCGAGGTGGGTCGCCTTCTTTCGAGCGAGAGAGAGGCCGCGAGTGGGCCTTCTTTCGGACGAGAAGTAAAACCGAGGTCCCGTGTGGGTGTACGATGACACTTGCACGTAAAAGAACCCTCTCTACTATGCAACGGGTAGATGAGACAAAATTTCCAGGTGTAGGAGCTCGCCCTCCTGGCGTCGGTAGCATTCCCCAACGATCACGAGACCGGCGATAAATAAGCGTAGAGGTCCAGCTTTCGCCGGCAACCGGCTGCAGACAAACCTATTACCAATATATCGCCCTATGTCCATTCAGAGGGACAAGATGGGTACCCGACCCTGCCATAGGCGGGAAATGGGTTAGGAGTTGCTTTTTGCTACCCGCGCATAATAGAGGATTCTTTTAAGTGCAAATGCCCTCGTACACCACATGGGACCTCGGTTTTACTTCTCATCAGGAGGAATGCGCACTCAGGGCTTCTGTCTCTCTACCCTGAAAGAAGCCAACCCACGTTCATTCAATTTCGAGCCCGGAACCACTGACGCAGTAAATCGAGCACGATACCTCCTGCGCCTCACCAAGATGGGTCTTCTTCCCCAACACCTCAGTTATTTAAAAACAAAACTATTTTATTTACCTCTTAATATGCTTTTCTAACCCTCTATCATTTTTATTTTTCTTGAACCTATTTTCTTAAAGATTATGCTTCGTAAAAAGGGGGGAAAGGGGTAAAGTAAATGCAAATTAAGACTATGAGGAGCATATTGTATATTCAACGCTTGGCAAAACAAGCGACAAACGATGAAAAAGACATAAATTCCTTTTACTTTAAAGCATAAATTTACGCACCACATATTTATCAAGCTAACCGACAACGGACGTTTAGATAATTTAATAATAATAACATTTTTCATGGATGGTAAACTAGGTCGTTTATTTTCTCAACAAAGAGGGAAAATGGCTGATCTTTCCACAGTCTTTCTTTTTTTCTCGCCCTTTACCCCATCCACCTTTCCCCTTCAGTTTCATGCCGTTGCCTAAAAAGTCGAGATGAATTGCCACTGCTGCTACAAATATCACTCACAGGCTGCCAGCGCGGCGGCCCATTTGCATACTTTTGAGAGAAATCGATGCCCTCAGCTGTCAAACGCACACAACAATTTGCATATCGGATATCGATCCAATTAGGGCAAAGAGCAAAGACTACACGTCGAGGAGGATACAAAGTTATCAACTCGGAACGAGGGCCAATATGCCACATTGCAAACAATAACCTGTAGCATTTTCCAAAGTTAAAGCAATAACCGTGCAAAATACCCGCCTCGGTAGTGCACGGCATAGCGTACTCGACTATCGCGTCAGTGGTTCCAGGTTCGACACCGAATCGAGGTGGGCTGGCCTATTTCGGACAAAAGTGAAGTGCGTAACTGATTCTAAATGCAAAGGATAAAAGCGACTACCAACCTTTTCCTGGCAAGGTCCGCGTACCCATTTTTTGTCCCTCTGGAAGACATGAGCTATCTGTTGGACAGTATTTGTACCCAGCCAGTTGCTCACCTACACTGCAACCCCTATTCTTATTTACCGTCGGGACACTCCACCGATGCGTCGGTGTTGCGCATTCTGAGGTATTGCAGAGCCAGCCTCGGTGGCCTAGTGGGTAGCTCACCCGGGTGGTAACTGAGTCAGTAGTGGTGGGTTGGCATCTTTCGGGCGAGAGAGTTGCCCCGAGTGCGCCTTCTTTCGAATGGGAAGTAAAGCCGAGGTCCCGTGTGGTGTCCGATGGCATTTGCACGTAAAAGAATCCTCTCCACTACGCAGGTGTAGGAGCTCTCCCCCTGGTGTCGGTGGAGTGCCCCAACGAACAGTAGACCGACGATAAATAAGCATAGGGGTTGCAGCTTTGGCCGCCAACAACCTGTGGAAAAACACTGTCCAATATATCGCCCGTGTGTCCCACTCAGAGGGACAAGATAGGAACCCGACTTTGCCATAGGCGGGAAAAGAGTTAGGAGTTGCTATTCTGAAACATCGCAACAGTTTCCCTTTGATGTGAAGTCTCCGGCAGGCCGTTATTATCTCAATGTTAAAAAGGCGAAAGCCTCAGGGTGTAAACACACAAAACAAACCTGAAACTACCATTATTTATGACGACAGTAAAAAAAGTGAAGGAAGTTGAGATGAGAAACGACACAGGAAATTGAATGGCAAAACACGGATGTAAACCTGCCAATGGAGACAGACAACATCGAAATCGCTGTACCCCATTCAAATTTTCAAGAATCGAAAACAAATTTCGACCAACACTTCCAATAGTCTTGGCATGTAGTCGTTAAAACCATACTCTGGAAATAGACACGTGACTCAAAACAACTGCAAGGGGCTAGATGCCTGGTGCCCACCAAAAACCCAATGATCACATCACCACAGGCGAACAGTCTCCTATTCTTAATCTTATTAGCGAAGAAGTCCCTAACTGCCTTTAATACTCCCCGTCTTCTATACATTTTCCCAGTACTGGAATTAGGTTTTTATGGGCCCTAAACTCAAAGACTAGAATGGACACCAAACGCCGAAATCGTAAATTTTATGTAGCAGAGGACTTGAAAAGTGTATGATGAATGATCTACAAGGATGTACAACTACGGATAAACAAGTATAGAAACATACTACAGTTTAGGGTCCTTACACTAAAATAACAATCCATTTGGGCCCTACTTGGAATACAAGTAAATCCGTATTTCTCGCTTTAGAATACTAAAAGCATTATGCATCTTTGAGAAAATGGTGATGGATATCCTCAGCCTGAATCCTAATAGCTGCAGTAATAAGGGGGCTCAATTTACCCAAAACTATTATCACCCTTTTCCAGGGTGCGTGTGTGTGTTGCATTAAATTCAAAGGTACAAAAAAAAAGGCAGAAACAGATACAAAACCAAAATCCACTACCTTCTTTTATGGGACACTAAAATGGGCAACCAAGGACTGTGAGTTGTTTGTATATGTGCATACATAAACTGATTGGCAGAATCACAAACATGTTGCATCTGTGGTTTGTTTCTCACCATGATTTAAACAAACAGATTTTCACGAACTCAACTGACAGCTACATAACCTGAATGGGATAATTGAAATTTCACGAAAAAAAATGTCTACTTCTTATTTCATATGGCAGGCAAAAAAAACACCGGCAGTGAATCCAAATAAACATGCAGCCTTCGGTAAGAACGCTACCTCCCGGTGAGTATGCAAACGTCTTCTGAGGCAAATTCACAGAACTTGAAGCACAACATTTGCAAATTTTCATCTACATTTTTTGAAGGATAACAGTTTCATTTAAAATTGCAGATTTCTTTCTCCTTCTGAAAGAAAGGATTACATCCCTCTTGGTGACGCAGTGAGTAGGATGCTCGGTAACTGCGCCAGAAGGTTCTATGGTTCGATAATGAACCGAGGGCGAGAGGCCCCAAGTGCACCTTCTGTAGGGATGAGAAGTAAAACCGAGGTCCTGTGTGGTGTACGATGGCATTTGCACCCAGAAGAACCCTATCTACTATGCAACGAGTAGATGAGGCAAAAAAAATCCAAGGTGTAGGAGCTCGACCCCTTGGACATCTTACTTACTCTTCCCTCCCTCTAACATCTTCCCAAGAACTTCATTTACCCTTAAAAGAGAGAGAGAGAGAGAAAGAGAAAAGCATCACCAACCCAAGCGAGAATCAAACTACAGTACCAATTTATCCCTCCAGCGGCAGGATCGGTTCTGCTGGTTCTAGCTCTCCGCTCCCGCCTATCACCTACCAAGTTCTCATCCACCACACACACGCTATCATATCCCTTCGTACAACCTGCTCCCACGTCTGTGTTGGTCTTCCCCAGCAGTGGCGTACCGAGGGTATTCTGCGCCCGGGGACAAAGACCGAAACTTACGCTCTCTGGCACTCACTAAACGTAATGTGAACCTCACTTTTGTGTCCCCCTGTCTTCTGCGCCCGGGAACATCTGTCCTCCAACACGTCACTGTTCCCCCGCTCCGAGTGCTTCCAATAACCTGTATCCCTGTGATGGACCCAAACAGCTCTTCCTCCCCTCTTCTCATCACATGCCCGTACCACCTCAATCTATTCTCTCTCAGAACATAATGGACAATACCTTACAGTAATTGCAGGTTCCTTCAACTGAATTATCCTTTTCCCCCTCTTTCTGACATACGGTATTTCAAATTTATTGTGGACAGCAGCAGCAAACCTAATACCTTGAAGTAAAACCTATCGTTACATTCCGGTGAGTCATTTCCAACAGGTTCTGTCTTTTTTGAAAAAATAAATCCAGTTAATGTTTAGACGTATTATGACCAACTTTTATACAACTCAAACAAAGATTTAATTTTTTTTTTCACTAAGCAACATTGTAGTATATTAAAGGTGATTCAACCTCGTTTGAATGTCAAGACGCAAGGTCTTAATGTCGCATCTGCGCATGAGCAATAGCTACAAGGCCAGTCAATACTCCTCCGTACAGGGTGCACACAGAACAACGGCAACATGTACCATTCACAATGTCCTCAAGAGGATGCAAACATTTTATTATGCGAGATAGTCTCTCCCAGAGGTCTACCTATCACTGCTAACCCTATGATTTCTAAGGTGGGATCTACTACAACCAATTAGTTACCTCCGACAAACATCCTATCATTCACATCAAAATTTGGCAACGGTAGATCGATAGATTGGGCCCACACGAGGTCACCACTGAGGAGACATCAAATACACCTATCGGTAATTTGAGAAATAAACCGAGCAGCCCTCATCTGGAAATCATGGGCATCCCCCCCCCCCAAAAAAAAAAACCAGGCCGGTGTCTACGTGAGTTCGTTGACGCCAGCAAAACCCTTTCTATAAAAAAAAAAGAAAACAAATATGCAAACCACAAATATCCCCAGTAGTTGGAGCTCTGTCTCTCCCTAACCCAAGTTGGTAAACAGCCTTGAAAGCTGACAAGTCAACTGACAGGTCCAACAAGCGAAGCAAACCAGTCAAATCAAAACAATCCTGTGCACCTACGAATTCTATTAAATTACAAAAAAAAACAGGGTATTCATAGGAAAATGACAAAGGTCCACATCACAGATAGAAAACAAGCACCATCAAAGGGCCAAAACTCTGTACTAATGAGCATAGACGAGTAGTAGTAGTAGCAGTCACCATCATCATACCCTTATGCCGCCTGTAGCAGGGTCGAATCTGCGGGTTCTAGCCCTCCGCTCCTGCCTATTTCCCACCAGGTTTCCGTCCACTCCCGTAGCCCATCAAAATCTAGTACAGTGGTGGCGAACCTTTTTTTTAAAGACGAGTCACATTAAGACGAAAAAAAAACCAAAAAGTTGTCCGCGGGTCAGGTGCAAGCACCATTTAATTTTATGAATAAAAAATTATGATTAATAACGAATAAATTAGTTCATTAAAGCAGCAAATAGAGAACGTCATCATAATACCCTTATCCCGCCTGTGATAGGGTGGGGTCTGCAGGTTCTAGCCCGCCAGGTCCCCTTCCACCTCACACTATGAGACCATAAACTATCTAGATATGATTCTCGTTCTGGTCACTTAAAATTGCATGGTGGGTCACAGGTTCGCCACCACTGATCTAGTACAACATAGGTCAGGGATACATCCTGGGATATAATTGAGACTGTGGAATAATAAGGGGAGAAATCTGAAACCATATTTATATGCCAAAAATAATCAGTTATTCAATTACGTACCGTCAAACAACAAAAGCATTTCAGGGGCAAAGATCTTTGTGTGGGGGGAGGCAAATAACCCCCAACAAGTGCAGAGAGCGTCAGGGTAACAGTCCTTAACCTCTAATCATTATAATAAGGATAACATTTGAAAGAGGGAGGGTGGGAAGGCAAAAACCAATGGAATCGATACTTTCATTTCCTCAGGTCATTACAACATTAAAAGAAAGGCAACTCAATGAATTTCAAAACCAGAACATGAAATTGACACTCAGATGCCGTAATTTTTTTCTCCAAATTGAACTAGTGACTAACCACTTACACCAGGGGCCGACAAATGCAGCTGTTTCAAGAGGTTAACGAACTTTTAGTAGTAGATACAAATACGACACATATTGGCCTTTCACTAAAATAACCACACAAAAAACAACAAGTACGTTATTTTGATTTCTGTGTTAAACACGCACACCAACAACTGTATTTTGTCAAATATATTCACCATAAAATTTTAAAAGGGGTATGTGCTATAAATAACTTTAACTCACAGGCTTACTCAAACACGCAGGGGTTACATACGGTACTACACGCCAGACGTGACACCCCACGAAGTCCTCGAAGGAGAATAAGTCATTGGGTGGCCATTTAGCACCTCACTTTTTCTTTTAAGACCATATTGAAGTATCGATCCAAACTACTCTATCATCCATTGTGTCAAAATGAAGATAGTGGTGAATGGTCCTCCCCAAATCGCTTGGGTTGAATTCCGTGACTCAGCTGTAGTCTACACCTCGTTTGCTTCCTTCGTAAGCATATGACTACAGCAGCGGTTTCCAAACTTTTTGAAGAAGGGGGTTGTATATAAAATCCTAAATTGTAAGCGCACCATCTGCAAATTTCTGAGAAATCATTATCCATCATACCCTTATCCCGTCTGCGGCAGGGTCGGGTCTGCGGGTTATAAACCCTCCACTCTCGCCTATCTCCCATCAGGTCCCCGTCCACTCCACACACCACCATATCCCTACGCACAACTTGCTCCCCCTTCTGCTTCGGTCTCCCCCTGCCCCGGGTGCTTCCGACCACCTGCATAACTGCAATGGACCTAACGAGCTCCTCCTCCCCTCTTCTCATTACGCATCCATAGCACATCAACCTAACGTATTCTACGTCATTTTTTCGGCGTTGTCCACCACCCCCAGGCTACTTCTAATATACTCATTCCTAATTCTATCCGCTCTCGACACGCCACTCATGTACCGCAGCGTTCGCCTCTCGGCTACTTGCATTTTATTAACATGGCTCTTCCTCACTGACCAACACTCTGACCCGTATAGCATAGCTGGCCTATCCACTGCCCTGAAGAATTTCTCTTTCAGCTTGATTGGGACCCTCCTATCGCACAGGACTTCTGAAATAAGTAATATATCCAGCAAGAAAACCATATCCACTACCAACGCTTCATATGGAGCGCCGAGTTCCCAAGAGGACGAAGGCCACAAAAAAAAATTATGTCTATATATTGGACAATGTTTTTCCACACCAATTGCCGGCCAAAGCTCAACCCCTATGCTTATTTACCGTCGGTCTACAGTTCGTTGAGGCATTCCACTTACGCCCTGGGACGAGCTCCTACACCTGGAAATTTTGCCTCATCTACCCGTTGCAGAGCAGAGAGAATTCGTGCAATTGCCATCGCGCGCCACACGGGACTTCGGTTTTACTTCTCATCCGAAAGAAGGCGCACTCGGGGCTTCTCTCTCGCCCGAAAGAAGCCAACCCACCTCAGTTCAGTATCGAACCTAGAACTACTGACGCAGTGCTACCCACTGCGCCACCGAGGCGGGTCAAGCACCTATGCAGATAGAAGGCGGCTTTTTTTATATCATTCAATTAAGCAGTAATGATTAACTTTCAAGGCAAATATCTCAAATTTATGATCTGTGGACTTAATCCACTTTGGAACTGAGCGCATCATATATTGGTGGTTACCGGCGTTATGGTGGTGCCGTACGGAACTACAAGCCACTGTTTGAGCGAAACCTGTAGAGTCGTTCAACCTATGTTAGCTGTATGTGTTTGCAAAGGCTATTTACAGCCTGATTGCAGACCGGTAGATAGCCGCTATTTGCAAGAAATACCAGGTTGACAAAAAAGCAATATATCCGTAATATGGCAACATAGAGCAATATAACCGTGTAATAGAGTAACTATATCTATTTTTATATCCGGACACATTTTTCACTGGAATACCACAGGGCGCAAATGGAAATGTTCTAGGGCGTACCCTTTGAGAAGCACTGGACTAAAGGATCGATTCTTTTAATCAGTTGTTTCTGAGCCTCCATGTATACCTTTCATTAGAATATGAAATAGAGCCTCGTCCGCACAATGGCTGACCCTTTATTCGCGAAAAATGGGTAACTAACTCTGCAAGCAACTTTCTCATTTGTTGGGACTCAACGGCCAACAACTGAAATATTAAGGCAGTGGATGAATGAGAGTGAGCATTGCAACTGACAGGACATGCTGTTGTTAAATTCACCTACACCTGAACCAAATCAGGGTTGTCCAACCTGAGGTCCATGGAGGTTTGTAATGCGGCCCGCGGTCGGCTGACAAAAAAAGAATAAATTTACAATTCATCATATCTTCATCAGTGCCAGGTTCAAAAGTCCCATTAAGATGGTTCGTCGTTTGTGTTTTTTTTTATTTTTTTTTGAATAGTTTTAACACCTAACGTTACCGTCCCCCGTTTTAGTTTTCATAGCCTGCGGCCTAACAGACATAGATTAGTGTTTCTCAAACTTTTCTGACCGCGGTCCACTTTGAAAAAGCACGAAGTGCACTAACCCTTAACCCAAACGCAGTCCAGCGCTTAGCATAAGAGATCAGATATTTATTAGTAAAATTCACTGCTCATCAATGGACCACGGACTGCACTTTGCTGAAGGCTGCCCTACACTGACTCTGGAAATTTGTTATGCACAAGAGACCATAAAGAATCGTTTGAATCCAATACAAGAATATATATAAATCTTTGATATTGATATACAGCATAATAACCCGCATGCGGTCTGGAATATCCCTGTCGCCTATTGTTATTGTGCAATAGGTCAGACACCATGCAATATTATAACCAACAAAGCATTAATTTTCCTGTCAAAGTTTCTATTTTGGTTGTATAATGCCATGTTTGAATAAGTGGGGTTGGCCGGCATCCCCCCCCCCCCACAGAAAACCCAGCCAATATTCCTGCGGGTTCCAGACGCCTGGCTGGGATGCTCCCAGTCAACAGCATATTCATTGGATTCACAGACCCGACCCTGCCACGGGCTGGATATGGGTATGATGATGATGACGATGAATATTGATTGCTGTATAATAAATAACCTTATAACGAGGAAGACTTTTTTGAATGTATAAAAGCATTCCTACTCTTGGTCACAATTTTACCTTGTTCTCAGTTTAGGGTTGCATAATAGTCCACCACCACCGTAGTTGGGAACCCTTTCAAATAATTCAAACATAACATTCACACAACTGTCCGACATTAAAATTGAAAAAAGAGATGGTGCAGCAGTTGCGACAAAACAGAGAAGGAGGCAGAAAAATGGCCAGAAGGATGGACCCATGTGTTAATGGCATTATTATACATATACTGCAAAAGATATTAGCAACAATGTCATCGTAACGGAGAAAGGAAAGAGCTCATTGTTTCATTAGGCTACAAAAAAACATTTTGAATAGACGCTAATCCCCCTTTCCTTTCCCAAGAGAGAAAAAAGGAGGACTTCCGAGGTGCAAGTCTCATTAACATTTGGACAACTACTGTATTAAAAGTCAACCGCTATACAGTACTTAGATGGGATTATTAGCCCAGCCCTAGATGGAGGCCCCGACTCAATGAATACAAAAAGCTCTCATAATTTGGACGGCCTTGCCAATTAAACATTTTAACAATACACGCGAAGAGGACTATTAACTATTGGAGCATTAAGGAAACAGACGGGACTCAACAACAATCAGGATTTTTTTTATTAAATTAAAGGAACTATAATGAGATGTACCTAACTACCATCAAGTTTTGTTTTTTGACGGGCCTAAGTTAATGAACTTCATAATTGATGACCAAGTAAATCAAGTTTTTAGTAATGCAGTTGTCTGGTTATATGCTGTTGAACCTTGATTGAATGGGTGACCATTTGACTTGAGATACGTTTCTTAAATATAGTAATTTTTATTGGCGCGTAATCCGCAATTAAAGGTTCTTGCTCTTCATCTAATTCAAATTACATACATTATCTCTTATTATTTAAAAAAAAAAAATCCGTCCAACAAACAGTTAAGTCTACATGATTTAATTGAGGTCGAAGCTGGTCAGTCAGAGAATTAAATTCCCACTCGTAACAATACGCCACTTAGGCTAGTGGTTTTATTAGGTGATTATTATTGAGTGTCGCCTTACTTCCTGAATTCTACTTACTTTGCCTCTCAGAATGGTTTATGCTTCTACTTTAATTTAACAAAAAAATGCATTTGCAACAGGCACATTACAATAACCTTACATCTTACTATAAAGCAAGTTTTAAAAGCAATAAAATACCCCTCACAGCATAATGATTTCAACTATAAAAGGTGAGTCAGGTATCACCACCACCTTGGATCTAAAATGTTTTAAATTTATCGACATGAAAAATCTGTCTCTCGTATTGCATAATAAGCAATGCTATATTTAGGACAAATAAATTCGTGTATTGGTAAATCTAAAAACTATGATGGTTTCCTAACATACTACTTGGGCCCTAACCGTTACTGAACATCATTTCAAAAAATAGAACGAAATCGTTCTAAAGGTCTGAAAGCAGTAATCTGATGAAGATGATAAAAATTTAAAAAGATATTAGTTTAAAAGAAATTTATCTTACTTATCATTTAGTGTATCAAAGTATTCATTTCATTAATACTTAAAATTTCCACTTATTCGGTTAATTATTAAAAGTTAATATTTGTAGTTGTGAAACATAGAATGCTGGTAGAATTCGAACATTCTATCACCTGTTCTTAAATGTTCGTTCTACATTCTCATTTTAGAATCACTTTTTTATTGACCTTTCAAAATGTCTGATTTAACCAATTTAAAAGTGTAACACTAATGTTTTTCCTTCCTATATAATTAATTAATCAAAAAAATGACATACCCATTAAGATATTGCTGAATAAACGAGCCTGTGGATGTTGGAGATTTTATATATTCTTCACTTTCGGTTATACAAGTACCTGGATTTGACAACTGTCGAATAAATCCAGCTACTTTCTTTCGAAATGACGGCATCATCGGTAACGATCCCGTTAATCACACCGGCCACAAATCCAATCTAGCTAGTTTAAACGTTATTTTTAACAGAAAAGTAACCCCGTAACTCCAACAACGCCCAAGCAAGCGTTCACGCTAGGCAACAGACCCACAAACAAACTGCACAAACCCCAAACACCATCAAGAAGCAACTGCAACCGACGTCATTGTGCTCAGCGTCGGAAGAACGGGTATTCGGCTCAGCCGAAACAACGCATAGAAGTGAATGTTAAGGAGAGCCCTCTGGCGAGGGATGGTAATAGTGCAGTTGGTAAAAACGCCGTCTGGATTCGGCGTGGGAAGCAAGTTCGCACCTCACCGATCATCAGGCCGTATTTTAGTTTTCCTAACCTCTTTAAGTCAAAAGAACATGAGAAGGGCCGTGGAAGATTCTCCTAAACTTTTTAATATATTAACAATACAACTCAATAGATTAGAATGTTCGCATAAAGTTAGGCTAGATTGTCCCACACTTTGTTGGTTTTTATGTCAGGGGTGTCCAACTGGGTACAGTGCAGAGGCGTTTCGAGGGGGGGACAGTTGCCCCCCCAGGCATAGTTGGAATGGGGTGCCATATGCCATATTTTGATTAAAAACAAATTACAAAAAAAATAATAAAATGGTCAACACTGCATGGCCCTCATGACAACGCACATGTTACCGATGTGGCCCTCAGGGTACCCGCAGTTTGACATGCCTGGTTTATGTGGTTTCTGCGGTGTTACACCAGAACAGTTTATTATTTACGTAAATCTTCAGTCAAGTTGCGTTGGACACACCAGTTTCCGTGAGATCACTGAAGTTAAGCAGCGCAAGCCCACGTCAATACCAACTTGGGTGGTTGGTAAAGAACGTTGGGTGCTGCAAATTAACCCTCTCCTTCGTCCTGTCACCTACTTCCTTATCTCCCGCGGGCAGCCTCCTAAGGGTTCGTCCTGTTACGGCTGCCTGGCTTACTCCCCAACCCACGAGACTAATCCATCCAACTTGTAAGAATGAGCCAGGTTGTCTATGAACTACAGTCTATTAATTCTACAATGGGATACTTGGCCCTCCCATATCCAGGTTTCGCGCTTTTTGCTCTTACAGTTTGTAATGGAAATTGTGGACCCTAAAATCAAAATAATCATCACAATGTTCACCATTTTGTGAGGCACTCCGCTCATCAGGTCAGTATGTCGTGATTTATAACAAATGTCATGGTTTAATTTGAAACTAGTGGTACTGTAGTTGGGAAGCCCCTAAAGTTCTTGGGTCTTACAGAAATGGCTACTGTTTGTGTTCCGCATTCAGAGAATCGCAGTTCAAATCTTAAATGCAATCACGTACAGTTTGCTTAATGCAGGTAGCCAAACAAGTAACATTTTTGTTTAGGAAAATGGTGGGTTACGAAATGCTTTTAAAGGAATTTTACGTTATTTTCCAATGTCAGATACGACGTGTTTTTGTGCTTTCTGGAATTTTCAACTTCCGAATTTTCATGGATTTGTTCTGAAATAAATCCTTCAGCATGAATATGCAATTCTGCAGGAGGAGTTGGGGAACCACCACATTGGAAGAGCTCCTAGAAGTGGTGGGGGTTGGGGTGTAACGACTAAAATAAGTAAAAAGGACAAAGATGTTTCTGAAGTGCTGGTGAAGATGTAGATGCATGGGTCTAGCATGAAAAATTCCACTAGCAAGGTATTCCATATTCATATTCGTTGATAATTTCTGTATAATAAGAAATCACAAAAATGTAAAGAAATGCAATTCAAATAATTCAGTTTTATTTTTAGACCGTTTTATCCAGACAACCGTCCAAGGTACACGCATTTTGAATATTTTTCATGCAATTCAGGCCACTGCACAAAAAAATAATCTGTAAAATAATATAAAATCTTTCCTGATAGGGATAAATCATAAACTCTACATATGCTTTCAACGTATAAGATTTTCGTATTAACAATTTTAAGTATCTGAAATCGAAATTCCTTATTACCATTACAATAAGCAATGAAATGTATCACAACAAGCTAGCTTACCTTCAAAACAAAAGCAACCATACACACAGGGATGCAAGTTCCAGGACCATTGCAAAGAAGCTATTAATATAAATATGAAACAGTAAATTTCAATATACTGGACAATCACAAAGTTCAGGGTCGGCCAATTGTTTCGACAACCATGTTTAAATACAGGTTCAACTCATACCCTTATCCCACCAATGGCAGGGTCAGGTCTGCGAGTTCTTACCCTCCACCCCCTCTCTCCTACCAGGTACCCATCCACACTACACACTAAACCTGCTCCCACCTGCCTTCCCAGCCTTCCCCTGCCGAGTGCTACCAATAAACTGCATCCCTCGTCTCATTAAATGGCCATACCACCTCAGTCTATTCCTTCTCCCATCCCCATCTGCTCTCGACGCCCCACCCATGTACCACAGCATTCGCATTTAAGCTACTGCACTTGCATTCCGCCTTCGTGGCCCTTTCGTACCTCCCGACACTCCAATCTATATCTCCAGCCTAACCACTAGCCTTTAGAGGACTTCCCCTTAAACTTTATTGGGACCCTCCGATCACACAGCACTCCACTTGCCTGTCTCCATTTCATCCACCCTTCATTGATCCTATGAGTCACATCTGAATCTATCTCTCCATTGCTCTGAAACACTGATCCTAAGTACTTAAATTCCTCACCCTTTTTCACTATTATCTACTTAAATCACACATTTTCTAATAAATGGATTGACAGAATTAAGAAAATATCAGCATTTACAGAAAAAAAGAGTTAAAGTCGTTGTTTTAGGGCCCTTCAACTACAAAGCCCCGCCCTCTACGTAGTTCTCATGCAGAGTCTGGAAAGACACTACCCTGTTACGACGATTTGGGTGCTAACAGTGCCCAGTGTTCACAACCGGTCACCCATGCCACTACTATCTGGGGTTACGTTGCCCAACTTCAGTGATCACTAATCAGACAAGAACTGGCGTGTCCAACACAATACAACTGCTCTGCAAAGACAGTTGAAGCTCAATCTGGTGTTACTTTGTAGGGGTTCTTCTACTTAATTGCCATCAATTGGACATAGTCAAGAGATATAACTGCCAATGTTCTAAGCTGAATGTTAATTGTAATAAAAATGCTCATAATTTTGAAACTATAGTGATTTTCAAAAACTGTTTCGGACAAAAGTTTATTAATTTTAAACAAAGACTCCAAAAATCGAAAAAAACCTTAATGATTCGATTCGAAATTTGGAAGTTTCTCTCTCGGCCCCCTCTATGGAGGGTCACGAAAAGGTTACTTTTTTCTGCATTTAATAAATTACTAAAATCGGTTAAACCCATAGATTCCGAAATAACTGGCCGTTGAGAACTCTGTAATCGCATGATATACGAAGTGGGTTATGCCGTCAAATGAACTCACAATATCAGGTTTGAATTTAAATACTAAAGGAAATGAATACAATGTGGCATACAACGTTGTCAAAACAGTAGTTAACCAAGATTGATGAACTTCACGGCTGCGAGGAATTTTTTCAATGAAGTACTGGATAATTTAAAAAACAATTTAAAGTTATCAAATACATACTATATCAATGAACTTGATAATTACAATTAAAAGTTAAATAATAAAGTATTCAAAAGTAAGCAAGTTACCTCTCCATTTACATTTTGCTGTTGTTCAGTAGCAATTATTTTTCCCAAACTTACATTGTCTGTATTTGCTACTACATATATTCTTGGATAATATTTACTGCCTAAAGAAGTAACTAGTCCAAGAATTTCTGCTGTATGTCCACCTAGAGTATATACAGAAATGTTAATCATTACTTATACTGTAAATACATTTCATCCGCTAGAATTATATTATTAAGCATAATCAGTTCAACAGTAAGTCTACAGTATATCGAGGACAGTCTCCTAAGGTTTCATGTCAGTGTTATAATTCACCTTTATTAAATATCACCTTTAATAAATTCATCTTTATTTACTCGTTCTTTAATAAATGCCATTTTTTAATCAATTCATCTTTATTTACTCGTTCTTTAATAAATGCCATCTTTAATAAATTCGCCTTTATTTACTGGTGTTCTTTAATAAATACCATGTCGTGTACGTATGCGTCGTGTCGACTGTGGTCAAATTGAGTTCTTTTTTACCATGTTGAATAGATGTAGCTAAAATGTTGTTATAAAACTACATGTCAAATTTACCTGAACCAGCTATAACCATAACAGATGCTGATTTCTTTTTTGTCTCATTCTGATTAAACCGTCGAGATAAAAATAAAATAATCACCACTATTCCGAAAAATAATAAAGCCGACGACAACAACAACACCATTCTGCATACCACAACTGCGCCACCAGGCGACAGAAGTAGTAGAATAGAAAAATGGTGGTAAGTTGAGGAAACGAAAATTCCTTTTTTGAACTTCAGTACAGTGCTATAATTTTTATTATACCATTAACGCTATCATGCTTTCCTAGAAAATAGGTTTACAGATTAAAGCAGACCTGGAAAATGTTACCGACCTTGTGCCAGTCGGAGATGACTTTAGGTGGTATTTTATGGTAGGTAGCTACTGTATGTATTATTGCATATTCAATATGGTATCTTCAATTCGTTCCTGCCTTTGACAAAACAATTGATCAAGAATTAAATGTCAGTCCGAAATCATCATCATCATACCCATATCCCGCCGTTAGCAGGGTTTGGGTCTGCCATTTCCTTACAGACAACCTGCTCCCACGTCTGCTTCGGTCTCCCCCTGCCCAGGGTGCTTCCAACCACCCGCATTCCTGCAGTTGACCTGACGAGCTCCTCCTTCCCTCTTCTCATTATGTGTCCATACCACCTCAATCTACTCTAACTCATTTTTTCCGCGATGTCCCCACCCCCAGGCTATCTCTAACATACTCATTCTTAATTCTATTAGCTCTCGAAACCCCACTCGTGCCCCTCAGCATTTGCATCTCGGCTACTTGAATTCTATTGACGTGGCTCTTCCTCACTGCCCAACACTGATCCATACAGCGTAGCTGGCCTAACCACTGCCCTGTAAAATTTCCGTTTTAACTTTATTGGGGCCCTCCTTTCACACGGCATCCACTTGCCTGTCTCCACTTCAACCATCCCCATTGATTCTATGGGTAACATCCGAATCCTTCTCCCCATTGCTTTGGAATGTTGATCCTAAATGCCAGGGCCAAATCAAAAGCTAAAAATAGAAGATATTGTTATGTCTAATAAATGTATACACAATGTCTTGCAGATTAAATGTGCAAGTTGTGGTGAGGTGTCTGAGAAATGGATATATGCCTCATTAGAAGTAACTATCTGCCAATTATACTGTTCTTTTCACTCCTTTCAGCAATTTTAACTACCGTTCTTTTAACATGGTTTCTTACCTTTTTCTGACAAGCAAAAAGCACCACTAAAAGGAGGTCGTGGAGAAGCTAACTTGGTTGTAAAGTGTAAACTTTGCTCCAGAGAAAACTCTCTAGGTAATAAGTAGATCTTATAACCATATTTTGGTCAATGGTAATCATTGACATTACAATGGATGGTATTAATCTCATAACAGAAATTGATCCAAAGTCTATTGTGCCATACTGCGTTGATGACAGTGGAAAATTTAAAACTATTGTGACTTTTGATTGTAGAGGATTAGAACCTGTTGATTTTTCTCCAAGAGTGAGTAAATTTCTTCGTTTACTGCGTTGTGATTACTACTTAAAAGTGTAGATTGTCAAATTACGGATTCGATAATAGGAGGGCTGGGCAACTTCGGGAAGTGAATCGTCGTCAAAGTTTGAAGACGTTAATCTTGCTGAGAAGGTAAACTTACTCTATTTATGAGCATTAATAAATCATCCTTTTTATAATAATAGTGATATTCCTGATTTATTTAAAGGAATGGGTGGATTATGATGAAAAAACTAAAGAATCAGTAGGTATTTATGGGTTCGAACATAAATTTGTCAAACTGTAATCAATGATCGAGATTAAAGCTATTTCCAGATGTTACTTTTCATTATGTTCATTATACGATGTATTAAGAACAAAAATACTCAAAATTGTGATCCATTTTTGAGTTCAAAATTTTTTAAAAATTATTCCTCTGTAGTTTCCTTGCGTGAGCCCAGTGAGTAAAATAGTTTTATTTGTGAGGCAATCACCTTGACGCCATCTACTATTTACTTCAACACCAAAGCCACTTTTTTTTGTTATGGATTGTAGATAACTATCCTTACAGCATTAGCACCATAACTATCTATACTTTTTAGGACTGACTCACCCTTCTCGCAGGAGTACCCTTATAATATTTTACTAAATTGTACATTAGATGTCCTGTAGCTTTCTGAAACCTACCTTGATATGAAAATGACACTAAGATTGTAAACTAGTAAACTAATGGAGGGACAAAGCCTTGGCTTTCCATATCCTGATTCGAGTGTGCAGGTTCACGCACCTCTGTTACTTGCTGTATAAATCTCAACAAACCCCCATCCATCGCATCCAAGGGCCAATCTGGCTTGTGTTGAACACAAGGACAAGTGCTTTCTACCAATTTGACTGATAGTTAATTGTTTTTAGATTAGTGTTACTAACTTTTCTGATCGCGACCTACTTGCAAAAAGTATATAAAACGCAGTGCCCCACTAGCCCCTAATCTAACTCAATGCTTACCTGAAGAGACCTGACCAGATACATGCAGAATGTACCTTAGTTTCTTACACAAGGGTTGGGTAGTAAGCCAAGCCGCCATAACAGGCCGAGCCCTTAGGAGGCTGCTCGCGGGTGAGAAGGAGGTAGGTGTAAAGGATAAAGGAGAGGGGAAATTTGCAGCACCCAACGTTCCCTACCACCCATGTTGGTACTAACGTGGGCTTGCATAACTTCAGTGATCTTACGAGAACTGGTGTGTCCAATGCAACTTGGCCGCACATAAAATTTGTGGTTTACCGCGAAATTTTCTCGACCCAGTAGTAAGCCACAGACCTCACTTCGAGAAGCGCTGTGTTAGATGATATCCGTTGACATCCAGTAATACTGCGTTATTTGTTTTGATAATATTGAAAAGTTTGATAACGACTTTGAAAATAATAGAAAAAAAATGTTACTTCTGCCAACAACTGGCCCTTATAAATCTGAAGAGACCCTTATCAACAAATTTATAGACCTGTTCGATGCTATCGACTTTTATAATTGAAATTCATTTAAAACAGACGTACCGAATAATCATAGCTACAGTTCAAAGGTATACAGGATATACGCCAATGACGTTAAAACAATTGATTAATTATCAGTCAAATATGTTGTGTACAAACAATTTTTCTTTTGTACATTATTCGTCTCATTCACTGTCTACTTTGCAGTGATAAATGAATACTGATGAAACTGAACAAAATTTGTCCCATAGCAGGACAGGCGCTGAACGATCATAAAGTAGGTTGATAAAAGCAATTTATACGATTTTGAACTCCTGCTTCCCATTATTTACTCGAAAATTCAAGCAAGATGGTATGTTGAGTGATAACCCAACTATAGATATGCAAATATAAAAATATCCGGCACTGAGATGCACCCTGCTCATCATCATCACACCCTTATCCCGCCGTGGACAAGATTGGGTCTGCGGGTTCTAGCTTCACTCTTGCCTATTTCCCACCAGGTCCCCCTCCACTAGAGCGGCTGCATTGCGTTGGAAAAACCAATTCTCGTCTCATCATTGAAGTTAAGCAACGCAACCCCAGTTAGTACTAACATGGGTGGTCACTTGGGAACACTGGGTACCTGATATGCCCAAAAATCGTCGCATCAGCGTAGTGTCTATGCAGTCAATGCATTAGGACTGTAATGACCTTTGTAGTTGAAGGGCCCTAAAACACCAACAAATCAATCAATCCCCCTCCACTCCGCAGACTAACGGGAGCGGCTTATGAGTTGGACACGCCAGTTTTCGTCTGATCACTGCAGTTAAGCAGCACAATCCTAGCTAGTACTAACAATGGTGGCCACTTAAGAAAACTGGGTACTGATAGTAGTGTCTCTGCAGTCTCTGCTCTAGAACTGCAGTTGTTGTTTGTTGGTGTTTTAGGGCCCTTCAACTACAAGGTCAGTAGAGCCCAGTCCACAGCATAGTTCTTATGCAGAGACTGTACAAACACTACACTAATGCGACGATTTTTGGGTTGTTGTTGTTTGTTGGTGTTTAAGGTCCGTCAACTACAAGGTCATTAGAGACCCGTCCACTGCATAGTTCTAATGCATTGACTGCACAGACACTACACTAATGCGACGATTATTTGGGTATTAGCAGTACCCAGCTTTCCCGAACGACTACCCATGTCAGTACTAACTGGGCTTGCGTTGCTTAACTTCAGTGATCAGACGAGAACTGGTGTGTCCAACGCAACTCGCCGCTCTACGATTTTTGGGTATTAGCAGTACCCAGTTTTCCACCATTGTTAGTACTAGCTGGGGTTGTGTTGCTTAACTGCAGTGATCAGACGAGACCTGGTGTGTCCAACGCAATTCACGCCCTAAAACACCAACGAAAAAAAAAGGTCACGCACCCTTCTCATCGTCCTCTATTTAATATTAAGCCACATTCGTGATTTTCTTTTTCCTAGTAAAGATGATATAAAGCAAGATATAACATATTCGCTATAGTAACGTGTTGCTCGTTGTTATCACAATAGTTTTGCGATGATTAGATATTGAAGTTTTCATTGCTCAATGAAATCACGATAATGCGAGAACAAGAATTTTAAAGTGGTATCTAATTACTGTTGGTAAAATCTGACGCATAAAGAAAAAAGTATTACGGGTGGGACTATACGCGATTTGCTTGCACTGCAGCCATGACGGTCGCCTAATCACAATAACCCTTAGTTGCCTGAATAAGTACAACATAATTGCTGGTCAACAAGACAAAGTACAAAAGCACCAAAAAAGGAAAGACAAAATGCCTATATTGCCAACATTTTGGAAAAAGAGGAGCAGTAAGAAGAGGGCAAAAAAGGCTCTAGACTCACCAAAGAATGCAGAAAATGCTTCAGACCCGCAAGAGAATGCAGAAGATGGTACAGAAGACTTACCAAAGATTGCAGAAAATGGTCCAGATTCGCCAAACATTTCAGAAATTAGTCCAGACTCACCAAACATTGTTGAAAATGGTCCAGGCTCACCAACGAACTCTGAAAACGGTCTAGACTCACCAAAGATTGCAGAAAATGGTCCAGACTCGCCAACGAATGCAGAAAATGGCCCATACTCACCAAAGCATGAAGAAAGTGTTGCTGTCCCACCTAAGAATGATCCACTTGCAACAACAAATGCTCCAGAAACACCTTCAAAAGTGGACACTGCCAAAACCAAACCAGTACTTGTAAATCAGCACCAACCTTACAAACGTGATATGTCAGCCAGATCTCAATTTGAATTTAAATGTCAACAAGCTCAAGGAAGTCCAACAAAATCCATTGCTGGATTTTCTAGTATTAAAGAACTGTATGTTAAAATAGCACAAGCTCATAACTTTCCACCTGATGAGGTAAGAAGATTTTAAATTCATTTTCCTAAATTCTGACCCCTGAATCTCATCATTTGGATGAGACACTTATGGACAGTAGTGCTTATGGAATTAGTAAGGCCTCACCCCAAATATTTTCACGAAATTAGGACAAGGAACCATATGCGTTCTCCAGTTAATTATTGAGCACCCAATATTTTATTAGTGCAGCTACTCAGGAGTCTGACAGTTCAAACAGTTAAGGCGAGGAATGAACCATGACCCAATCACTTTACCCTAAAAAAACGGTCCGCTTGAACAATTGCCAGTTATCAATCTATCGTCAAATATATCTAGTAAAGAAATACCAAGATAGGAAGAGAATTAGGTAACAGTACATAGTTTTGATAGTTTTTACCTGTTCTGGAAGGGGGAGGCTGAATAGGTAAACACGAAACCAAGTTCAGTAAAGTTCAAAATTGAACCCGCTAAAGCTCTCATTCTCTACTCTTCACTCACCTACGATTGTTTTGCCAGATGGCCAATCCCTCATTTACAAGACAAGATTTATGCACTTTGTACTATGATGACAGCCATCAGTGATACTTCAGGGATAGTGGTGTAACCATCTGGCTGAAGGAAGTCAACGCACGGGCCGGTGTTGATCTTAAGTAACAAACATCATCATTATCATACCCTTATCCCGCCTGTCTCAGAGTCGGGTTTGCGATTCCACTAAACATGCTCTGACTGAGGGCTCCCCAGCCAGGTGTTTGGAACCCGGAGGAATATTTGCTTTGTTGTCTGTGGGGGATGCCGGCCTACCCCACGTGTTCCAACAGCGCATTAAGCAACCAAAATAGAAATTTTGGCAGGTAAATTAATGCTTTGTTGGTTATAATATTGCGTGGTGTGTGACCTATTGCAAAGTAACAGTAAGCAACAGGGATATTAAGGACCGCATGCGGGGATCTTACTCCTAACCCTTTTCCCGTGTATGGCAGGGTCGGGTACCCATCTTGTCCCTCTGAATGGACACAGGGCGATATGTTGGTCATAGTTTTTTCTGCAGCCGGTTGCCGGTCAAAGCTGCACCCCTACGCTTATTTATCGTCGGTCTAGTGTTCGTTGGGGAATGCTACCGAAGCCAAGGGGCGAACTCCTACACCTGGAAATTTTGCCTCATCTACCCGTTGTCTAGTAGAGAGGGTTCTTTTACGTGCAAGTCCCATCGTACACCCACACGGGACCTCGGTTTTACTTCACATCCGAAAGAAGGCACATTCGCGGCCTTTCTCTCGCCCGAAAGAAGCCGACCCACCTCGGTCCAGTATCGAACCTAGAACTATGACGCAGTTGCCGAGTGAAGTAATAAACTAACTATAACAATTATACGAATGAATTTTCGGAAGTCCAATTATAATTGGCATCAAGACCTCGCGCCGGCTTAAGATTTTTGGGCCCACCCGACAGGATAGAAAAGGCCCAATACGTCAAATCGTACCTTTCATTCATCCGAACCCAAATTTTAGATTGCAATAACTTTTAAGCATAAATAAGACTAGGTCACTTTGAGACCTAAGGCTCGGGCCTATTGACCTACCCGTTTCTCAACTGTCTGGAATAACTGGTGAATTTGTAGTTAATTTTTTGCTTTTCGCAGGATAAGAGGTGAGATAACTAAAATCGATATCAATTAATTTCAAAATTTACGAGCTTTACGCCCATTAAACAGTAAAGCATTTATCGAAATAAAACAACATTCATGTTGATAAATATTTCACATGACCTGACAGGTAAATAGGCCTATCTGACGTATATATCGTACGAATTTCATGTAATTTTTGAAAATCCATGTTTCTCTTCAACAACGGAAATCCTTCAAATTTTATCTCCTTTATAGCTAGTACACGTATCCAGAAGTATGGGGCCCTCAATGATCAGTTAGAAACAAAGAAAGGGGAGGAAGTCTTTAAACTGGCCAGGCCTAGAGATGGAGCAGTTAAAGATATCCCGAGCCATAACAGTGAAGGATAGCAAAGGTAGGGTCCTGTTTCCCCCGTCTGAGGTAAAGAGGAGGTAGGAAAAGTATTTCCACAACTTCTTGAATGCTGCAAGGGAAGAGCTGTAGGCCCAGACAGAGTCCCCATAAAATTGTGGCGTAGCCTAGGGATCACAGGAATCAGGTGGCTAGGGAAACTTCAATAGGATTGGTAGTGGAGATAGATTGCCTTCTGCATGGCGTGAGAGTTGGATAGTACCACTCTTCAAGGGCAAAAATGATTTCCAAGATTGTGGTAACTCTTGGTAATGATGAGCCATTTCATGAATTTCTGGGAGAGAGTAATAGAATGTCGCCTCCGGGAAAGGGCCTAAAACTAGTGTCCGTGGAATCAGTTTGGGTTCCTACCAAGTAGGCCCACAGTCAGTGGCGTTCCGAGGGTATTCTGCGCCCGGGGACAAAGACCGAAATCTGCGCCCTCTAAACTTAATGCGAACCGCATTTTTGCACTCCCTGTCTTCTGCGCCTGGGCACATCTGTCCCCCTTCGCCCCTTTCCCCCTCGTTACGCCTCTGCCCACAATGAAACCAATCTTCTTTTAAAGGCAGATGATAGAAAAGCAGTGCCGTAACGGGAGTATGAAGCGCCTGTGGCAAGTTGCCCTTAACCCAATAATGATAAAAAACTTAAACATTATGCGCCCCAAACCGAGTTGCGCACGTGGCGGCCGCCTTCTTCGCCACGCCCTCCTTACGGCCCTGTAGAAAAGTATAGGGCAGCAAAGAAAGATCGCTACGCCATCTTTATGGACCTGGAGAAGGTTTATGGCAGCGTTCCACGGCAGATAGTTTGGGAGATATTACCAGAAGGGGGAGCGTGGTCGGACGGGTGATGATAGCTAGTACACGTGCGTGCTTAATAGGTCAACAAGTTTTTGAAGTACGCAAGGCCCGCTTCAGCATTTATGCCGCCCCGGACAAAAAGAGATGCCACCTGCTCATCAGTGATGGGAGTCAAAAAAACTAGTCCTTCTTCACCAGGGCGGAATTATGAAGAGTATATCGAATTACTCTGTTTCTTCGGCAGCTGGAAGTGAGGAACGAAAAGCTTAGACACCTGTGGTGACAAAATGCCGCCCCAGTCTATTGTCCGGGTTGTCAGTGTCGAGAGGGGCCCGGAAGTACAACGTTTGAAATTATGTTCTCCTAATTAGACTGCAATGTGCGTGTGTGGTGCAAGTATTATCTAGTTATATTTGATCACTTGAGAGGCCCTAGGCTATTTCAATTTTGAGGCCCTTTTCTTAAGTATTGAAGCCAACTAAATGTTGAGGCCCTAGGTTTCAACCTACTTAGCCTAGTGGTAAATCCTGCACTGCTAGAAAGAAGCCCGCCCTCATGGCCCGGGTACATGTCGCACCAAGACGAAGAAAATGTCATGTACCCCTTTGCTTCTTCGATATTTTTTGCTTTACCTTTCCATTTTATAGTAGAGCGGCTAATTGCGTTGGACACACCAGTTCTCGGCTTATCACTGAAGTTAAGCAACGCAAGCCCAGTTAGTACTGACATGGGTGGTCGCTCGGGAAAGCTGGGTACTGCTAATACCCAATAATCGTCGCATTAGTGTAGTGTCTGTGCAGTCTATGCATTAGAACTATACAGTGGACGGGTCTCTAATGACCTCGTAGTTGACGGGACCTTAAACTCCAACAAACAACAAAAATCCATTTTATAGCATAGTAGTTATGTAATGAGCGAATAATTACAAATCTAATACAGTATTTCGGTTTGTTTCATTTGTTGTAGATCCTCTTTTGCACTCTAAACACTCATAAAATTGACATGAATTCTCTCTTGGGAGCTCGACTTGGACTTGATGATTTTATATTTGTACATCGTAGAGGTATGCAACTAAAAAATTTATAGAATGCAGGAAATTTATGAGCCAAATTCTGATATCTTTATCTTTTATTAAAAAAAAAAACAGGGCAAGCCAAAGAAATCGAAATAACAAAAACGGAGGAATCACTTGGAATAACTCTAACTGGTAATAACGCTGGTTTATGCTTCATCAAGAAAATTCGAGAAGGTAGCGTCATACATCAACTTGGACACATTGACGTTGGCGACCATATTGAAAAGATAGATGACGTAAGCGTGGTTGGAAAGCAACATGTGGAATTAGCCAGGATGTTAAAAGCCATTCCTATTGGAACTGTATTTAAATTGAGGCTTATAGAACCAATTAAAGCAGGATTCAGTAAGTTTAAATGTACTTGTTTAATATTTACCTGTAGCTCTAAGAAGCGGAATTGGATATGACGAAGGTTATTACTGTAGGGGAGAAGGTAGAAATATGAGACACCAATAGTTTGGTGTGTTCTCACCACTGGCCCCTGTAGGAGGAGTTGGGAAGTAGTTGCCACTAGTACATGGTACATTTATAGTCCCTGGCCATATTAATGTGACCACTAGACATTTTCTGCATTTGTAATATTTTTGTAATGTTTTTGGATACTTAGTGATTTAGCTGTTGCACACCCTTTATGGCAGACATGCCATCATACAGGCTTCTCATGATCCATTGCTTCTAATGATTCATAAGCAAGGCAAGACAGGGGTCATTATGTGGGTGCTGGAGCATATCAGCATTATGTCCAGTAAGACGGTGGATGCTGATGCCAATCAGGTGGCCTGCCTGCCAGAAGACACCAGCATTGCTGTTCCCCCCTCTGAAGGCATGGCAGGCCGTCCATGATCAATGGCGGTCCATGTGGTTTGCAGCTGGACATAGGCGTCACTAAGGGGGGGACAGTCACCCCAGGTGACACCACTCGCATCATGACAAAAGGGGTGACACCAGAACAGAAAATGGAACAGAGCAGGTTTTTTTAAGGGAGAGGGGTGACTCCATGGCTTCACCACACTGGCTGGTGCCAACCGTAGCAACGCCTCTGCAGCTGAATATTACTGGTGGTCACATTAATATGGCCAGGGACTGTATACACTAGAGGGGGCCAAGTTTATTGGGAATTGACTCCAGGTTGGAAGTTTGAAATTTTTGCAACTTCCAAAAGTTTTATGGTGGCCATTTTCAAGAACAGATAAATGACCATTTTCTTTGATTTTCAATGATACCAGAAAGATAAAATGTGCTGTAATTATTGCTATTCCAGATTGCCAAAGAAATTTTCACATAGCCTATATTATGTTGGTGAGTGTGATAAGAAAACGAAAAAATGGTATAAAGGTTGTAATTTGAGATAGTTGATGGGTAGTAATATGAGACTATCAAATAGCATGAGATTGACCATGGATGAGATTCAATCAGATGATTTTTCATATGCAGTGAGGGCCCCAATAAAATTAGGTGGTCCTGACTAAGGTCGGTCGCACACACAGCTACTTGCAGCAGCCACTAGTGGCGATCATTAGTCGCTGCACACGGCCACCAGTGGCTGCCACAGGCGGCAGCTACGAGATCTTGTGCTTGCAGTAATAGGAAAAACGCCGCCACTGGCGGCAAGTAGCGAGATATGGCGACTGCCGCAGCTTGTGGCTCAGTAGCGCTACTGCAAACGCCATGTCTGTGCTGAGCCTATTTGATTCCAATTATGCCTGGTTCCGTATACCCACGCGTTAATGCTTTTACCGTTGAATCAGACGACACAGCACAAAAAATGGTGACGTCACACTGTTACTTGGGGTGTCGCAGAGCAGCTATGTGGGATGGTAGTTGAGTTGACCAGTGGTCAACTCACATAGCGTCCCGCACGTCACGCTGCGTTCTGATTGGCTGGCGGTTGAGCTGTCTGCTTCAAAAATGGCGGAGGATAATGTAAAACATGACGGCAGCGTGCGGTGACTCCAAATAAAGTGCTACACTTAAGGAATTGCGCTGGCGGTCCTTCATAACGCTCTAGCACAAAACGTCATCAAAATGTCATCAGTGGCGACGTGATTAGCGTTGAAGTGCGGTGATACGGAACTAGGCATTAGAAACGCAGTCCACAACGTGTGGTCGCCACTAGCAGCCGCCACAAGTGGCTGTGTGTGCGAGCGGCCAAAGAAGATAACAAGGTCAGTGTTTCAACTGTCACATGTGGGCTCACAAGGAATGCGCAGATCCAAAGAATGAAATATATACATGTGACAAATGTAAAAATATTTAAGTTGTTGTGTTTGAGCTCCTAGTGACTATACTGTAATGAAAACTTTCTTAATTTTCAATTTTGTGAAGATTCGTTAGCTAATTCCATAAATGTGGTGCTATCTCATATTACTACCCCAGTTTGGCATTGACCAATTTTGCACTTTTCCAGATAAATTGACAATTAAAAATGTCAATTAGGTCTGTTGTATTTATATTTATACAGCATATTTCACATGAAATTACCCATCATTTTTAACATTCTTTTCTTATTTATGACTATTCTGAAGCTTATTAGGTTCCAAAATGTAATGGGTATCTCATATTCCTACCTTCTCCCCTATATGCAATGAATTTCCTCAAGAGCATGCAGCTAGAAATCATAAAGGTGGCCACACGATCGATCCAACAGGCCAAATGGCCCTGCGCCAATCTAAAACTCACCGTGTGTGGGGGAACTCAAATGGATTGTTGTGGATCAGGAGACCCAACTAGATTTTCGTCCAGTTCAAAATCCACAACACCGAGGCTCGGCCTTCCCGTGTGTGGGAAATCCCCGCACCGATTGGAGTCTGGAAACCTGGGCTCGCCGTGTGTGTGCGATCCTAGATCAAAATTCTTTCAGTAGGAACAGTGGCGTCACTAGGGGGTGCGGGCCGCACCAGTTGACACCAAAGCAGAAGAAGCGGTTTTTTTCGGGAGACGGGGGTGTAACCGCACCGGATGACGCCAACCCTAGCGACACCACTGAGTAGGAAATCAGACCTCGAGTCAGAAAGTATGGCCTCCTCTACCAGCTCTGTCTGTGGCAAATGCGAACTTCAGCGGCAGCTAAGCAACTACTAATCCTTTTCCTCTCTATGGCAGGGTTGGGTACCCATCTTTGTCCCTCAGAATGGACACATGGGCAGTCTACTGGACGGTATTTTTACACAGCTGTTGGATTACTGGATTAATTTCATGGGTTGGGGAGTAAGCCAAGCATCCATAACAGGACGAATCCTTAGGAGGCTGCTCACGGGAGATGAGGAGGTAGGGGTAGAGGACGTAGGAGAGGGGAAGTTTTCATCTCCCAACGTTCTTTACCAACCACCCATGTTGGTACTAACGTGAGCATGTGCTGCTTCACTTTAGTGACTCATGAGAACTGGTGTGTCCAACGCAACTTGGCTGCACTCCCAACTTGGTTGCAACTCCTGGGTTTATTTATCGTAGACCTACTGTTCGTTGGGGCAGTGGCGTACCTAGGATACTTTGCGCCCGGGTACAAACTATGCTGCTAGCGACCCTTTGGGAAAATATTCAGCTGGAGTACACTTTAGGAACCTCTGCTTTATTAGATTGTAGTGGGTATTTAAGTTAACAATTCAAAGATGTCCACTTGTTGGCAGTGCCGGATTTACCACTAGGCTAAGTAGGCTGAAGCCTAGGGCCTCAACCTTTAGTGATTAGTTTGATTAGTTTGTGGGTTGGGGTGTAAGCCAGGCAGCCATAACAGGTTAACCCCTTATGAGGCTGCCCGCGGGAGATGAGGAGGTAGGTGAAAGGAGGAGGAAGAGGGTTAATTTGCAGCACCCAACGTTCTTTACCAACCACCCAAGTTGGTATTGACGCGGGTGTGCGCTGCTTAACTTCAGTGATCTAACGGGAACTGGTGTGTCCAACGCAACTTGGCCGCACTTACGCAACTTGGCCGCACTAGTGAGCTTCAAAACTTAAGAAAAGGACCTTTAAGTTGAAATAGCCTAGGGTCTCATTATTTAAATCCGGCACTGCTTGTTGGTGACATAAAGCAAACTGGAACTGGCTTGGCTCGGCGTGGATTGATGCGGTCGTCAATGACCCTCCATGCCAAATGGACCGGTCGTGTATGACCACCTTAAAATTAGGTTTTTATAACCCGTTAAAACTCATCTAAATTTGTCGTGGGTTTCTACCTATAGTAAATGTTAATACCAAGCAACCTGCACCGGTCAAAAACAAAAGCATTACAAGTGGTCGAAAAACAATAAAGTTGTGGTCAACTGGTCCAGCGACAGTAGAGGAAGCGGTAAGTTCTGTAATAGATTTGCTGCTTAAATACAATAGAAGTTGTTACTGGAATTTACGAGCTTAATTTTAAATTTTAAGAAGTCAATTTTGATTTGAATTGATTAAATTTTTAGCCCGATGATGCCATTCAAGCTGCCATTGAAAAAATCAATAATTTGTTTGATAAGTTCATGGAAATCAATGATGTCGACCTAGGTTCGTTGAAGTTTTTCATAAAATTACGTCTGGTTTGTTGATTTTTATAAAATACTTGTAAGTTTTTGGTTTTATATTTTTACAGCTACGCGAATTTGGGATATCGGTTCTGAAGTAAATAATCCAATCGAGATGGCTGACCAAATCGAAGAAAATTACGAACTTTCTGAATATGAATTCGGTACCGAGTTTCTTTTTGAATGTTGGGGAATTATAAGTGATGCAAAAGCTGGTCGGCTTACTGGGAAATAAATCATTAGGAATTAAACGGAATCTGTACTTTAAAATATGATGCTTATATCCTTTATAATAAATGTTAAATAGTGAATACAACATCGTCTTCCTTCGTTTTGTAAGTAGTTTTGAACCATTTCTTCATCAGTTGTTTTTCTCTAGAAAAAACTAAGACAAGGTGAAATTTCTTTAGAGTTATCAGCAAGATTTCTTTGCACAAACAAATGTGAATTGTACAAATAAGATATTTTAATCAGTTGTTATTTAAAATAATACTAAGTTGATAATATTTATTAGTGCAGCTCATCATCATCCATCAACGGCGAAGTTGCGTTGGACACACCAGTTCCCGTTAGATCACTGAAGTTAAGCAACGCACGCCCACGTCAATACCAACTTGGGTGGTTGGTAAAGAACGTTGGGTGCTGCAAATTAACCCTCTTCCTCATCCTTTCACCTACCTCATCTCCCGCGGACAGCCTCCTAAGGGGTAGACCTGTTATGGCTGCCTGGCTTACACCCCAACCCACAAACTAACACTAACATGTAAGAACTAACACTACCCTTCTCCCGCCTGCGGCGGGGTCGGTTCTGCAGGTTCTTATCCTCCACTCTCGCCTATACCCCACCAAGTCCCTCTCAACCCCGCACGTCTCCATGTCCCTCTGCACCACTTGCTCTCACGTCCGTTTTGGTCTTCCCCTTGTTGTTGTTGTTTGTTGGTGTTTTAGGGCCCTTCAACTGCAAAGGTCATTAGAGCCCCGTCCACAGCATAGTTCTTATGGAGAGACTGCACAGACACTACACTAATGCGACGATTTTTGGGTATTAGCAGTATCCAGTTTTCTCAAGCGGCAACCCATGTCAGTACTAGTCGGGGTTGCGCTGCTTAACTTCAGTGATCAGACGAGAACTGGTGTAAAGCAACTCCTATGGCATGGGTCGGGTACCCATATTGCCCCTCTGAATGGACATAGGGTGATATATTAGTCATAGTTTTTTTCTGCAGCCGGTTGCCGGCCAAAGTTGCACCCCTACGCTTATTTATAGTCCATCTAGTGTTCGTTGGGGAATGCTACCGACGCCAGGGGGCGAGCTCCTACACATGGAAATTTTGCCTCATCTATCCGTTGTGTAGTAGAGAGGGTTCTTTTACGTGCAAGTGCCATCGTACACCCACACGGGACCTCTGTTTTACTTCTCATCCGAAAGAAGGCACACTCGCGGCCTCTCTCTATCGTCCGAAAGAAGCCGACCCACCTCTGTCCAGTATTGAACCTAGAACTACTGACGCAGTTGCCGAAAGTGCTACCCACTACGCCACCGGGGCGGGTCAGACGAGAACTGGTGTGTCCAACGCAATTCGCCGCTCCCTGGTCTTCCCCTAACCCTGGTGCCCCCAACCACATGTAGACCCATAATGGACCTCATAAGCTCTTCTTCCTCTCTCCTCATCACATGCTCATACCACCTCAACCGCTTCTCCCTCGTCTTTTCCGTGATGTCTCCCACCCCCAGGCTACCTCTAACGTAATCATTTCGGACTCTGTCGGCTCGTGTCACCCCCAGTCATGTAGTGCAGCATTCTCATTTCATTAGAGCCCCGTTTACAGCATAGTTCTCATGCAGAGACTGCATTTTTGGGTTGTTGTTGTTGTTGTTTGTTGGAGTTTAAGGTCCCGTCAACTACAAGGTCATTAGAGACCCGTCCACTGTATAGTTCTAATGTATATACTGCACAGACACTACACTAATGCGCCGATTATTGGGTATTAGCAGCACCCAACTTTCCCGAGCGACCACCCATGTCAGTACTAACTGGGCTTGCGTTGCTTAACTTCAGTGATCAGACGAGAACTGGTGTGTCCAACGCAACTCGCCGCTCCCCCGATGTTTGGGTATTAGCAGTACCCAGTTTTCCCAAGCCGCCACCCATGTCAGTACTAGCTGGGATAGTGCTGCTTAACTACAGTAATCAGATGAGAACTGGTGTGTCCAACGTAATTAGCCGCTCCCTACAGAGATTGCACTCAATTTTATTCCTCGTTGTAACCAAATTTGTTGCTCAGGTAACAACTACTGTACTGTATATCTAAGAGTAAGAATTACATTTTGTAATTCAAATTTGAATAAAAGATTCACACAAAAAATTACGTTCAGTACAAATTATAAATTCAATTTTTCTGCAGTAATATGACAGTGGACTTCAGTAAGCCAATGTATCGTCTAAAATTGCAGTGCACTAGATGGAAAGGTAAAAAGAAGAGATAAAGATTTCATTTGATTATCTAATCATATATTTTTAATCAATGGCGTATTCTTATGACACACCATGAACCGGTTGCAGTAATGGTTCGTTGGTGTTTCAGCTACAATGTCATTAGAGCCCCGTCCGCTGCATAGTTCTAATGCAGACACTACACTTATGAAAGCGAAAATTTTTGGATATTAGCAGTTCCCAGTTTTCCCAAACGGCCAACCATGTCAGTTCTAGCTGGAGTTGATTTGCTTAATTTCAGTGATCAGACGAGAATTGGTGTGTCCAACCAAAGCCTCTGGTCCGGTGAGCTCTTGGTCCAACGCAATAAGCCGCCCTCGTTGGAGAGTGAGGAAGAGCCACGTAAATAGAATGCAAGTAGCCGAGATGCGAATGCTGCGGTACATGAGTGGGGTGTCGAGAGCCTGGGGTGGAGGACATCATCGTCATCCTAATACCCTTATCCTGCCTGCGGCGGCAGGATCGGGTCTGCGGGTTCTTCTTCTCCGGTTCGGGATACATTTCCGTACCCTCTAATTGTCTTTATGCACAGGAGGTGTAGGTTTATCGGCATGAGCCTGACTCCTTGTGCAATAGGTCAGACACTATGGACTATTAAAGCCGACAAAACATTATTTACCTGCGGAAATGTAGGCTATATTTTGGTTGTATAATGCGGTGTTGGAACAGGTGGGGTAGGTCGGCATCCCCCGCACAGACAACCAGCCAATATCCTGCGGGTTCCAGACGCCTGACTGGGGAGCATGTTTAATGGACCCGCGGACCCGACCCTGCCACAGGCGGGATAAGGGTATAATGATGATGATGTAGGTGTAGGTTTAATAGGAATCACTGCTTAAAGGTGTATGCATAAATATGAACTACAGTAGCACTGGCAAATGACCGTAGGGTTGTTAGTTGGTGTAACTTTGCATACAGTTTAATTGACATAAAGCCATGTGTGTCACTTGTCACAACAGTCCATTGTTTCTGAAGTGATGCGGTAGCCTACTTTTCAATTTTATGTAATTTGTTCTTTTTATTAAGTTTTATCCATTTTATTTAAATTTATTTCAATTAAATTTGATGCAACCTGTGGTCATCTTCGCTTAGAAGCGTGCAAACATTTACCAAGCTTTTAAAAAGGTATCTTGCATTATTGCAAAATCATTATAAAACTACTGTCTATGAATTTCATAATTTGTGGTTTACTTCTGTAAAATAGGTGATGAAAGCAATTACCATGATGAGATAATTATTACTTAGCAGGTAGTGTGTAGCAACGCGCTACAGTTAGTCAACCGGCACGGGCCTAGTGGCACAGAACAAAGGCCGGCCTGGTTGCCATAGCAACAAAGCTTGTTAAGCGTGACGTTGACGCCGGAAGTTCTCTCCATTCTTGGCGTGAAGGAAATTGACGGCTAGTTAGTTGCCAGTATATTTTAAGTGGAAGCCCGAAGGATAAGTAATGCCGATCGCTCTATCTTGCTCTTGTCATAGTGACTGATGGTATACTTCACATTTGTTCTGCTGATTAGATATTGAAAACAATTTTTATTGCTCATACTAGTTATATTTTATATCCGCCGAGTTGACGCCCTACAGCTTCACCTGCAGAACAGAACATTTTCCACGATCAAAAAAAGGGGAAAATTAGGATGTTAACTGCGTGTATATAGTGTAGTGGAAGTTGATTATCTTTACAGTTTTTGTAACATTTCATAAAAAAGTTTTGGATAGCGACTCAAATAACACAAATGATCAAAAGAAAAGGAAGTAAAGCGACCCCTAACCATGTACCAGATGCCCCAAGTGAACCACCGCCACATCCACCGACCAATGGCAACATTCGTAATTCTCATAACCAAAATTCGAGTAACGCTAGATCCAACAAATCCCAATTTGTATTTCATTGTCAACAAGCTCAAGGAAGCCCTACAGGATTAATATCTGGCTTCTCAAGTATCAAAGAACTCTATCAAAAAATTGCCGATTGCTATGACTTCCCAGCTGATGAGGTAACAACTTTTTTTTTTCAATTCTTGACCTATGCAGGTCCATTGCTAGTCTAACTGTAGTGTATCACTTAATGATAAAAATAGTATTTATAGTGTTATTATAAAGTTTAACACAAATGTCAATGTATTAATATATCTTTATTTAACAGGGAAATTGTCAGTGACAACATTGTATCAAATACACAAGCGAATTTAGAGACCTATAATTACGTAGAGAATTCGAATTATTGGAATTCGACAGCGTCCATTGTTCTCATAATCTCTTAGTAATAGATACAATTGATAGCAATTTATGAGATAAACTCCGGATATATGGCTTTTTTTAGGAGTAACTCTAGACTTGTACCTGTGTCCGTTAAATACTGCGCAACACGTAAGTTTACAAACTTTAATCACGGTATATACAGTATAAAAAATTAGATCATCGAACGATTATTCTAAAACTTGGCGCCATGTTTTTTTTTCACCGTTTCGTCAGTTTCTATACAGAACTTACTGTGGAGTAGGTTCGCTATATCCCTGCATGACCAGTGATTAAAAAGTCATGTAAAACCACTGTCCAGTCTACCACCCTCGTAAGGGTTCCCTATGTCCCTTTTCTGATTATTCGTCAGCCTTCCTTCAGATGGTAGGAGCAGCGAGTTGCGTTGGACACACCAGTTCTCGTCTGATCACTGAAGTTAAGCAACGCAACCCCAACTAGTACTGACATGGGTAGCCGCTCGGGAAAACTGGGGTCTGCTAATACCCAAAAATCGTCGCATTAGTATAGTGTCTGTGCAGTGTATGCATTAGAACTATGCAGTGGACGGGTCTCTAGTGACCTTGTAGTTGATGGGACCTAAAACACCAACAAACAAATTAAGATGGTAAGTACAGCCGTTATACCGTGTACCATTTAGGTCACCTGTTTATAAAAATGTTTCCTACTCGAAGAAATAATGTATTTATCGGCAAAATTTCCAGGGTGTAGGAGCTCGTCCCAGACCTGTCTTCCATAATTAACCTTATAGACAGGATGTCTGACGTAACCAAATGCGGGAAACGAAACCCTTTCTCATCGCCGCCCATCTTTGGTAGTCAATTTCTGAAACGTCCTTGAATGCTCTTTTTTTCAAAATGAATTTTCACACACCAATGTCTAACTAAAATGGTTGATAATAACTGCACTTATTAGAAAACAATTCAGAAATTACCAACAAAAATCTTAATGAATGTTTCATGGACAAACAAGCTGTATTATTTTAGATAAATTCTCAATGCGCCAAATGCAACAGTCACTAAGGGCCATCGAGTTGGGTGCAGGATGAAAAGTGATTCCAATGAAAGTCAGAATTTTCAAAAATGTATCGCAGATTGAATTATTTTCTGTTATCGAAAATCGTTTAATTGATGTATTTGACAGCTAACTCACTGTCTTTGAGAAAGGAAGTACAGTACTGAAGTCCTTGATTGTCTTGTCGCTTACGCAATTGTTGGAAGGTATATTCTAGTTATCACACCATAGTTTGAAATTTGAAATGCACATCCATCTGCAAGTTTTATATGTTGCATTTGGAATTAAAAAACACTATTTTTAATTTATTAAATGCAGCACTTCAGATAATAACTAGTTTTAGCGCTAAAAACTGTAATGGGAAATCAGCTATCTCAGCAATTTTAAATAGGCCATAATTTCAAGAATTACTTACAGTGAGATTACTCGCTTACAAACTGATAACATCAAAATTACATTTAATTTCAGTAAACAAGACACGGGAAACTAATCGAATCAAATAGGTTATTTCAGCGTATTGTCAACGTGATAATTTGCAAGAAATAGAAATATACTGACGCTATACACTAATGTCAATTTGCGGCAGATATATTCGTTGTAGAAACATACATTTAATCATGAGTATATTACTTTTTAAGTGAGGAATGATAATGTCCAGAGTTTCTTTAGAGTTCGGCCAAAGAGCCAAAGACAGAAGGCCAAAAAACCAAAAATACCCGCATGAATCCTGTCCATCGTACCGTGTGGTGTCCTATGATAATAGCACCCCCTCTGCATAGAGTGAATTACTGTATACGGCATAGATCTGAAAAAAATTCCAGGTGAAGGCACTCACTCTCCAACTGGCGTAGGTAACAGAAATTGAACTCCAGCAAGAAGTTTGGCTGAGGCTAAATAAGCAGAGATTGCGGTATTAGGTCAGCAGCCGGTTACGTAAAATTACTGTCCAACTATTCTTCACCCTATCATTCATGGCAGTACCGCGGGACAAATGATTACTGGTCCTGACGTTGGTTGTTTGTTGGTGTTTTAGGGCCCTTTAACTACAAAGGTCATTAGAGCCCCGTACACAGCATAGTTCTTATGCAGAGAATGCACAGACACTACACAAATGCGACGATTTTTGGGTAGCTAGCAGTACCCAGTTTTCCCAAGCGGCCACCCATCCCATGTCAGTACTAGCTGGGGTTGCGCTGCTTAACTTCAGTGATCAGACGAGAACTGGTGTGTCCAACACAATACAGCCGCTCCTTGACGTTGGTGGTAGCAGGGTTAAAAACTATGAGGAATACTGTAATTAAAAAAGCATGACATAAACTCAGATAAATAAGAACAATAAAAAATGAAGGATCTTATAAAAGGTGATAAATGTGCAACCCATTATATTGATAACGAGATAGGCTGACTGTTATTATTATCGGTAAATGAAATCACATTTCCGATCAAGTTCTGACATCATACATTTTTCTACCTCTTTTTTGTCCTCATTTCGAGTAACATATTGAGTACACTAACTTTGAAATAAGAGCTACTCTTGGGTAGAAATTTTTTTGTGTATTTTGTATTATCATGTTTATAAAATGCATTTTTTATATAGGCCAATATGCTGTAAGGTAAAAGGGAAGATATAAATAGAGGTAGCGTCATATAGTCGAAATGACTAGGAATTGAACCCCAGCCATCTATACATTGCATAGATTCTAAGGCAGGTCCTCCACTGATGAAGACAGAAAAGTGAAAATGGAACTCACTCATTAATTGAATGACATTGAAACAAGCCAGCTGTTTAATCTATCGGTCATAAATTATTTCAATTGCAATTAACTAGTGTTTTTTTTCTGAAAGTTAGATTGGTGTGATTTATGAGATCCATTTGTAAGTGGCCCCCATATTGTGTGCGATGTCACCACTGCAAGTAAAAGAACCCTTTCTACCTGAAGAGTAAATATTCATGAAGACCGGCAAAATTCCCAGGTGTAAGAACCCGCCCCACGTGGCGTCGGTGAACGAAGTTCCCTCCAAGAAGATTAGGTCGGCAGTCGGTTGGGTAAAAACAACATTGCCCAATAGTTCCGCTGTGTTTACGTTTCCAACGGGACAGATGGGGCTACTCACCCTGCTATAGACAGGAAAGGAGTTTGGTATGATGATGGGGTTAAAAAAATTCTGTTATGTGTAATAGTGGAGGCCATATATACTATTTTAATGGACTAGAGCTTAATACTGTTTCCGGACGGAAAAAAGACACTTTTGATTTTCAATGTTGTCATCCAAATTAAAACATCCGCCTCGATCAGGATTAACCCAGTGATTAGGTACTAAAGAGTAGAGTACGCTATTAAGGTGGGCTAACAAGTTGGAGCTAATTACTGTTGAAGAGTCCAAATTGGTTTGCTAAGCTGATGTCATTGTGAACCACCCAGGCTTTTATTTTTTTATAAAAAGTATCAAGAGTATAATTGGAATTTATTAGTTTGTCGTGACAGTTGTATTATAAGAGACCCTCAAAATTACTGAAGTGAGGAGATTTAAAAAACTTTGACAAGTTAATTCTTTATACCATGCATGAGTTGAAGATGGGGTTTTATATTTTATAATAAAAAAAAACCGAAGAATTTAAAAATGAAAAGATGCACATGCACCCTGGTATGTTTTTATTTTTTGTAAAAATACCAAATCTTTTTTCAAGGTGAGGTCTTCAACATCACTTTTCACGGTGCATTACTTAAGGTCATTGCCGTAACAGCCAACAATAAGTACCAAAAGTGCTGTATGAAACTATTATTCCCCCTCTCTCTTTCATTTCACATTGCTAACGCCTTTGGAGAAGTTTTTTGAACGCATTTTTGTTGTTGTTGAGTCATAATTTTGTGCACTGAGGTTGCCAAACTATGTGCTGTGTTTAAATTTCAATCTATGGTGTGAAATAACATGCCTAGCTTTCAATTGAGAAGGGCAGGGAAATGACGGTGACGTACGTTCAAGGGGCGAACTGGTGAAAAAGGTGCAAGCGGTAAAGTACTTAGGATCAACATTCCAATTGTTTGTTTGTTGGAGTTTAAGGTCCCGTCAACTACAAGGTCATTAGAGACCCGTCCACTGTATAGTTCTGATGCATATACTGCACAGACACTACACTAATGCGACGATTATTGGGTATTAGCAGTACCCAGCTTTCCCGAGCGACCACCCATGTCAGTACTAACTGGGCTTGCGTTGCTTAACTTCAGTGATCAGACGAGAACTGGTGTGTCCAACGCAACTCGCCGCTCCCCTCAACATTCCAAAGCAATGGGGAGATAGACTCGGCTGTGACCCATAGAATCAATGGGGGTTGGTTGAAATGGAGACCTGTGCTATAGGAGGGTCCCAATCAAGTTGAAAGGGAAGTTCTACAGGACAGTGATTAGGCCAGCCATGCTGTATGGATCAGAGTGCTGGGCAGTGAGGAAGAGCCATGTCAATAGAAGATGCGTAGCTAAGTGCGTATGCTGCAGTACATGAGCGGCGTGTCGAGAGCTGATAAAATTAGGAATGCGTATATTAGAGGTAGTCTGGGGGTGGTGGACATCGCCGAAAAAAATGAGGGAGAATAGGCTGAGGTGGTATGGACACGTCATGTGAAGAGCGGAAGAGGAGCTCGTTAGGTGTATCCCAGGAATGCAGGTGGTCGGCAGCAACCGCGGTAGGGGGAGACCGAAGCTGACGTTGGAACAGGTTGTCCGTAAGGATATGGCAGTGTGTGGGGTGAACAGGGACCTGGTGGGAAATAGACGGGAGTGGAGGGCTAGAACCCGCAGACCAAACCCTGCCACAGGCGGGATAAGGGTATGATGATGATGGTGTGGAATAAGGTGCCCGTTGTTTGAAGAACATTTCTGGTTCTGTGCCTTAATCGGCTGCACTGAGTTCATTTTATGTCAAGATGAGAATGGACAATCCATTCCCTCAACCAATTCCCTTTTCGGTTACATCTTTTTAATTTACCATCTTTGGTTGGACTTAATCACGCCATCCAAGACAGCAGTACTCAATTTTTTGACAATCACCGAACTGCCTCAACAATTTTACCATGTGATTTGCATAACTACTATAGAACAGTACTGTCCAAACTATGGCCCACCTGAAGGTTTTATTCACCCTTCAAACGTCCGCGTTGTTAGCTCATTTGGTAACGAATTTGACTCTTGAGGTCATGACTGAAGGGTTCCATGCTGATTAAGGTGAGAGCGGGTGTAATACGAAGTTTATTTCTCTTCCATCCTGAATGGGAAGTAAAACCGTGGTGCCGTGAGATTCGCACTGTCATCACCCCCACTTAAGAGCATTACGCAACAGGACATCGTCTTTATTTCTCATCTGGGACGGAATATGTAAAGGGACCCGCCGCGGTGGCGTAGTGGTTAGCACGCTCGGCAACTACACCAGTAGTTCTAGTTCGATACTGGGCCGTGGTGGGTCGGCTTCTTTCGAGCGAGAGAGAAGCCGCGAGTGTGCCTTCTTTCGGATGAGAAGTAAAACCGAGGTCCCGTGTGTGTGTACGATGGCACTTGCACGTAAAAGAACCCTCTCTACTACGCAACGGGTAGATGAGGCAAAAATTTCCAGGTGTAGGAGCTCGCCCCCCTGGCGTCGGTAGCATTCTCCAACGAACACTAGACCGACGATAAATAATCGTAGGGGTGAAGCTTTGGCCGGCAACCGGCTGCAGAAAAAAACTATGACCAATATATCACCCTGTGTCCATTCAGAGGGACAAATGGGTACCCGACCCTGCCATAGGCGGGAAAAGGGTTAGGAGTTGCTTTGCTTTGGACGGAATATGTAAAGAGAGACAATTTTCCACTCGCCACGTCCGAAATCGATCCTGTGATGTGATCTCAACAGTCAAGTAGACTACCAGTGAGCTACAGAGGCGGACGGCGAACTTCGCAACTTTAGGAGGTCGGGCGCTGGTAAAAGGACCTTTCTGGGCTGATAGGTTTTATAACGAAATGAGAAATCAAAGTGCCAAATGCCCTGTTCATTGTATCCTGTTGTGATTGCCACATTGATGAGTATAAAGTAGTTATGATAAATGTCAGTCAGACACATTTCAGAAATGAGATAAATTACTTTTGAACTAACCTATAGTTTCGAAATGTATACGTATAAATTTTTTAGTAAGGTTGTTGGATGAATTATTATCTAAAGTTTTATTCAATCGTCACCTATATTTGATGTTTGTGTTGATAATGACGTCATGAGCATTTATTTTGGATTTCTTACGCAAAATAACCTAGAACAGCTTTCAACAGCTTTTTCGTTTAGCTTGAGTAGACCAGTTTTTAACTTGGAGTAATTTTCTTAATTTTTTAGCAGTCTAATTGTGAAATGTTGTACCAAGTGGTTTTAACCAGTTAGTATGACACAAGACTTTCGCGAAATTTCATAATACTGTAAATGAAATTAGTGTAACAGGCAGAATTTTATTGCAATGGTTGCGCTAGAAGTATCATTGTAGTGTTAAGAAGTCAAATTTCGTGTGGGACACAAAGTCGAACTCGCCCACTGTCCTCTAGCTACTGGTATACCAGTATGTCCCAAAAGAGACTAGTTGAGGTGCAAAGCAGTGACCCTTTCTGGTGAGTACGATGCCACCACTGCACGTAAAATAATCCTTTCTACGTGAAGTAAAATTCCCAAGCAAAAGTCCCAGTTGTAGGAACCCGCCCTTCCCCCTCAACGTTCCGAGTGCATTACTTTCAGTAGTAGAGAGGTATCCTGACTGTTATTTGACAAAGCACACGGCCAGTTCAGAGTTGGTGGTATCATATTTAACGCCACAGAAGCTCGGTGGAGTGTTATGTTACACTAACGGGTTGGGGAGTAAGCGAAGCAGCCATAAAATGCCGAACCCTTAGGAGGCTGCTCGCGGGATATGAGGAGGTAGGTGTAGAGGACAAAGAAGAGGGGATTTTTGCAGCACCCAACGTTCTCTACCAACCACCCGTGTTGATACTAACGTGGCTTTGCGTTGCTTAACTTGAGTGATCTCACCGGAACTGGTGTGTCCAACGCTATTTGGCCGAGCTGGCAGTTGAACTCTGTTAACCTGCAAACCAAGCTGAAGCTCAATTCACGCCCACTGTCTGGCTGCATTAGGCAGACGGCCTAAAGTGGTTTGTTATATACTGAGCCCCATACAGGACATTTATGGGAATCACAACAAGAGTATATAAGTCGCAGTTGCAAGTCGAGTTAACCAGGGATACGTAAGATAAAGCAGTAGGTTGCTTCCAGAAAGCACAGGGGTGGCAGAGGACCTCGAATAGGTGTCACTTATTCCTGATTTGATACTTGTCCTAGGCATGTTTGATGAGAATACGGTATGCAGTAGAAATGTGTTGAAGTTGAGACAAAATTTCAATCCTGAAGCCTCATAAATAAAGACTATTTGAGGTTTCCAGATTTCATTTCCTCATCAATAATTAGATCTAATCCGTTGTGGTTTTGAATTACAGATTCTCTTTTGCACTCTCAACACTCACAAAGTAGATGTGAGTCAACTGCTTGGCGGACAAATAGGACTTAATGACTTCATTTTTGCTCATCGAAAGGGTACGTGGAAATAAAGTACATTCTTATTTGCAGTGGTACCTTTCACATCCCATTGCATTTTGTGAATTGCAAATGGCTCTTGCTCGACCTCGGGGTAACTCAATTGTAAACTTTTCGTGAGACCAAAGTGCGCAAGACAGCTCCCACCCGAAGTCGACCGTTTAATCTATGACAAGGGTCGACTACATTTTCCCCTCTCACGGTCCAAACGCAAATTCTGTATGATGATAGCCCTGGCCATCTTCACCTTTTGAATTATTTTATGATGATGATAATAATACATGTAACTATGTTTGAGATTTAGGATCAACGTTAAAAAGCAATGGGGAGATAAACTCTGATGTGACCTATAGAATTAATTGGGGATGGTTGAAGTGGTGACAGGCAAGCGGAGTCCTTTGTGGTACCCAATCAAGTTGAAAAGGAAGTTTTACAGGGCAGTGTTTAGGCTAGCTATGCTCTATGGATTAGAGTGTTGGGCAGTGAGAAAGAGCCACGTCAATAGAATGCAAGTAGCCGAGATGCGCATGTTGCTGTACATGAGTGGCGTGTCGCCACTCATTTTTTTTCGGCGATGTCCACCAGCCTGGGGGTGGTGAAAAATGCCGATAAAATGAGGGAGAATAGGTTGAGGTGGTATGGACACGTAATGAGAACAGGAGAGGAGGAGCTCGTAAAGTCCATTTCAGGAATGGTGGTTGTCGGAAGCACCCGGGGCATGGGGAGACCGAAGCAGACGTCGGAGCAGGTTGTACGTAAGTATATGGGTGTGTTTCGGGTGGACGGGGACCTGGTGGGAGATAGGCGTGAGTGGAGGGCTAGAACCCGCAGACCCGACCCTGCCGTAGGCGGTATAAGAGTAAGATGATGATGTAACTATGGATGCGATTTATCTTAAATTAACACTTGAGATGACCCATGGGGGTTGTGTTGAATTGATAAATTGGAGACCGACACAGAATTCTTTCTGATTGGAGGGTCCCAATGAATCTCAAGGGAATAGCCTACAAGTAGGGATTAGGGTCAGTTTTCGGCAGCCTCAACGCAACCGTATTGGATTGAATCAGGATGTAAATATGATATGGACCCTTTACAAATTATTAGTTTTTTTTACTGGATATCAAAGTTGCAGTTAACCAAAAAATGGTTTTTGTTGTCAAACACAAACAGGTCAACCGAAGGAAATCGAACTTAGCAAACTAGAAGATGCGCTGGGACTGACCATCACAGACAATGGTGCAGGTTATTGTTTTATCAAGAAGATTCGAGAAGGGAGCATCATTCACAGGATTGGACATATTAGCGTGGGAGATCATATTGAAAAAATTGACGATATGAGTGTGGTAGGAAAACGACACGTGGAAGTGGCAAAGATACTGAAAGATATTCCTAAAGGAGCAACGTTTAAAATGAGACTAGTGCAACCTCTAAAAAGTGGATTTAGTAAGTTAGTAAATGCTTTCGTTTGGCTACTAATCGAAATATTTTTGAAAAATATTTTATTGAATCGCATAGGTGAAATTTCACAAAAAAGTAGTTCATCTTCAACGAAAATGAATTATGGAAACGGCAGACAAACTTTACGCCTTCGAGCGACAGGATCCGCCACCGTGGAACAAGCAGTACGTATCAACTTTCGAGAAACATAAAAAAAAACTTCGTTTTTATTCAATTAAAAATGTTTCTTACATTTAGCCTGATGATGCGGTGGAAGCTGCAGTGGATGGAATTAATGCCCTGCTGGAGGCATTTTTGGGAATCAATGACAATGAGTTAGGTTAGTAGTGCTTGCTGTATGATAAAAATATTGAATCAGAGACGGATCTATGAAGAGGGCCCTGAGAGGTTCAAGTGCATCCTCACGTGTTATTGAAACTTTCACAGCCCTGTGGCTGTTTTGATATCTTCTGTGCAATGAATCGAAGGGGGAAGTTTTATAGGGTAAGAGTGATAGGTAGGTGTTAAGATTAGGAATGAGTATTTTAAGGGTGGGGGACATGGAGGAAAAGATTTAGGTGGTGTAGCCAGGTTAGGAGAAGAGGGCAGGAGTGCAGAAATGCAGGTTATTGGAAGTACACGGGGCTGAGGAAGACCAAAGTAGACAAAGGGACCCGCAGACCTGACCCTGCCAAGGGTGGAATAAGGATAAGGTGATGATGAGTGATGGGTAGGTGTTAATTTCAAACAGTTGTGATCAGTTATGGGTGCCGACATAAATCGTCAATTATGGCCTGATGGTCGGTCTACTTCGGGGTTTGGTCAACTTTATTAAATAATTACAATTATTGTCACCAAAGGAAATATAGTTCCAATTTTACTGAATGTAATCCCTAGTTTTGCGCCAATTCAGTGAATTTGGCATTTACTTTAGGATGTTTTCATTTTTCACAAGTTTTCACAACAAAAATATATCTACGGAACTCCATAAATAGACTGGATGGACGCCATACTTTGAACACCCCAGGTCTAGCCAATGAGAATGCCAATCGGGCAGTTTTCATGTTTATAAAAAAATGTTTTAGGAGAAGAGGGTCCATTAACCCTTCCGGGGTTTCAGTTTTAATCAAGTTTCGTTGTAGTATAACCAAATCCTTCTCCCCCTTGACTTCTTCTTTTCTGAGCTCCCGGATCCACCGCTGATTGAATAATCAATATTTGAAAATAATCTTAATTTAATATCTGAAAATAATCTAATAATTTGGAAATAATTGTGCGACCATAAATCAAACAGAAAAACAACGATGATAATATAATGACCATTGTCCGTCTTGACCACTACATTTCAAAGGCATCAAGAGAAAGTTGCTTGCCAGATTATTATTATTTTTGTTTTTGCATCATCTCAATTCGTGAGGTAGGCCGGCATCCCCCACAGACCGCCCAGCCAATATTTTCTGGGGGTTCCAGACGCTTGGCTGGAGTGCCCCCAGTTCAGTGGAGGGCTAGAACCTGCAGACCCAACCCTGCCACAGGCGGGATAAGGGTATGATGATGAATTTTAATAAAATTATTTGTTTCTGACTGTTATTAGCGACCAGAATATGGGAAATAGGATCGGAATTACATAACCCCATTGATATGACGGATCACATTCAAACTTCTGAACTGGCAGGACTGGAATTTACTGAGGATTTCATCTTTGACTGTTGGGGAATTATAAGTGATGCAAAGGCTGGCCGACTTCAAAGAAGATAAAAAAAAGTACAAACTGGATTTTTAAATATTAAGATGATTTGTTATGCATTTCATTAGTTAACTGATGATACGAGACATTTTCTTATAAGAGCACAATTTAGAGCTGTCAAGACAAGCAGCATAACATGAGCTACTTGTTACATGGGGAAATTCATTTTTTGAATATTAAGGGCCATATAATTATCTCAACGGGTGTTTCTCAAGAATTGCAACGAAATTATAGTTTGATAAAATTACACATTATTATCCATGAAACAGGAATATAATTCTATCGAAATTTAATGTCTAAACTTGTACTTGATTTTTTTTTCAGTTATATAAAACATTGAAGCCCAACGCTGGAGTTGTTATTTGTGCCCTACAATAAAATGCAGCAGTTCTCAAAGTGCAGTCCCGCGACCCACTGGTGGGCACCAAGTTTGATAAATCTTATCTCTTCATGCTAAGTACTGGATTAGATAAGAGGTTATTGGGCTAGTGTTGCGATCAGAAGTTGAGAAACGTCAGAACCATTGTTATAATTTTCAACTTATAAGGATCAATGGATGTAATGTACTCCAGTAAAAATCAGTAACAGGGTTAGTTTCATTTTTTGACCAAGTCTGCTTTATTGGGCCGGTAGTAGCTTGCAGTGAGCTCACGCTGTGGATGAAGGTTCAACCTGGTCCATATGGTTGGCTTCTCATCCGACAGGGAAGATGGAAAGTCCAAAGTGCAGATTGGAAGTGAAGTTGGGTTCCCGTGTGGTTTGTAGCATGTCAGTATACATTTAATATATACGTGCAGGTTTCATTTTTTGACCACTGTCCTGCATAACTGGAATACAGCCATAAAAGTATTCCTTCAACTATATCCACCTTTAATGGCAGTTCTAGCATCCCTTATGAAAATTTTTTGTGAGCGGCTGTATTACGTTGGACACACCAGTTCTCGTCTGGTCACTAAGCTAAGCAACGTAACCCCAAATAGTGCTGGCATAGATGACCGCTTGAGAGCACTGGGTACTGCTAATACCCAAATCGTCATAACAGCGTAGTGTCTGTGCAGACTGCATTAGAACTACGCAGTGGACGGGGCTCGAATGACCATTGTAACTGAAAGGCTCTAAAATACCAACAAATAAGAATTTTTGTACTGGAACTAAAAGTAATAAAACTACTAACTCTGCCAAAGGCGGGGTCTTGTACCCATGTTTGCCCGTGGGAACTGGTGGATGCCTTGCCAACTTAATGCTACAAAGCCCATGCTTAATTATAATTGGCCTATTAGCTTCGTGGGACACTCTTCCTCGCTCGTGGGACGCCAGGAGGGCGAGTTCCTACACCTGGGACTAACGTTGCATGTAGAAAGGGTTTTTATGTGCAAGTGACATCGTACACACCACACGGGGCCACGGTTTAACCGGAGCAGCAAATTGTGTTGGACACACCAGTTCTCGTCTGATCACTAAGTTAAGCAACGCAACCCCAGTTAGTACTAACAAGGGTGGTCGCTTGGGAAAACTGGGTACCGCTAGTATCCAAAAATCGTAGCATTAGTGTAGTGTCTGTGCAGTCTCTGCATCAGAACTATACAGTGGACGGGGCTGTAATGACCTCGTAGTTGAAGGGCCCTAAAACACCAACAAGCAACAACGGTTTAACTTCCCATCCGACAGAAGGCCTCTCTCTCGGTAGGAAGACACCAAACCACCTCGATCCAAGTTGCGTTGGACATACCAGTTCCCGTGGCGTACTTGGGGCCTCTCTCTCGGTAGGAAGACACCAAACCACCTCGATCCAAGTTGCGTGCGCAGCCAAGTTGCGTTGGACATACCAGTTCCTGTGAGAGCATTGAAGTTAAGCAGCGCAAGCCCACCTCAATACCAACATGGGTGGTTGGTAAAGAACGTTGGGTGCTGCAAATAAATCCGCTCTTCGTCCTTTCACCTACCTCCTCATCTCCCGCGGGCAGCCTCCTAAGGGTTCATCCTGTTATGGCTGCCTGGCTTACTCCCCAACCCATGGAACTAATCCAGAAATCCAAATCCAATATTGAATCTAGAACCTCTGACGTAGTAGTCGAGCTTGCCACCTCTGCGCCATGAGGCTGGTCGTAGTGCACCTTAAAATCTTGAATAATAATAATAAAAATATGATAAATTTAATTCGTATTATAATACAGTTTCAAAATGAAACAAGTATCAAAATTTCTAAATGTAGTTAAGCATCCTCGTCATCCATTTCAATCGCACTATCACTCCAGACATGAAATTTGCCTTCTGCACCAGTAATGAGACAGGATTTAGTGGGATGATGAGATAGAGAATGAACAACTCTTGAACCTTCATGAACCAATTTCTCCAAAATATTTTGCTAAAAATAATTTCAGTAATCAATTGAAAGCATACTCAAGGATAACGGTGATAATTAAAAAGAATCATAGTAGCAAACAGGTGCAGGATTATACCTTTATAAGACTCCATATGTACACAATGCCATCTTCTGAACCGGAAATAACTTCAGCATCAGTACTGCTGAGACAGGACTCAATTCTGTAATCAATATTCTTATGCCCTTTATATCTAAGAAGAAAAATAAAATGACAATGAGGAAAGCAACTACTCTTTCCCCGTCTAACACAGGGTCTGGTACCCATTTTTGTTCCTCTAGAACACACGGGCGACCTGTTAGACGGTATTTTTTCGCAGCCGGCTACTTAGCAGTTTGCTGATATCCGTATGCAAATTTATCATTAGCCTAACAGATTTGGAGCCCCTTTTCTCCACCGGCGCCAGGGGTGAGCTCCTCTACTCGTTGCACAGTAGAAAAGGTTCTTTTACTTCCAAGTGACATCGTACACATCACACGGGGTTCACGGCTTTACTTCCCATCCGACGGAAGGCGCACTCGGGACTTCTGCTCAGACAGGGCCAACCCACCTTGATCCAGTATCGAGCCTGGAACCACTGAACTTAGCAGTCGGGCAACCCGTTAGCGCAACATACTAACATAACTACAGTATTTTAATCAATCCTGTGAAAAGTACTGGAACCACTCCAGTGCCCGATGAAGAATGTCCAGAATGGTACTCACTCCGCCAATGTGTCACCAGTATCTTTATCCATTAGCCTTACAGTGTTGTCCATGCAAGTAATTAAAATGCACTGTCCATCACGAGTAAAGTTGACACAGGCTATCGAATCTAATATTTAACAAAAATGATACGTATCATTTTTCAAAATTAGAAAAACTTAAATTGGTTTATAATTTTCTGTAACGTACGGCCTAAATTATCGCAAAGCAATTGACCCTTTCTGAGATCATAGCGTCGCACGCAACAGTCTGCAGATCCTGTGACGATCTCGTGATTGGAAACTTGGACTGATGTAACGTTATCTTTTGCATCATCTAAGACCTTAAAAATATAACAACAGTTTTCATCATAAATTATTTTTCAAAGATTACAGTTAATATAAAGATACAGTCACCGGATACAGTTCCATCGATTGGAGGGTCGAAATCCATGGGAGTGAAAGGAGCAAGCAGAAACAGGAAGAATGTGGGGGACAGAATCTGACATACAAATCAGGGTAAAATAATAATGAAAAGGAAGGAGACTCGCTGGAGAAATAGTTGGGCGATCGTTTTACTTGTCAACATGCGGAAATGGTGCACCCAGGTCCCAAGTAGTCACAAAGGGCTGCTTACATAATTAGCTTTGCACATGATTCTGCTCCTGAGGGAGCTGTATTGCGTTGGGCACCAGTTCTCGTCTGATCACTGAAGTTACGCAACCCCAGCTAGTACTAGCATGGGTAACCTTTTGGGAACCCTGGGTACTGCTAAGACTGCATCAGAACTACGTAGGGGCAGCCTTTTCCCGCCCCGCCTATGGCAGGGTCGGGTACCCATCTTGTCCCTCTGAATGGACACAAGGGCGATATATTGGACAGTGTTTTTCCACACCCGGTTGCCAACCAAAGCTGCAATCCCTATGCTTATTTTTCGTCGGTCTACTGTTCGTCGGGGCATTCCACCGACGCCAGGAGGCAAGCTCCTATACCTGGAAATTTAGTCTCGTCCTCTCGTTGTAGATCGATTCTTTGACGAACAAATGCCATCGGTTTTACTTCTCATGCGAAGGAAGGCACACTCGGGGCTTCTCTCTCGCCCGAAAGAAGCCAACCCACTCGGTCCAGTATCGAATCTAGAACTACTGACAGTTACCAAACGTGCTATCCACGGGGGCGGGGTCCCACTGGCCCCTATGTGATTAGGCTAAAATATAAATATTGCTACTAACCTGTATAGGTTCGTTCCGTTTGCTTTTGCAGTCCCAACATCGAACTGTGCTATCGATTGCACCGGAAATGGCAACTGAAGAGTCTTCATTAAATTTCACGCAATTAACTTTACCTGATGATAACAAACTATTGTATTACCCAGAAATAATTAAACACACTTAAAAATAGTTGATAAAACTTTACCCGCATGTCCACGAAACCTTCTTAATACTTGACCAGTAGAAACATCCCAAAGCATAACAGCTTTATCCATTCCACATGATACTATCTGACTACTGTCACAAGAACCTTGTGCATCAAGAACTTCATATCCATGTCCTAAATACGTTTTTAGAAGAATGCCTCTGTATGGATTCCACAGTTTTAATGTCTTATCACTGCCACAAGTCAGACAATAATTTCCATCGACTAAAATAAGACATAAGAACTTCAACAATTACGGGAATGCAAGTGGTTGGAAGAACCCCCGAGAGGGCCGAATTGCGTTGGACACACCAGTTCTCGTCTGATCATTGAAGTTCAACAGCGCAACCCCAGCTAGTACTGACACGGGTGGCTGCTTGGGAAAACTGGGTACTGCTAATACCCAAAAATCGTCGCAGTAGTGTAGTGTCTGTGCAGTCTCTGCATAAGGCAAGGCGCAAAATGAGACGCAGGTGGCGAAGGTGACGCAGGGTGTAGAAGCCCTGCGAAATTCTGCTAGCAGGCAATCACCGCACATTGAATCGCAGTTTTTCACCATACTTGCATCAAATAACAAGAGAACTTCTCTGCTTCGCACCGCTTTTTGTTATTGTCACGCCAACTTCACGCAGGAAAGTGCGGCATTGGCACTGCACTCCGCAGGGTCACATGGTACAGACACTGAGTCACGTCACCCTGCGACTTAACGTGCGCAACTACATACTATCATGTGAGCCACAGAAATTTATAGTGGGTCACCCTGCGTCACCTGCGTCTCATTTTGCTGGGTCTAAAGCCCAGCGCCTGCTAACAGAATTTCGCAGGGCTGCTACACCCTGCGTCTCATTTTGCGCCTTCCCTTAGAACTATGCTGTGGACGGGGCTCTTAATGGCCTTTTGGTTGACGGGTCCACTGACACAGTTACCAGAGCAGACGAGGAAGCAGGTTGTCCGTAAGGACATGGCATTACGCGGGATGGACGGGGGCCTGGTGTGAGGGCTAGAACCCACAGACCCATCCCTGCCACAGGTGGGATAAGGGTATGACGAACGGTATGATGAACTTCAAACACCCTATCTAGACGAATTGCAGTTTGAGTGAAGTTGGTCAATTGTCTTACCATTAAGTCGTACAGCACGAACTGCTCCTTGTTTACAATCAACAGACTTTACTAATACCGTTGGTAGCGGCATCATCAACGGACAACTACTCCGAATATTACGCACTTCAATATTTTAAAACATTTCAGTTTGTCCATTTAACAGCAACTATGCGCAACATACAGTATACAGTATTACGGCACGATGATTCAAAAACAATCTGGCAACGTTCACTCTTTAGAGGTATCCTCTGCAATCGAAAAAATAATTCAGTATTTTGATTTGTTTCAATTAAAATATCTAACTCTATATTAATAATTTCCCTGATTATAACTTCACCACTTTCAATTGACAAATTTATAGTTTTAGCAGTAATTGTTGGAGATCATTAAATCTCGCTCCGTAATTCTCAAATCACCTCTTAGCGTCAACCCTTGTTTATTGGAGTCGGGAGCTCTACTCTTCCGTCGTTTCTCGGCTTGGTAGGAAGTATTTGTATTCGAAAATGTCACAGGAGTTTTATTTACGTTATTATGTTGGTCATAAAGGGAAATTTGGACATGAATTTCTCGAATTTGAATTTAGACCTGACGGTAAGTGTTGGTTACTTCCAGCGTGTGTACATTTTTTTTTTCATTTCAATTGCAAGCCATTTACGCGATCTAAATGGCGCCGTTATCACCCGCGTAAAAATGTTGTTTTTTTGTTTCAATTGCAGGCAAGTTACGCTATGCAAATAATTCAAATTATAAAAACGACACAATGATCAGGAAAGAGGTCAGTATTAAATATATAATGTATATTTTAACTTGATCTATGTAATACTATGGATACCGATAGGTGAAGCATGTATCTCTTCGTTAGTCCTAGCCACGAGTATTGTCGCCGGTGAGTGGAGGAATTAATTTGGCATCCTGGGCCAACTGGTTTCAGTTCCTGGCCGTGAAGACATAATGTTACTACCACCGTTGTTAATTCTAGACAATACTCGTCGCATTTATCCTATCATTCAAAATACAGGTAGGATTAGGTTATGATTGAAATGTGAATGGTCCAGACATCCAGTTTGAAGCAATGGCAGGGTAAAACGACCACATGGACGTAAACTAAATAGTAAGAAAGTACTCTTGACGACTTTGGGCTACCCACCTTAGTCGCAGGACCTGTGTGCTGAACTAGATAAAGCGTCAGGTGCAGGCTACCTCTGTAGGGCTTCGGTCTGTTATGGTGACTTGGCGTGTCCTAAATCTTTGCCTTGAAAAAAATTAAAGTTATCTAAATGGCCTCTAGTCATATTGTGTATCTACGACGGAGGTGTTTGTTATTAGGATGCATGCCTTGGAAGCACCCGGGGCACAGGAAGACCAAATCAGACTTGGGAACAGGTTGTACAAAGGGATAAGATGTGGGAACCAAGCGGGAGTAGATCAGAGCCCGCATATCCAACCCTGTTATGAGACGCACAGCAGATTTATGAAAGCAGTGGATGCCAGTGTTACACCACCTGTGAGGGGTTCCTTTGCAAATTTGAATGTGGTTGGACAACGTATTGATAGGGATGATGGAATGTCCAGTATCGAAAGTGGTGTTTTGAACCCTTCTTTGATACGTATGTTTCATGTGGTACATTTAAACATTTTAGGCGTACGTTCACAAATGCGTAATGGAAGAATTAAAGCGGGTAATCGAAGAATCTGAAATAATGAAGGAAGATGATGCACTGTGGCCACAACCTGATAGAGTTGGACGACAGGTAATTATTTTTCGGCATTTATCAACTACTTGACAAGGTATGCTTTATTGTTATGAAACTTCAATAATTGGCATTGTGATAATGGTAGGAACTGGAAATCGTTATCGGAGATGAGCACATTTCATTTACTACGTCGAAGATAGGCTCGTTGGTAGATGTAAACCAAAGCAAGTAAGTATATTTCATAATTGTTCAATTTATTGGGGGAGGGGGGAGGGGTCGAAACCATATTAATTTATTGTGATATTTTTTTTTATACAGAGACCCAGATGGTTTAAGGTGTTTTTATTATTTAGTGCAAGATCTTAAATGTTTAGTTTTCTCTCTTATTGGCCTGCATTTTAAAATTAAACCCATTTAAATTACCTACTATTCAACACTTGAATAAAATTCATTTAAATTGGATATTTGGTATTGAATGAATTTTTTAACAAATTTAAATGTAATTTCTGTAATTTGTATTTTTATTATGACATCATGACCATATCTAAACAATAACGATTAGGAAAAGAAGTTCATTTATTTTATTTTGCACAGCCATAATTTACCATTTAAAGTAATACAAGTTCATAGTACCTGTAATTGTAGGACTATTTACTTTTTTGAATGCAGGTTCATCCGTAAATATAAATGTTGAATTAGGTGTAATTACCAACAGTATGTTAATCTAATAAAATGCTATAAAATTTTCTCCATTTCTTCGTTGATACACGCTGATTTTTGAAACTGCTGAACAGTTTTCAATGACATGACTTAATTTTCTAAAATTAATTTCTTTGAAAATTAAGTTCACGTTTTCATTTCCACCTTCCCCCATCCGAGCGGCTTATTGCGTTGGACACACCAGTTCTCTTCTGATCACTGAAGTTAAGCAACGCAACTCCACCTAGTACTGACATGGGTGGCCGCTTGGGAAAATGGGTACTGCTAATACCCAAAAATCGTCGCAGTAGTGTAGTGCCTGTGCTGTCTCTGCATTAGAACTAGACAGTGGATGGGGCCCTAACCTTTTCCTTCCCATGGTGGTTGTTAAACAACCAATTTCTGTTTGGGTATTATAACCGCCAGACTGACTTTCCACTGCTTTCTGCCGTGCTTCATCTATGACTAAAGAAACCCATAGTTGTTGATGGACAACTAAATATTGTAATAACTCCATGTTTGTGCCAATTGCTTTTCTGATTATATGCAATGCTTAGGTCCCTTTTATTTTAAAAACAGTTTAAAATAAGTTGGGAAGTAAAGGGCTAATGACCTTTGTGGTCGAAGGACCCTAAAACACCAACAACAGCCAGCTAGTACTGACTTGTGTGGCCGCTTGAGAAAACTGGGTACTGCTAACACCCGAAAGTCGTCGCATTAGTGTGTAGTGTCTGTGCAGTCTCTGCATTAGAACTACGCTGTGGACGGGGCTGTAATGACCTTGTAGTTGAAGGGCCCTAAAGAAAACCAACCAACCAAATCCTTTTTCCCCCCAACACTTTTCTCCTGAATACTGTAACTATATGATACAGTTCAACGACAAAATGATTGACCATAAAATTTTATTTAATACTAAATAACAAATTGGTTAAACAATGGAACGAAAGATCACTCCTCAGATAAGTAATATGACCTCACGTCAAAAAAGTGGCATTTTGAATACAGTATACTATATTTGAAATTCACTGTTTTAGGAAAGCGAAAATATTTAAGAGAATGGCAGTAGCAGTTTTGGACATGAATGTTTAAGACTATAGTTTGCCAACTGAACCATTTTGCTTGAATTAAACTATCAGAAATATGTAATAAAAACATTTTCCGCTTTTCTTCTCATATCATCTTGAGCGGTTGAAACTGTAATAATAACTATTTGAAAGATATATATTTGTATAACATATAAATTTTTAACAAATGTATATGTATATAAAATAGTGGCAGTAGATATAATATGAGATTACGAAATAATATGTGACTAGATAACAATTTTTACAGCATTTTAAAGGAGAAACCTATACCCTCTGCTACTTATAATGAGATTATTATTTTATATATCATCATCCTCATCCATAGTTTTTCATCACTTAATGTTATACCTAAGGCATATACTAACATATCCTATTTTATTCTTCACCTAAAATCAGCACCATATCCATTTAAATATTAAAACCAACTATATTTTATCAACAATGTTTTGTAAATAAATTAAGTGTGAATTACAAAAATAATTCAGTTCGTAGGATATTTATAAAACATTCAATTTTCGATTAGGATGTATTGTCCATCAGTAGACTTTTAAACATTGCATGGCAATCGACCAAATGATGGATGCTGTTAAAATTTTATGAACAAAACTTAAAACTTATGATACCCATCATGTAGTAGGAAAGACTCAAGCTAATAATAATAATAATAAAATGTCCATATAAATTGGGCGGGTACTCCTTATCGATTAATTAAAGAATTTCAAGTTACAAACGCCAAGCAACCCTCATTACAAGATCAAAATATGCATCGTTATCGATAGAAGCGCTTAGACCAAAATAATAATTGTAAAAGTCTTCCACCGTAATCTGAAATGATTTTGAAAAAGAGATTTGTCACCATGAATAATAATTATATAACTAATTGAAGAAAAGAAAATGACAATGGTGTGCTGCAATGTGTATTTATGAATTTATATTTGCACGTGAGTGTCAATGTGAAGTTCGTGAACTAGCACTATAACAAACCAAAAACCGGTGTCTGATTAAAAATATGCGAGTGACCTAACAAGGAACTGTGGATAGGGAAATGAACACTTTAGGAAGACTCTTCCTATTATAAAACTGTTAATATAAAAACCTAGGAACCCTGTCAATGTCCTCCTTATAAAATGACACTTTATCTCACTTTATGAGACTATCTTGAACAAGTCTGAACCTGAACAATGTCCCTGTTATCGTTTATACCTGCAGCCAAAGCTGAAAATTGGCACCCATATTTTGATGTGGATATTTTAATCGGCCTTTGACGTAGAATGGAAACAAGTAGGGACGTACTGATAACTTAGACAAGATGTGAGATGGAAACAAGTGGGGATGTACTGATAACTTGCAAGATGTGAGACTTTTCAATAGGACCGCGAATGCTATTTATAAAACAGATGATATTGGACAAGATGATTGCAGCTAGAGCCGAAAATTAGCACCCAAATTTTTATGTGAAAATTTTGATCGGCCTTTGACGTAGAAAAGAAACCAGTAGGGATGTACTGACAACTTGCAAGATGTGAGATGGCAACAAGTAGGGACGTACTGATAACTTAGACAAGATGTGAGATGGAAAACAAGTGGGGATGTACTGATAACTTGCAAGATGTGAGACTTTTCAATAGGGCCGCTAATGCTATTTATAAAACGGACGAAATTGGACAAGATGATTGCAGCTATAGCCGAAAATTGGCACCCAAATTTTTATGTGGAAATTTTGATCGGCCTTTGACGTAGAATGGAAACAAGTAGGGACTTACTGATAACTTGCAAGACGTCAGACTTTTCAATAGGACCGCTAAAGCTATATATAAAACGGACGAAATTGGACAAGATGTATTTTTATCAATTTCCTTGATGACCCTTCCGTAAAGTCAGTCTGACCCTGCTCTATTAAAATACAATAATTGAGGTTATTTATCAGAGAAAACGTATACAATGTTGCAACATACAGAAGGACGGGGGTTGTTTTAGCATTTACTTTAACGGACCTTAACTTTCCACGTTATTCAATTGTTCCTACGTTTCATTGATGAAAATACTATCTTATTCCTGTCATACATTTAAGCATAATAAGTAAATATGGTAAATAGTATAACTGCAATTAAAGTATACTAATATTAACTAATTCTAATTTAGTATTTCTAAAGCTATTGATACACAAAGGGTATATATGCACATCTTTCTCGTGTGGTCATGCTCCTCTTATCTCTACTGTAATATAGTGAAAATGACAAACGGTGTCGAAGAGTGAATAAAGCAAAAATCTACAACTTCCATGCAGTTCTCATCATCAAATCAAAGTAGACGTCAGAATCGATAGAAGCACTGACTCCAATGTAATAATTTTCAAATTCTTCTTGAGTAATCTATTTTTTTAAAATAAACCACATTATTAACTCAACTCATGAGTGTGCATTGACCAGGGGAGCGTCGCACACAGGCGCCAGGATATTAAAGGAACCAAAAGTTTCAGACGAGGAGGAAATGTTTGAAAAAATTTTTTTCAGTAATCTTACAGTATAAATTATATACAGTACTGTATTTCCTATTTCACTGATATGTATCTATCAAAGGATTTTTTATTACGGGGGAAGGGTATAGGGGCGCCAACTAAAGTTCTGTACACAGGCGCTGGACACTGCTGGCGCGCCCCTGGCATTGACCTACTAGTTAGTGGCATGAAAACTAGAGAAGTACGAGTAATTAAATTAATTATTTTTCATTTCAATTAATAAATATAGGCAGTGTCACATTTTAGGAGAAACAGTATAAAGCATACAGTGCAAATCATGCATCGACTAAATTAACACCTCTTGTATTGTTCATGCAGTTTCATGCATTCAATGGGAGCGGCTGTATTGCAATGGACACGCAAGCTCTCGTGGGATCACTGGAGTTAAGCAACGCAATCCCAGCTAGTACTAGCATGGGTGACCGCTTGAGAACAAGCGTTTGATTGATTTTAAAGATATGAAATGGTTAGGGGCTTGTGGAAAGCAGTAGCGGTTCCAGGACTAACATATGGAAATGAGGTCCTATTCATTAGAAAATGAAGTGAAGGACTGTATGGAGGTAGCCCAAAGAAGGTTAGGTAGGATGGCCCAGGAGGAAAACAGATTTACAGCAATTGAAGCAATACAGGAGGATAGGGGTGGTCTATATTTGAAGAGAGAGAAATGAGTATTAAGTTGACATACTGGTGCAGCATACGGGAGCTACATACGAAAAGTACAGTATGGCAGGTTATTGTGCCCTGAGGAGGGTGAGGGGGGAGCAGCAAAAAAACCCTGATGGTGTATGGGAACAAACTCAAGATAGAAAGGGAGGTAATTTATGATAATACGTGGGAGAGTCCACTTCTTTTTAGGGGAAGAGCCAGGTCACTGGAGATGAGAAGGATCACAGGCGGGGGAGGGCCTTGGATTGTGTGGGGATCTAGTGGAGGGTGTCAGACATATGATGCTGGCATATCCAATGCTGGACCACTGCAGGAGGGGTTGGGGAACACCCACATTGGAAGAGGGAGCGGCGAGTTGCGTTGGACACACCAGTTCTCGTCTGATCACTGAAGTTAAGCAACGCAAGCCCAGTTAGTACTGACATGGGTGGTCGCTCGGGAAAGCTGGGTACTGCTAATACTCAATAATCGTCGCATTGGTGTAGTGTCTGTGCAGTAAATGCATTAGAACTATGCAGTGGACGGGTCTCTAATGACCTCGTAGTTGACGGGACCATAAACACAAACAAACACATTGGAAGAGATCCTGGGAGTGGTGGGTGTTGGAGTGAACCGACTAGAATGGGTGCAAAGGGCAAAAATGTTGCTGGGATGCTGGTGGAGATTAGACATATGGGTCTAGCATGAGAAATCCCACTAGAACTACGCAGTGGATGGGGGGGAGCGGCGAGTTGCGTTGGACACACCAGTTCTCGTCTGATCACTGAAGTTAAGCAACGCAAGCCCAGTTAGTACTGACATGGGTGGTCGCGCGGAAAGCTGGGTACTGCTAGTACCAATAATCGTCCCGTTGGTGTAGTGTCCGTGCAGTGTATGCATTAGAACTATGCAGTGGACGGGTCTCTAATGACCTTGTAGTTGATGGGACCTTAAACACCAACAAACAAGCAGTGGACGGGAATCTAATTATCATTGGATTTGCAGGACCCTAAAACACCATAGAAGCAAATACATTCAAGGTGAATAAGTTAAAAATCTTACCTTTCCATCTTTATTATTAACAGAGTCGAAATTATCTAGGAACATGCGAAAGATTTCCTCCTCTGTTTTTTCTCCATTTTGAAATTTTGGATGATGTTTGACATTATAGACACCCTTTAAATCCTCGATGGTTACTACTCCATCTCCAGTCTTATCTAGTTTTCTAAATGCTGACTGTACTACATCTAGTCTTGCTTTTGACATTTTAGGCTTCGAGATCAAGAAATAATTATTAGCAACATGCCAAGTCGCCTATAAGTACAGTATCTGATAAAAGGTAGCCCATATACTTACTCTTAACGCCATTAGAAATTCATCAAAAATAATAGTTCCATTTCCATCTTTATCAAACCGCTTGAATACTTCCTCAATTTCCCCTTCAGTTAAACAAACTCCATAATCCTTCAGGCCCTTTCTAAATTCCGCAGCATCTAATTTACGATCCCGATTGTCATCCATAATACGAAAAGTCCTATAAAAACTCATAAATCTGTATCCATTCTCTGATATCTATGAGAGGAGTCTATTTTATGAGGAGTATCGTGCAAACAAATTGATTACATACTCTAAAATTGAATTTGAAATCAATTTTCTCCTACGAAGGATCAAAGAGTACGAAATATACGGCCTATAAGGGTTGTGATAAACTTGTAACATAAACCTAATCCAATTGTCAATTACTGTCGGTTGGAAATCTCTCTTCTAATGCAACATATTTCAGGCAAAGCATAACGATATAATTAAATGTTAAATACCTTTATACAAAATATATTTTATGCGACCATAAAGATATGATTCGTTAATGGACTTTACCTGGTGAAGTTCACTGTTTGGTTTATTTATATTAAAAGACGAATTAATTTGATGAAACCAACAGTTTCAACATCGTCAATAAAGGCCGGTTAAAACTGCTTAATGTTTTAATAATTTTAAAATATCAAACGTGGGCAATTAAAAGTCTTCTCTGCATGACAATACTTGTGTCATGCTATGAAGCTATTTTGGGGGTAGCATTGTCTCTTGATTTTTAATAGATTACAGTATATATTTTCAATATTACTTACTTTCTATTTTAAAAGATATGTATGAATAATTTCCATAAATTCAATTTGCACGTCATCGAAAAATCCTGAGATTTTCATCCGTGTTTTGTAACATAAATGGTATGTGAAATTTTAAGAAAAAAAGAGCTAGTGACTAATAATTTGAAGATGAATAACATACCTGGCAAATTCCTTAATGCCATTAACTCCTCTTTGCAAACATTGTAGCCTAATTTTCTCAATGGGATCAACTACTTGTCGAAGTTGTTTTTGAGCATTCATTTGCATCTCTCTTTCGTGTCTTGCGGTAGCAGCCATTATATATCTTCAACAAAATTATTAATAAGCGTTTGGTTATATTACATATGAAATCTAAAGAACAGACTCAAATTTCAATCATTTGACAATCACCATCATATTTAGTGATTTAAAATAATACGTGACTAATTGTTGCCTCGTTATTTTATATACATACGGCAATATTTTCAAATCTTTCTTGTGTCAAGTAGACATTTGCGTTTCTTATTTATTTTGCACTATTATCAATCATTATTAAACCTAAGTTAATTTCCGCTCTATGGTAAATTCTTTCATAAGTAATTCTGGAAATAGGACTGACATCCTATTTCCTTACAGCGTAATAATTTGATTTCTCCGGTTGACATAATGAAATGAAATTATTAACCATGTAGATTAAATTATTTTCTTAAGATATTTGCATCATCTGCATTATTGTTATCACATCCTGCTTTTCCTTCTCACTTTTAATATGGTGGTGCCTTCTAAAGAAAATTAATATGAAAAGGTGAGCATTGTTTCATTGTATTATTTCAGTATATATATTAAATTTAGCTATAAAGCCATCATTAATAATTACTGAAGTCTGTCATTGCATGACCTAGTTAGGAATGCATATATAATAAACTTATATGGTTAGCTAGGTTTGGTCCAAAATGATGAGTTATAAAATATCCCTTTGAAACATGGATTTGAAGTTTTTTATATGGCGTAATATGTATATAATAGGCTGAGTTGACGCCCTTATGCAACAATGATGCATCATTAAAGATAAAAATAAAGATGCTTACCTGTTTGTACGGAGAAAAACGACAGTGTCAAATTGGTTCTTCACGCCCGTTTCGCGCTGCATCCAACTTTTGATAAACATCGAACGCTGCGCGTGCGATTTCGAACGTCCACGCCCACTGCACCAGACGATAGCGACAATTTCCACTTGTCGTCAATACGTCAAAACAAAATGAAGGTTTTGGCACTGGTGTTACTAGTTTCCTACTGTGCAACTCACTCAACCGCATCTTGATTTATTTTTTATATCAACCACTTCATTTCAGCTGTTCTTTAATTTACGAGAGATTTAAGATCACGAAGGATGTGGCCAAGATAACTAGATAGTCGCTCAAGATAAAGTTGTTGATTTATAGAGGGTAATGTATGCGTAGAATGGTTCACTTCACTTATGAGTGCTACTGTCCATATGGCAGAAAAAAAGCAACACACTAAAAATTTATTATTTATAACTGCAATTTACCCCCATATGTATAATTGAAAATTTCAGGATGACCTCGGTTCATTGTTTGTTGAACGTGCTTGCTTCTACGGTTTACAGAACCCCGGTTCGCCCCTGGTGGAGGTCAGTGGTTTTCTATTTCTGATAAGTGAGAGAATCGGGAAGTAAACGGCGTGTGTGGGTGTGTGATGTCACCTATCCACAAGATCTGAACACCCATATTTCGGATATTATCAAGGTCTGAAATTGATCCGCGGTAGCTCAAGTAGGTAGAGTATGTAGGCCCCGTGGTACAGCCAGTAATAAGTGGACAATAAATATAGGACAATAAAAATAACAAAATACACATTTGTCCAGAATTTATATTAATATTGATTATTGTTGTTGTTGCTCTGTTATTAGTGACTGGATCTTTTCATCAGGTCTAATTTTCTGTCCAATCCAATCATGATAACTGTTTTTAAAATTAATAAAGCTCGATGGACACACAGGTGGTTATTTACCTGATACTAGGTGACTGTCTTTTCATGTTCTCGAATTTACAAAGGGAAAATTATTCTTTGTCTTCACTATAATTTTTAACAGTACATACGTACTAAATTTCTGTCAACTGAAGGAAATGCCAAATCCTGTGTATTTAAAAACGTTGTTCTCAGAAGAGGCTGCACCCGCCTCGGTGGTGCAGTGGGGAGCACGCTCGGTAACTACGTTAGTAGTTCTAGGTTCGATACTGGATCAAGGTGGGCTGGCTTCCTTCGAGCGAGAGAGAAGTAAAACCGAGGCCCCGTGTGGTGTACGATGTCATTTGCACGTAAAAGAATCCTCTCTATGCAACGGGTAGATGATGAGGCAAAATTTCCAGTCGGTGGATGCTTCAAGGATCAGTAGGCCGACGATAAATAAGCATAGGTGTTGCAGCTTTGGTCGGCAACCGGCTGTAGAAAAACACTGTCCAATATGTTGCAAATGAGACAAGATGGGTGCCCCACCGTGCCATAGGCGTGGAAAGGGTTGAGTTCCTTTGTTTTTAGAAGGGAATGTGCAAACCTACACTGATGCCACGTTATGGTTATTCGCCAAGGAAGGGTCACCTTGAAACATTATCACGTGTGGTCAGTAGAGCTCCTTAGTGCAGGATTGTCAAACATGCGGCCCTAGAAGTCTAGAGTTGCAGCCCTAACAACCGATATCATGTAATATGGTGATACCTCGACTTATGAGTTTAATTCGTTCTGTGACTGAGCTCGTAACTCAAATTGTTCATATGTGAAATTATTTTTGTTCATAGAAATTAATTGAAAGGCCTTTAGTCCATTCCAGCTCCAAAAACACCCAATGTTTTTCCATCCTACGTGATGAGCTAGGTCACATCTTCGGCAACTTCCAAGTCCATGCACTTTCCAAGTGACACACTCTCCCCCACCACTGCCACTTTTGTTCCAATCCTTTGATGTCCCAATAAGACAGCCTCAGAACACATTTCTTACATGCAGAGGTGAAAGTCCTTCTTGTAGCACCCTGCCAGGCAATATCTATAATTATGAGTCTGTCACATCAAAGCAGTGGCAGAACTAGTGCTTGGTGAAGAATTTCTTGCTTGGTGACTCCTTTCTTGAAATTGGAATTCACCTGCTGGTTCATAGGCTGCAGGATAGGAGGCGTCTTCGAGGTTTGATGGGTGAACAGGTGCATTATCCAGGATGAGAAAGGCTTGTAAGGGTAGAGATTTGCAATTATTGGTGGTGTGTGAAGCTCACTCGTAACTCAAATTTTGGCTCGCACCTCAAATCAACAAATTGATCAAATGATAGGTGCAGGGGGGGGGGGGAACTGCCTGACCTAGGGAAATACAGGTTAGGTTGGGAAATGGAATTTTGGTACCTTGACTGGAAAAAAGAAAGAAGATTAAGATCCTAGATGTAAAATTAGACAAGTGTGCAGAGACATCGAGAACTCGCACGTCTAACCTTGCCATAAGCAGGATAAAGCTGCTTATGCCAACCTTGGATTAGGATTACAACCTAAGTAGATCCTGTGCAGCCAAGTTGCGTTGGACACACCAGTTCCCGTGAGGTCACTAAAGTTAAGCAGCACAAGCCCACGTCAATACCAACCAACTTGGGTGGTTGGTAAAGAACGTTGGGTGCTGCGAATTAACCTTCTCCTTCGTCTTTTCACTTACCTCCTCATTTCCCGCGGACAGCCTCCTAAGGGCTCGTCCTGTTATGGCTACCTTGCTTAACCCCCAACCCACGAAACTAATCTAGATTATCCTTTGTGGCATTACAAGAGTACGGTGGGCCGATTGTATCTGCCCTGCTAAAGAAGCTTAAATGTCCCAGGGAAAGACGTACAGTATTTTTTTAAATTTAAATACAGTACAATAAACAGCAAAATAGCTATAGGGCCTACACTATAGCACGTGTAATTTAAGGACCTTTCTATATTTGAGGGAAGGTAGTCAGCAATCCTAGTGCAGTAATTCGGTGTATCCCCTTCATTTTCAGGGCCTGTTTCCCACCTCTCAATGTGTTTTAACGAGATGAATAGGTTGTGGTAAATTACTGAAATTTAGTAAGTATCGAAAGTGATCGTATTTCTTGAATCCTTCTCCAGCTGATTGTAATTTCCAGGTTTGAATACTAGTGGCGCTAGTGAGAATTATAAAGTTGCTATGGCCGATCGAGTTGTTCGCTATTTAAAATTATGAATGTTGTTTCTAGAAATTAGGTAGTCTCATCTCTTTCTTGTCAGATACAAATGCAATTTCACGGTGATTGAATTTGGATGCAATATATTCATATTTATCCTTGCTGTCATCCGATGTTTTCCTAACTTAGAAAAGGTAAGCTCGCTATCACCTTGACCTAATAATTTAATTGTTTTTACATTTATTTTTCCAAAACGTTTCAATATTAAACCCGATGAGTGATGTATTAATAATTCGATATAATGAGGTGGAAATATTTGATATCTTTTTTTATGCAAAGAATTATTAACTTGTGCGATAACGCAATAATGCATAAAGAAATAACTCGATAACGAAGCTCAACATTGACAAAGCGGTTCCAATCCTGTCATTGCCATTAGTACAATTTCTTAAATAGTTCTATTTTATTTTTATTGCGTTTTATTTGTCTTTAGAAAGTAAGGAATTTGAAATATAACAAGAATATATCCGATTTCTTATGCATAGCGTCTATCTAGAAGACTAAGTCGTGCTCAACCTGAGATTTACGTCATCATAAATAACCTTGCTCATCATCCCCATCATAATCTGTCATTCGATCACCATTTGAAACATTGAAGTATATTTAATTACGTATGGTAACAGACTCTTTCCTTTCTGATTGATAAGAATATAAACTAACATAAAGTTCAGAATCTAGGATTCAGGGTATAAAACGTGGTTCAGGAGAACATTGGCCTGTTCGCAAAAGTTTAATTTCAACAGTGAAAGTGAAAGACTTTATCCCTGTTGAGTATACAGTAAAACTGCAATTTCACTATGGCATTGTATCACATCCCTTTTCGTCATTAACTGCACTAATTTTTCATCATCAGCATACCCTTAACCCACCTGTGGCAGGGTCGGGTCTGCGAGTTCAAGCCCTCCATTCCCGCCGATATCCCACCAGGTCGCCGTCCACCCACATACTACAATTTCCTTACGGACAACCTGTTCCCACGTCTGCGATGGTCTATCTCTACCCTGGGTGCTTCCAACCACTTGAATTCCTGTAACTTAACGAACTCCTCCGCCCCCCTTCCCATAACGTGCCTTATACCATCTCAATCTACTCTCCCTCATTTTTTTCCTCGATGTCGCCCACCTCCAGGCCAGGGAACGACTTATAGCGTTGGACACGCCAGTTCCCGTCTGATCACTGAAGTTAAGCAACACAACCGCAGCTAGTACTAACGTGAGTGACCGCTTGGGAAAACTAGGTATTGCTAATACCCGATAATCGTCGCATTAGTGTAGTGTCTGTGCAGTCTCTGCGCTAGAACTTCGCAGTGGACGGGGCTCTAATGACCTTGTAGTTGAAGGGCCCTAAAACACAAACGAAACAAAAACCTCCAGGCTACCTCTCATATACTCATTCCTAATTCTATCAGCTCTTTACACGCCACTCGTACCGTAGCATTCACATCTTGCCTACTTGCATTCTATTGACGTGGCTCTTCCGCACTGCTTCCAACACTGATCCATATAGCATAGTTGGCCAAACCACTGCCCTGTAAAACTTCTCTTTCAACTTGATTGGGACCCTCCTGTCACACAGGACTCCACTTCAACCATCCCCGGTTATTCTGTAGCTCTCATCCGAGTATCTCCCCATTGCTTCGGAATGTTGATCCTAAGTACTTTACGTCTTTCACCTTTTTCACCATTATTTTCCTGTCCTTCCCAATTGAAAGCTAATGCCTAGTTCCGTATCACCACACTTCAACGGTAATCACGTCGCCACTGATGACATTTTGATGACGTTTTGTGCTAGTGCGTTATGAAGGACCGCCAGCGCAATTCCTTAAGTGCAGCGCTTTATTTGGAGTCACCGCACGCCGCCGTCATGTCTTACATTATCCTCCGCCATTTTTCAAGCAGACAGCTCAACCGCCAGCCAATCAGAACGCAGCGTGACGTGCGGGACGCTATGTGAGTTGACCACTGGTCAACTCGACTACCGTCACGCATAGCTGCTCTACGGCACCCCAAGTAGCAGTGTCATGTCACCATTTTTGTGCTGTGTCGTCTGATTCAACGGTAATAGCGTTAGCGCGTGGGTATACGGAACCAGGCATAACACTTCAAAGACTTGTGCAGGACAAAGTTAAGGAGTGGGGGTTGGAGCAGTGGCGACAGGGGATGGAGGGAAGGACGGCAAAGAAATCGTTGAGGGTGTATGGGAACAAGCCTAACATAGAGAGGGAGGTAATTTATGACAATACGTGGGAAGCTCACTTCTGTTTCGGGCAAGACCTGGGTCACTGGAGACGAAACAGAGGATGGCAAAAATCACAGGTGGAGATGAGGGCTGTGGATTATGTGGGGACGAAGTGGAGGATGTTAGGCATGTGATACTGGCTTGTCCAGCGCTGGATCACTGCAGCAGGGGTTGGGGCACCCCTACCCTGGAAGAGGTTCTGGGGGTGGTGGGGTCTGGGGTGGAGCGGCTGGAATGGGTGCGGAAGGCAAAGGTGTTGCTTGGGTGCTGGTGGAGATCTAGGCAAAGTGGTCTAGCATGAAAAGTCTCCCTAGCAAGGTTTCCGTCACAAAGGATTATATATTCATATTCATGTTTATCTTTAGCCCTCCATTTTCGATTGCCCTTCTCTACTTGTTCTCTAGAGTCGCTAAGTTTTCCTATATCGTCGGAAAATACCACGCACTGAGGGGCCCATTCTCTTACTCCTGTCAGCAGCTCGTTCGTAGCCAGAATAAAAAGATATGGATTTAGTGCTGAAACCGCACTAATTTTTATCATTCATAATAACTGAAGGAAACAAAAATTTCAGTGTGCGCACGAGATGCGCTGATGGAATATATTGGACCTGAGAACAGTGTCAGGTGGTCATAAAAAACTAAGAAGTACCATTTGCATTAGTGTCTTATGCATTTCTAAGCCTTTTATATCAAATTGAACTGCCTAACATAAGAAAATTAGTTTACAGTATGATTACTGGATAAATTGAGAGGATGACAAGTAATCCTCATATATATTTATTTCTGAAACTAACCTCGATAGACATAGGTGGTTAGGATTCCTGTGAGTCCAGGGTTGCAGAATTGATCCATGCTTAGAGAGATAGTTTTTTTGGGGCCAAGAGGGCAACCCAAAGTGCCTAAAGTCGGATGGAAAGCTGCTCCACGTAAAAAATTCCCCTTTTTACTTGGAGTAAAATGTACGTGTAAATCGGCAAAATTCCAGGTGTGTTAGACCTCTCCCCTGGCGTCGGTGAAGGACAGGTGCCCCAACCAAGAAAATAGGTCGACATTAAGTGAGATATTCCAGTTTTGTTATGTAGGCAGCTGGCTGCGTCAGATACTGTATATACCCTCCGACAGCTTGCTTTTGCCATCCCAGTGGCAGTGGTACAAATAGGTACTCGGCCAACTAATGGCGAAAAGAGCAATTGCCAAACCGAAACATACTTTGATCGGGTTCCTATCACCTTGATAAATCTCAGGCACATCTGATATTTCAACTATCCACGTAATTATGGCATGAACTCTGCCATTTGGAATGACACTAGGACATAGAGAAAATCAATATCGAAATGCAATGTAGTTTGGGCTTTGCAGTCACTTTTGTTACTGTAACAATTAGACATTTTTGGATTAATCTTTTTCGGAAAATTTTAGATTTCATGTAGTAAAATTCCATATATCATTATCCAACCAGTTTTGTCTGGTCCCCTTTTCCAACTATATAACTTTAAGTTGCAGTTCTAGCAAATCAAGTGACTCACACACTTTGAAAGTGATGAAAATACGGTTTATAGTAACAATGCAGCATTGGCTCATGTGGTTCGATTTTGAGATGCTGATGCTTGTATTACTAAGTTCAGTGGTTCCCGGAAATTGTTTATGACCTTGGTAATTAATATATACATATATCTACTCTCCCTTCATGATCGATTCTAGATTGCGTCACATGGCTTCAATATTACACAATACAGTCGTATCGATGGGATTAAAAAATTAATGATACCGCCATTTTTTTAAGAATTTTTAGTCTTCACAAGAGGTCTCAAACATATTTGTGTTATGTCCAAAGTGTCATCATTGGTATTGGGAACTTTGTCTAAAATTGGTTGTTGTTTGTTTGTTGGTGTTTTAGGGCCCTACAACTACAAGGTCATTAGAGCCCCGTCCACAGCATAGTTCTTATGCAGAGACACTACACTAATGTGACGATTTTTGGGTATTAGCAGTACCCAGTTTTCCCAAGCGGTCACCCACGTCAGTACTATAGCTGGGGTTGCGCTGCTCAACTTCAGGGATCAGACGAGAACTGGTGTGTCCAACGCAATTCGCCGCTCCCCTAAAATTGGTCGACTTAAGGAAATTGACTACAGTATTTTGAAGAAGGGTTAGATATATTAGGCGATTACTCTTGGGGTTTGATTAATTAATTGCTATTAAAATCCAGGTGTAACTTGTTTTCCAACCTCAATTCCCATTTACTTTCGGGAGAGAGAAGCGGAAACAGAAGAGATAAGAAAGGGGAGAAACTGACAGGATAACGGAACTCATTGGGAGACTTCTTTGATGTCTATGCATTGGAAATTGGGTTAGTTATTTTTGGTTGTTTTGTTATTTGTTGGTGTTTTAGGGCCCGTCAACTACAAGGTCATTAGACCCCCGTCCACAGCATAGTTCTGATGCAGAAACTGCACAGACACTACACTACACAAATGCGACGATTTTTGGGTATTAGCAGTACCCAGTTTTCCCAAGCGGGCACCCATGTCAATACTAGCTGGGGTTGCGCTGCTTAACTTCAGTGATCAGACGAGAACTGGTGTGTCCAACGCAATTCGCCACTCCGTTATTTTTGGTAAACTGTTATAGTGGAGAAAGGTGGGATTGGCTATTTTGCGTTGGGCACACCAGTTCTCGTCTGATCACTGAAGTTAAGCAACGCAACCCCAGCTAGTACTAACATGAGTGGCCGCTTGGGTAAACTGGGTGCCACTAATACCCAAAAATCGTGGCATTAGCGTAGTGTCCTGCGCAATCGCTGCATTAGAACTATGCAGTGGACGGGCCCTAATGACCTTGTAGTTGAAGGGCCCTAAAACATCAACGAAACGAAAAGAATAACGGAGAGAGGTGTTTTGCAATTAAGGAGGCCTATCGTCATGACTCGAGGAGGAAGATCTCAGATAACTGGCAGGAGGAATCCACATTATAATAATTGCTCATAGCGTAGTTAAACCAGCCGCTCACAGTCTATTTTCATGAATCTTCGCCAGATAATAGTGTTAGCCCATAACTGATACGGGATTACTGGCACAAAATTCTCCTAAAGCTCTTCAGTTTAATCCCTCTTGGTTACCACACTCATGGACATCTCCTTTACCTTTCAAGAATGATATCAAGTTTTCCTCAAGGTCCTATTTATTTTCTCCCGAATGCTAGTCTTGGCATCCTCTTTCTTAACTCTCACAGCCTTATTCATGGTCACTTGAGCTGGACGGAACAAGACTCTAACCTCTGCAACCTTAATTGATCCTCCTCGAGTTCTGTCATTACTTGCCCTATCTTATGCCCTTAACAATTCTTGAAGGTCACTGAATTTTTTTCTGTTTTTTTAAATACCACAGTAGTTTTTTTTTATAATTCGTGGTTCATCATTGGTGGAAGGCGGCTGTCTTTTGCCTGACATCTGCCTAAGCTTATTCCTCATTCCACCACCATGACCGTTGTTGTTTGTTGGTGTTTTAGGGCCCTTCAACTACAAGATCATTAGAGCCCCGTCCACAGCATAGTTGTTATGCAGAGACTGCACAGACACTACACTAATGTGACGATTTTTGGGTATTAGCGGTACCCAGTTTTTCCAAGCGGCTACCCATGTTAGTACTAGCTGGGGTTGCTCTGCTTATCTTCAGTGATCAGAGGAGAACTGGTGTGTCCAACGCAATTCACCGCTCCCACCATGTCTGTCTGCACTGGTATGTGCTCCCTGCTGTAGCCTGGCCTAAGACCATTATTCACAGTTCTAAAGTTTTGTGACTCATTTCTATGCAGCAAGTTTTGCACTTTGTCATTTTCAGTCTACCGTTTCTTAGACTTTCTCGTCAGAAAACCTCGTCGGAGGGCAATTTCCGTTACTGTATTACCTACTCTCCTACTAGTTCGGATATTAATCGTTGTCCCTTCCCCCATCGTTGAAAATTCTTATAGAGTTGGAATTTATTCTAACCAATGGCTGCTCCAAAAAAAAAGGTGGCGAGTAATGCCAAGTCCCACCAAGGTATGTCCCAACAAGTTTCACCAAGTATGTTAAATGTGAAGATTCCTGTGTAGGGTCCCAAGCAAATTGAGTCATTTAAAGAGAAATGGCTCTGGGGAGAGGAGGAACTTGTTAGGTCCATTGTTGGACTGCAGGTAATTGGGGGCAGCGGGGGTAGAAGACCTCCAAAACGGACGTGGGAGCAGGTGGTTCAAAGGGACATGGAGGCGTGTGGGGTAAGGGGGGGATTTTGGTGGAGAATAGGCGGGGGTGGAGGATTAGAACCCGCACACCCGACCCTGCCTCAGGCGTGAGAAAGGTGAAATGATGATGAAAGAGAAATGGCTCTCTCTCCCTCCCTCCTGGCATTCGGCTCTCCAGGTGTTCATAATCGAAATGTTCGATAATACAGTGCCTATCATTTGACCTCTCTACCTACATACCTCTTTAAATATCTAAAACTCTAGGGCCAACCCCCTGCCCCACTAGTACGGGGTGCAAATACTGTAATAATGATGACGAATACCAGAATAAAAAAAATAAATATTTGATATATGCAGATATTTTGGTAACTTGTGGTTGTATCAAATTGTGCTACTTTTCTTTTTTTTAACGCTGCACAATATTAAAAATTAAAGTGTAGCAACAATAACATAACAGGAACCGCGATGAATTGGCAAATAGTATAATTAGGACATCGCTTGGGATTGGATAATTGTGTTTGTATGACAGCTAAAGAATTGAAAATCAAATTTTAAGTCTGAAATATTGACTTTCTTCATTTTACCTCCTCGCATGACATTCGTTGGTATTGTTTCTTCCCAAAGTGACTGGTATGTGGATTAGATAAGTTGTAACTTTATAGATTTATTTTTTCAGTCCCTGGCTTTTACAACATTGTACAGGAATAATAATGATGATGATAACATTGTACAGGAATAATGATGATGATAATAATAATAATAATGAAAATGTGATATAATTTTGCAGAGTTGCTCAATCGATGTTGAAAAGTGAAGCAGAATGTATGACTCTCCAACATCTTTACAAGATTATTGCATCGATGTTATTTGTGAGAACATCTCTGCCGTTTGTGAAGTTAAAGAAAATGGAGAAGACAACTCATCGCAGTTAGTGTTTAATAATGGGGATGTGTTTATTCATCGTGTGTTATCAGAAAAGTTGTTGTCAGCTTTAGGTGAAAAAGGCAAACTGGATGACAGGACACTGATGTTGTTTGATTCCAAAGTGACAAATTTAAAACGGGTTCATCTGAAGAATGCTTCAAGGTTGACCACTAAAGGTTTGAAAACTTTAAAAAGTCATAAGATAATAGAATTAGAAGCTACCAGTCTAACAACAGTAACAATCAATGACCTAATTGGATGTTTAGGAGAGTGGACAATTGAACAGTTGCGTGTGCTCAATGTGGCTCATGGAATGTTTGCAAACAGTGCCAAATTATGTGTTGCAGTCTATTTGCCAAAATTGAGGAACTTACATACATTAAATGTTTGTTTCACAGAATTCAATAAACATTGTTTAGAAATTATTGCAACTGATTTGGTTATGCTGGAGAATCTTGATATCTCGGGTACAAAGGTAAAAAAACAACCTACACAAAATGTTGATAGTCTCCCTGTGATTATATTATGTGCCCCATTTATGTTTTTCTTAACCTATTGATAAGAGGTTAATTTGTTTTTGACGGCAAAGTCTTGTTTATATATTTTAATAACAATAAATAAATTCTTAAGGATACAAGTTCACGTTTTTCTACAAGGGGAAGATGTCACCTAAGGGGATGTTATCAAATGCATTGTCAAGATTCGGAAAAATGAGAAAAATGTGAACCTATATTCTTAAGTAAATTGGTCTGTTGGTGTGAATTTTTATTATAATATTGTGTATTTGTGTTCGTAGATTAATGATATTACTCCTTTACGCAAATGCAAGGACCGATTAAGGTCCTTGAGCATGTACAATTTACAAAGCTGCGATGATGCTATCTCTGTAGTTACTGAACTTCATAGTTTGAGGCATTTGGATTTGTCAGATGACAGAGGAGAATACCCTTTTAATGTTCTTATGCCACATCGATGTAAAGTTTCGGGTCTTTTACGTCAACTTAACTGTCTACCTCATTTAGTGTCGTTAGACATTTCTGGAAAAGATGACATTGAACTTCATGATTTGAAGTAAGTTAATATTTTAAATGCTTGTTTTCTTCAGATTATCACTGTTATGTAATTTTTAAATATTACTACAGATGTTTTCTAGAAAGTCATCCATCGCTAACTTTCTTGGGCTTGGTGTTGACGAATGCCTGTGAAGATGAAATGTTTACTGACTGTCATCATCCACTGTATAGGAAAAGTTTAATCGTGAGTTCACCTCACCCCTGTCAATTACAATTGGTTGATTACATTATAAAGCTCTTTCATTTATGTTTGAATTCAGGTCACTGGCAGTGGGTCAGAGAGCCAAATTCTTGAGACTTTAAAGAGATACACTTCTCGCACATTATACATTCAGAAGGCATTGTTTTATCTGTTTCGATTAACTCAAAATTGTGTAGAACCACGTGTAAATATAATTCAGGTAGGGTTTTTGATAATTTTTTTTAATAAAGTTGTGCTAGAAGAGTGTTAGCGATTTATTCGTTTTATAAAAGTGATGCAACATGTCCTGAAGATTTCAATTTTGTAGTATCATTTTTTAAAATATAGTATTTTGGTGTGGATTAATATTACAGTTGATACTTCCTGGCATGAGGGCATATCCGAATCAAATTGGAATTCAAATGGCTGCAACAGCCTGCCTGTATAACCTGTCAAAGGGTGCACTAGGACAACAGATTCATCCTAGATGGTTGTGTAAAATAGTAGAACTAACTATGGTTGCCATGAAGGCATTTCCTACTCATTTGCAGGTAAGTTTTAATTAAGGTGTGTCTAACATTAGATAGCTGCGAATTTCTTTCAAAATTCAAATTAGTAGACCACTGGTCACAATACCAACTATTTGGATGACATCAGGAATCATTGTCACTTTTATGTGATTGCAGTCCTGAAAGCGGTATCATCGTGATATTTTTTGGCCAGCATTGTTACATACAGACAATGTTTTTAAATGGCATGACGTTATTACAGTAATATGGTTGTTGAGATCAATTTTAGACATGAAATGTTTTAAATATTTTTACTTTTAAGGAAAATCAGGATATTCCGCAGATAAATAATTGGAAAAGTATGGTCCTGTTTTGAGCAGCACAAGTTAAATGGGATGGGCACATTAGGAGGGATGTTCTGTAATACTAAGGACACCAGAGAACAGAATAGTTAGTGAAACTGATAAGGGTGAAGGAAGAGCAGTGGAACCCGATAGATCGAGTAATTATTTGGAGATGCTCAGAGGAAAGGGGTATGGAACTTATCTGTAGGCAACTAATAAAAAAAGTATAGTGCTCAGAAGTGTGCTATGGAGCTTATTAAAACTAGGACGGAATGCCAGGCGGTTATAAGATCAGTGCCAGAGAGAGCAAGGATAGGGTCATAAGAAATGAGTATTCAACTCGTACATATTTATTATGGCCATTGAAAAGTTGCTGACAGGAAAAGCATGGAGCAAGCCCCAAATAGTTGTAAATTTCAGGTATACAACAGAAAACTAATATTCCAAATGGAAGACTTTTTATGATCATCCCGGAAAGTGACTGAAACTTTTTATTAAACGTGGTTACTTCTCCTTGACAACTATGATTTTAATTTAACAGCTGCAAAAGAATACATTGTTAACTCTATGCAGTGATCGGATTTTACAAGATGTCGTAAGTTGTTTTTAGCTAGTTTTAGTGCGTTTAATGATAAAATAATTATATCGTTCATTGTCGTGAAATATATTTTAGACGTTTGACAAATATGAATGTGCCAAATTGGTCATGGATTGTTTGAATACTTTTGAAGATCAGTCCATGGATCGAATGTGCGTTGCCATCTGCTCCATATTGGCAGCCAAGGTATTCGTGAAATGTTTGATTCTTAAAAATGATTGTACCTCTTACACAATATACAGGTATTAATATAATTTTATGAATTAGATCTCAACTGATGAAACAACGTTACTTGGAGCCAATCCTGAATATATGAAAAAACTACTAAACATAGTTAAAGCGAAAGTTGACGAAGGCAGCGTAGACATAACAATGAAATTTACTCTTAGTGCTTTATGGAATCTAACAGGTACTAACTACTCAATATTTTTATTTTGGTTATCACCGTATTTGGAGTGGTGAAGTAATACATTTTGATGTGATCTGAAAGCAGATGAATCACCACGAACTTGCAGAGTTTTCTTGGATAATAATGGATTGAATTTATTTCTTTTGGTATTAGAGGTAAAAAATGCTCGAGATTTCTGTATTGAACTCTTTAATTTATAAATCTAAATCTTAATCTGCTTTTGGGGGTGTTTGTTTTGCAGAGATTTCCAAATGATAGTGCAGTAGAAACCAAAGTACTTGGGTTACTGGTAATAAAGAGTTATATGTTTTAAAAACCAAACAACTGTTATGGACTGAGGAGAGCAGTATTCGTCACTCAATTTCATTATTTATAGAATAACATCGCAGAAGTAAAGCATTTAAGATCAGCTTTGATGTTGGATAGTTTTATTACCAGTTTAAGGTGCTTTAGAAATTTCCACAAACGTTTGTTGTCACGCTATAAATAATTACATGATCTATTATTATTTTTTTCAGGGGCTTACTTAAATCCACTCAAATTGATGTTAGTTATTTTGCTGCAGGAATCATAGCACATTTAGCTAGTGATGGTGTTGAATCGTGGACCCTAGATTCAGCAACACGACAAAAAATGCTGAATGAATTGGTATACAAAGTTTTCATTTTTTGTTTGCTAATGCTAATTGAATACATTGCAAGCAGCCCTGATAGGCCAATTGGCAGTGGAGAGAATGACTCATTCCTAATTTATAATCCATTGAACCCCCAAGGAACGTGAAGCATAACATCAATTCTGCCAAATATTGCATATCTGCTCTAATGGCACCTTCTTGCAGAAACTTCCTCACTGAGAGAATTCCATTGCCAAATGACCCTTGGAAGAAAAGACCAGTAATAAGAGTTTGTTCGTGCCCCGACCTCCTTCAGTTTGAAAGGATGAACCTTTCTCCCCCTTTAGTCTGCCAGGGATAAGCTGCCCCCTGGAGTACCCTCATACTGTAATTTCAGTAGTCTGTAATAAAGCTTAATGCTGTCAGATACCCGCCTCTGATGTAGTGAGTCCCACCCTAATTCCGTGATCATATCTGAGACGTTCAACCTATGAGAGAAGCGATGCAGCACAATTCTTGCAGCCCTCCTTTGTATCATTTCAATTTCCCCAAGATAACCCCTGTCTAAAGGGAAACCAAATTGGACTACAGTACCACTTTGTCGGTGTTTTAAGGCCATTCAAAGGTCATTAGATCCCCGTCCACTCCATAGTTCTATTGCAAATTCTCAACAGATACTACACTGGTGCGACGATTTGGATATGAGCAGTACCCGGTGTTCCCAAGCGGGTCGCCCTATTAGTTCTAATCTGGGGTTTCATCGTTTAACTTGTGATCCAACGAAAACTGGTGTACAGTTATGTTTATCTAATTTGAAATTTGGAGCCAGGAGAGGAACGTGATTGGATATTAGTCGTGTATTTAAAGTAAATATAAGGCTTTCACATTATGTTAATTTCAGAGCACTGCTGTCCTGAACTGGGGTACTCCGGAAGGTGAAATGGTTGCTTATCGTTCATTCAGCCCATTTTTCCCTCTTCTTCAATGTGAAGAATCGCATGAAGCACAACTTTGGGCGGTATGGGCCATGCAACACGTGTGTAATCGTAACTGTAAGCGTAGTATTGAATGTGCCTAAAATATTAGCTTCTAGTCAGCATCTAGTTTAAAATTTAACTTTATTTATAGATAAACGATACTGTCCTATGCTAATTGAAGAAGGTGGTAGAGAAATATTATCATGCTTAGTTAAAAATGCAAACACAAACAAACATGTGCGTCAAATTTGCAAGAGTATTTTAGAGATTTTGGATGATAAAGGACCATTCTACATTCCGAAGAATGTTGCTGTTCCAAAGAAAGTATAATTGTAAGTAGTGTAAACTTTTGAAATCGAGCCCACAGACTTCTTGCACTCTCGACATCTGCAATTCTTATTCAGTAACCCATTTCTTGCGCAATACCCATCAGTTGGTAGTGTGCACAGCAACAATTTGAGAAAAGCAATTTAAGCTGCTTTTCTTAATCTTTACATGACTTCCATGTAAGATCCTGCCATGGGGCTGTAGTGCTACCAGTCTCATCTGTAAAGGTGAAGCTAGTTGTAGAGGAAGTGACAACGGTCCAGTGTATTATAAGTTTCTATAATAGTGTTAAAATATTTATTTGACTTCATCCTTTTCTTTAGTCTATCATGCACTATTAAATAAATGTAGCCCTTACACGCTCTTGTATAAAACTATTTGATAAAAATCAATTTTTATTCATTTTTGCCACATAAAAGAATCATTAAAAAGACGGTGAAACACGACAGTAATCAAAACCACTAGGAGATTACAGGGAGTTTCCGCCAAGAAGCCTTTTTCAACAAGGTGAAGTGTTCTTGGCGAAAACTGACAAAGAAATCGCTGGGATTAGCCTTCGATTGATATCAATAGTTGGCTAAAAGATCTCTCTTAATCTCTTCCTTCTTTGCCTTCAGCATTTTGACAGCATTATCACCAGCAATTTGCTGAAATGCAAAATTACCAGTTGTTATTGTTGAATTTCTTGAAATGGTACGCTTTATAAGTAACTTTACTAACCACTCTAATTATTTGTCGTTCAGCCTCCAGTCTCAAGTAATCAACCAATGTCATTTCACTTTGTTTCTTGTTTAATACTACAAAAGGGCAAGTTCTACTATGCGAAGCGTGTTCCTTCCTAAAAACAAAAAAAGAAAAGTACCGTATCATTTAATGAAACACATTCTGCAATGGTGTAACTAAATACGACTTGCCAAGGATCATCATTTGGATCCCATCCATCTAATTCCTTCAGACAAACATAGCATCGAACTAAATCTGGTTCACAATCACTTGGACAATGGTAGAATCCAGCTTCGGCCATCTAACCAAGTAAAAAAACCGGTTTAAATTAAAGTTATTTCAAGTGTTTTTGGAGGACATTTGGCTTTGAATTGGAAAGGATAGGAAAGGTGCAAGAGGTAAAGTACTTAGGATCAGTGTTCCAAAGCAACTGGGAGATGTTACCCATAGAATCAGTGTGGGATGGTTAAAGTGGAGACAGGCCAGCGGAGTCCTATGTGGCAGGAGGGTCCAATAAAGTTGAAAGACTTACAGGGCAGTTGTTAGGCCAGCTAAGTTTATGGATCAGTGTTTGGTAGTGATAAACAGCCACGTAAGTAGAATGCAAGTAGCCGAAATGCAAATGCTGGGGTACACGAGTGGAGTGTCGAGAGGCGATAGAATTAGGAACGAGTACATTAGAGGTAGCCTGGAGGTGGGAGACCGAGGAACAAAAAGAATAGATCGGGATGGTATGGGCATGTAATGTGAAGAGGGAAGGAAGAGCTCGTCAAGTCCATTACAGGAATGCAAGTGGTTGGAAGCGCCCGGGGCAAGGAGACATCAAAGCAGACAGGAGAGCAGGTTGTCCGTGAGGGGTATGGTAGTGTGGACGTGGACCTGGTGGGAGATGGGCGAGAGTCGAGGGCAAGAACCCGCAGACCCGAACCTGCCACAGGTGGGATAAGGGTACGAGTATTATGGAGGACATAGATCTACAATTTCATGCTAGTCCCATGCAAGGCACAGTGAAATGGTATCAAGGTCCACCTAGGAACTATTTTGAGTAAAAGGAATATGGGTGTATTAATAACATCTCCGCATTTACAAATTTCGAAATTAAAAGTTAGAACTACCTCATAATTCAGTCTTATAATAGCACCAAGCACAGCAATTACAGTACGTAATATACCGGTAGTTCCTTTGCTATCAACTTTATCATGTGAATGGGGAGATTAATATTATGTCATTTCTACATTACATAAAGTCGACACCAATATTTCTTTACGGAGTTAGATGTAAAAACATTTCATGGAACAAGTGCAATGTTACGGAAAATTGGTGGAACTCCTCCGAATAAGAGGAAAGAAATTACGATTAAGACCTGGTTAAATTCAAACATTTGACAGTACGTTTTAAATGTTTATAATACCTTCTCAGGTGTGCAGGAGCAGTTATCAACGAAAGGCCAATTTGAAAACGATGAAAGTCGGTTGGCCTCCAACGTCATCAAAAACTCGCGTCTATCTTCTTCCGGAATGTTGACATTCCTCAAAAAACTCGGCAAACTCATTATAAAAATTACGTAACTCGATGAAACAAAATGCAAATGCGAGACACAACAATTCGAATTTGCGCCTTTTATTGTTGATTCCAGCCGGGGCCTGGAGCGTTGGGTAATACAATGTCGTTGGTGGCGCTGCGATAGCTGAGTGGTTAAATAACAGTTTGATTATCGTAATTCGGATTGTGGATTATTTGCGTGGGAAACCAAGGCGAGGTAAGTTGAATTGTTAGTTAAAAATAAGTGTAATAATTGTAGAATTTGATTCGGTGATATACTTTTTCAGAATCGAAAAATTTACTCCATCATAGTTTTTAAATTAAATATAAGTTTTTGTTTTTTCTGTTCGTCTCTAACCCTAACCGGCATTCTGTATCTTGAAGAACGAGATTAAGGAACGACATGAATTTATTTTGAATTTTGAATCAAAACAGGTTCGGAGTAGCGTAGATGACCGTTTTTGGTTTACTTGAGACACGTTCGTTTTAGCACTAAATAATAGCCTGTTTTAATCGAGTGCAAACGCCCACATAAGTAACTTTTCTGGCACTCTTTTGCAATTCGAAGTCTATAAATTCAGGTGTGTTGAATGATGTAAATGACATGCTCGGTTTGGCATTGCGTGAACTTTTTTTTTTGGACTTGCAGTTGAACCGATTTATTTCATAAAAATGTTAGTACCCTTGATATAAATTAAGAGTTTAGTTATTTTATGTGCTACTTAAAGTTTTAGCAAACACGGAATACGCTCTTTCTCTGGTAGAAAACTACGGCTGAATGTTTGGTATGATGTTTGCAAATATCTGAATATTTCTTAATGTTTTAATAATATTGTGGCAAATGGTAATTTTTTATTATAAAATTAAAATTTTGTGGCATAACATTGCATGATGCTAACGTACAAAATAGTTTTTACCGATTTTAATTCTGCGCAGGAAGGTTGGCAACTCCTACTTCTGATAGCTCTTACACTTGTATTATCAAAAGATTAATTAGTACAGTAATTTGGGCAAGGTTTAAGAAACTTCGTTTATCAAATAACACCTACTACTAGAAGAACAATAAATTACCAAAGTATTTGTGTTAGTTGCTGGAATCCATTTAACAAATTATTGCGACACCTGTAAGGATTTTAGGCCTTGTAATGTTACTGCAAATCCGCCGGTCGGCAAAACTTTTGAAGGAATGCGAAATATGCCGATATTGTATATGTGCAGGGATTTTACTAAATGCCTTCTGGAAAAAAAAAAGAAATACTGCAATTTGTGAAAAATGTTTTTAATAACGACACGTATTTTTAGGACACGGTACATGTATTATATTCTTGTAGTGCGCTCACTTTAAAACTTTTTTTTTTGGCTCCGCGGAAATGAAGACAGTTTATTATATACATCGCATCAAATTTATTTTTGGTTGTTTCCCAATTCGTTGACTTTTAATAGTTGCGTAACTGTTTTCAGAAAATGGCTGTGAATGTTTACTCCACGAATGTGACTTCAGAGAACTTGAGTCGCCATGAAATGCTAGCGTGGGTCAACGATTGCCTCCAAACAAAATATACAAAAATAGAGGAGTTATGTACTGGTAGGTGTACAACTTGTCTTGCTATCGTTCTGTGGTGGGTAGTTATCTATGAAACCACGAGTGTTACTAAAATGAACTCGATTTTTTTTTCAATATTCCACCTCCACTTTGTGTCTTAGGGTCAGCGTATTGTCAATTTATGGACATGTTATTTACTGGTAAGCATACACGCCTTTAAATTTGTGAATTGTATTTGGATGTAATTTCGAAGTGAGTTTTTCTTCCACTAGGTTCGATTCATCTGAAAAAGGTTAAATTTAAAACTAACCTAGAACATGAATTTATTCAAAACTTTAAGACGTTGCAAGCGTCGTTTAAGAAAATGGGTGTAGATAAGGTATGCCTGTGAGTGCTTTGTGGATAGGGTGGATTGGTTCCAAGTTTCACGTGTACTTCATATTCCCCATCCTAGATTATTCCTGTTGAAAGACTCGTGAAAGGAAGGTTTCAAGATAACTTTGAGTTTTTGCAATGGTTTAAAAAATTCTTTGATGCTAATTATGATGGGCAGCCCTACAACGCAGTAGAAGCTCGTGGAGGAGAAGATTGCGGACCATCGTCTCACACCCCTCCTGGAGGCTCTAATGTGTCGGTTAATAAACCTGCCCCTCATACTTTCCGAAGGCCTGCGGCGAATAACAAAAATACTGCAATTATTAAGCCTGGTAATTTTTTAAACGTGTTAAATCAAATTAAAGAGTCTTAAGTTTAATTTAAAATACTACTCTGCAGCGAGGCATTCCCCTGCCAGGCAACCAGTTTCCAAGCCTTCAGCACCAGCACGTGTTTTGGGCTGTGGTGATATTCAAAAAGTTGATGAATTGTCGTCACAGGTATGTTTAAGACGTTATCTAGTAATCAAACAATTGACGAAAAACTGTCAGAATTTTCACCTCTTGGTTCGAGGTTTCACTGTGAATGTCTAAGCTATTTGTATTGTATGTGGACTCTAGGTTATGGACTTGAAAATGACGGTTGATGGACTAGAGAAAGAAAGAGATTTTTACTTTGGCAAGCTAAGAGATATTGAAGTTCTTTGTCAGGAGCATGAAAATGAAGAAAATGTGTTTGTCGGAAAGGTGATGGATATTTTATATGCCACTGAGGTAAGAACTCGTGTATGATATGTACTTACGTTTGTGGTATTGATAGTTGTAATGAGTATTTCGTCTTTGCCTTTGTAGGAAGGGTTTGCTGCTCCAGAAGATGGGGAAGATGGAGAAGATGGGCATGGAATACCGCAGGATGTAGGTGATGATGAAGAATATTGAATCCATTGCCTGTGAAGTTCATAAATACAAAAAGTACGTCATTAGGTACGGATACAGTGTACTTTTTTGTTCTAATCAGTTGTTTGAGATGCTTAGTGTAAACAATTATTGGTTTCTTGAAATTATTAGTCCCAAAATAGGATTGTTTTTTTTTTTTGAGTCATGATTACCGATTTCTATAACATGTATTTATTAAATCTGGAAATGGTTATGAAACAGTCTTTTTGATGGGAAGCTTCAACCAGTAATTGCATTTTAAAATATGCGGCCTAGCTTCTTTTATGGGTTTATGAATAAGGACATTTTTTGCCGTGTTATTCCAGCCATATGTAATAATTGCTGATCTGTGCATTGTTTTGTAATAACCCGTTGTGAAGGTGTGATGCTTGACACAAGAAAAAATGTCAGAATTGTTAGAGAAGTCTTAACAATTCTGACACTTTTATTAAGTGTTATTGTGAGCCTTGCTGCCTTCAAGTTTTCAGTGACATTTATTAATTAGCAACGTTTATGTGGCAAATGTATGTTGATAACATTTTGTTTATGATCTAAAATTCACTTTAAAAACTGCTTTTTGCAGCTTGTAGTTTTTACACCATTTTTATAAATGTTAATTGGGTTTGCATCTACAATTTGTGTGCGAGTGTGAGCAGCATGACTTGTATTGTGCATGCGTATTATATACTTAAAGCTAATGTAGTACTTGCTTTCATATTCATGTTGGTGTAGACGGTTTGTGAACGCACATTGTCTTCATACTTGGCGTTATATCGTAAAAAATAAGCAAATTTGTTATTTAATTGTAAAATTTACCTTGTGTGTGCAGGCTGGAGACTAACTTGGCCCACTATAAAATACTTGGTCTCCTGAAGACCACCAACCACTCGTTAAATTTTTATTTTGATTTCATTATTAACGTTTAAGATTTTAATTCATTCTGGTATCTGTTTAATGTGAGTTCTTAGATTACTCATTTGAGAAAGAAGTTTTTCCGGTCAGTGTTTAAGGAAGTTCGGTGTAACCGCGGACATCTTCGTTGGTTTTTAATCTAGTTGTAGGTAGTTTTCAAGTGTAACCTAGCGTAGTTTTAAATGGATTTTTTTGCAAAGTGTCCTTGCTCTAAAAATGTACGAAGATATTGGCAGTAAAAGGAAAGGCTCTTTGTAAAACGGTAGGTGACTGATTATTAATGGAAGATGACATAATTTCTGCTGTTAATAGTCATGATATTAATACCGTGATGTTATTTATACGTTAATTCTGGATTTATGTTACATAATTGAAGTTGAGATGTATAATGAAGAATCCTGGGTGAAATATTCGCAATCCGAAATTGTAATGCTGTTTTTGTTTGTTGGAATGTTAAATGAGATTTCAGTGGATTATTAAATTATAACCTGTTATTTTTTTTTCATCCTCTCACCGACATGTGAAAAAATGTGATCATCAAAACTTATAAAATTTGTACTATAATTAATTGTTCCTATTAGCATAATTCTTTGAAATCTTGGTTTAACTGTTGCTTTAAAAAATGTATTTTCTGCCTTGTTTTTCTAAGGCTTGTTTGCTTTACAGCTAACGTAATTTCAATTTCTCTTCACTATGTATTTTGCTGTAATCCTGGAGTTCGTGAAAATAGTTGAACAACTTTTTATGATTTGGAGTATTGGCTATTCTTTAAATTACCTTAAAAGTTACTTTTGCAACAATCGGTGATTGAGTTTTTCGGTGGCGTTTCGACTGTTTCCAGTCAACGAATGTTAAGTTGGAATTCAGAATTAAAAAAAAAAGCATAACGTGTGAAATTAGAGCAACAGTTCAAAATTAGCAGGAAGGATAGTATTTCGAAGGACATGTGAATTTATTAATTACTATGATTATGTTGGGATATTTACCAGACATGGCGGAGGTTCCACTTTATTTTATTCGATAATACATTGCTATATAAGGGAATGGAATTGAATACTGTAGTTTGTGGGCAACTTACTGATATTAACGATCATAATTACGGGAGAGTGTTTCGCGTTTAATACTTAATGGCTTTTGAAATTCTTGGATGTTAGTAGCATTAAAAACCTTGATCAATTAAATAGTATTAACTGGACAAGTATACAACGAATGTCAGGTGTCGACGAAATGGAATGGTGTCTGTAATATTTGGACAGCCCTACGTTAGCCATTGAGTCCACGTGCAGGCGTCAATTTCCGTTTGACCTTGTGGCGGGAAGATATGTAATATGATTGTAGGAATTGTATGGTTTGAAGTAGTTTTGAAATGATATAACAGTTAATATTTTAATTCTGTGGTTACAAGGTATCAGTGTTATTTTTTTCAGCAGATTAAGCACGACCTGAAATTTAGGGGAAAAACAATTATCAAATTTGTTGACATTCTTTTTATGGGGGCAAAATGGCGGTCGGTTTTAATTAAAGTAGTGAAAATTAATAAAAAAATATATTTTACTTTTAATCAGTGTATATATAGCCAGCATACGGTAAATAGCTTAGAGTACGGTATGGTTTTTTTTCATAATTCTAAATATTCATTTTTATTTCTTATAAGAAGTACATAAACTCCACAAAGTATTTAAACGATAATCCCGGCATATACTGTATATGTTTTAGAAGACAAAAACATTGTTACATTATTTAAATTTAATAACCAGATTCAGTATGTACAGTATAAAGGAGAAACTTATATAAAAGTGGGCGACAACAACACGTCGCATCATCAATATTAAATCTACTAATTTAGATATACAGTATATACTGTTTTAAATATATAATGAGATAGTCCACATTGTTCATAAACTAGGTATGTATATAAACGTAATAAACAAATCGCACAAATTACTATTAAATGTTGCCATATGTTTTATAGATATTGAGAGCGGATGACGTCATCTTCATGACCAAATTGCAAGATATACTGTATATAAAATAAAAAAAATAATATGATGAAAACATCCTTAATTAATGTTATCTATACAATTTAAGCATCCATCCATACATAAGAAGTTATAATTTTATTTAAAGCCTAGTTGAATCTTTGAACACCTGAACGGTAAATAATATTATTTCTGTCCTTTTTTTTTCACTTATAGTCCCTGTATATGTATATTAAATTAGAAATTATATGAGAGGAAGAAGGTATGTCGTTTCAAGGGCGTGTTTTCAAAGAACATGTTAATGTCAAACTCTTTTTTATTATATATGGGTTTTTAAGCCGATTGGTAACAATTAAAATGATTAAGTTTGATATAATTTTTTTGAAGCAACCCCCCTTCCCCCATCCATGCTGTTTATATTAAATTTTATGAGAATCAAGAGTAGATCTAGTAAAGTAGCTAATGGCAGCAGCAGCTAGCGCGTATTTTGGAATGGGTGGGATTTATGCTGTGGGCCTATTGGAAAGCATTGTATCATGGGATACATGAGATACGAATAACTGTTATGGCGAAGCGAAGTTGGTTCTTCGGTAAAGTTTTTTCTTTTCTATGAAGAATATATTTTAAAAATAAGCGTTTGACGTTTGAAAATTGTGGATTTATGCCAAAGTATGTTTTTTCGTAACTTTTACTTCATCTTTATGACTTAGAATATAGTTTTAATATTAAATTTTTCACTTTTTTTACGATACTATATATGCTGCTACACCAGTGGTTATATTACGGCGATTTTTAGAATAAGGGGATTCTTGTACAGAAAGAGAGAGAGAGAGAGAAATTTGTTCATCCTAAAAAAAGTATTTTTTCATCAAAAATAACATTAGTAGATCATCGTTCATGATAAATATTTTTATAGATTTAGGTAAGAAGTATTGTTTTATATCATTTCCAGAATGAGGTAAAGCTCTATTTTATCAATTTATTGAGAGAAAAGTTATTAAGATTGCTTTTGCTTTTTTCCCTGTGTGTATATACATATACACACACACGGAATTCATGCATGTAAAAGATATATTCAAGTCTCTCTCGCTCTCTCTATATATGTGTGCCTTTTCAGAAAGCGTAAGCCAATTGATTTGAGTCCTTGGAGTCCTATAGTAATTAACGTGCTTTTTCACCGACGATATAATTTAATGATTGTTAACTGTGGTATTTAAATTGAATACAGATTAATAAATTCTTTTATTCGTTACTGTCAAACCGCACTCACAAGTTAGATAAAATGAATCATTGAAAATAGCTAATATTTTATTTTAAGTTTATAACTTTGCTGTCGAGGTTTTTGCCAACATATAAAAAGAATATTTTTCATTGGAAATTCTAAAAAGCGAAATAGAATACCGTAAGAATTCTTTTTAAAATTCTTTTTTATCGGCGCGTTCGATTTTCATATGAAGATGACGTCGTTTACAATAATGAAGTTGGCATATATTAGATCGATGTTGAGAATATGGTTTACCCATAGAGAGATTGAGAGATAATTATAAGAGTTCATTTTTTAAAAAAAAAATTGATGCGTTTTATCGGTTTAATGTGTGTTAGTGTATATGGCAAAAGTCTATACGGCTTGTTGTTTTGCAAGCTTTTACTTTAAATGGCGCACAAAGAACATTCCATTTAGCTGTTTGCCTTTATAGCTGTGTTCTTTTAAAGTTGCAATTTTCATATTTGTGACAAATTTTATTAAGTTGAACACGTGTCGTATCGTTCATTATTAAATCTCATAATATGTCTAACTGTAATGTAAGTATATCACTCATGCTTTTAAGATACGCTTTTCGAAATTTTAAATGTGCACTATTAATCTGTTTGAGTTTGGTCACATACGCCGCTGAATTTATTGCCTTTAAAAAAATTCTCTACGTACGTGTATATTATAATATTTCCTTATAATGCCATTGAGTGATGATATGAATATTAAACGTAGTATCGAAAGCTTATGCATATAAAAAAATAACATAGTTACATGATTTGATTAGTGGTATATTAATTTAGGGTTCTTTTTTTTTAAGTTCCCAACATTTTAATATTTTTATAGTTGCACATCGATACAGCATATGATCTTAGATCATGCTATAAGATAAAAAATATCAAATTATAAAAAGTCCACTTTTCATTACTTTGCATAATTTTCTCCTATTGTCTAAAGTACAGTATGCAGTTCGTGTACAGTATGTAATACTATACATGTAAAGAAACTGTGTTTTTGAAACTCATCAAGTTTTAATTTTTTAGTGAACATGCCCCAGTAATTATTACTTCACATTTTTTGAAAGCCTCATGTTACTTTTGATAATAATGTGGAACGTTGAAACTATATTTTTATCATATTGGTTTCAATTAAAATGTTTTGAATGAAGGTATGAACTCAACAGGCTTCTTATAGTCTTTTTTTCACCAATTTCATCAGGTGCATATTATACGATTTTTTTTTGTTTCAAAAAATTCTTCAAATTTGTTAATGATTTTGAAAAGGAAAATCCTTTGAAAAACCTTTCATCCATGACAGTAATATTAAGTTAAAATAACTAAGAGGTGAAGACTAAAGGTTATAATTTTTGCATTTACAAGGCTACAAGATATGATGCAACTACTTAGAAGGAGGCGTTCACATTAATTTTCAATGCTTCCTAATAATAAGAAATTTCTAATATTTTGATTGATAAAAATGCGTTACTTCATATAATTAGGATTTTATTAGTTTAATTTAACACGTTAATTCCCAGGGAGAGAGATATTTTAATTTTTAAAAGTTAACTAGCCCAATTAAATTAAGAATAATTTTTAAAACTACTCTACTTTGTTAGACATTTTTTGGCCCTCTCGATCTTTTAGGGAAAGATGCATTTAAAGGAGACACTTAAAAAACCAGAATGTATTTTATTGAATTTTTGTTATAGAAATGGGTATGGTTTCAGTTGAATTTCTTATTTAGGATGTTGAGTAAAATCAAATCAACTTGGTAAATAATGTAAGGTCTTATGGGATTAAAAATTAAAAAAAAATCATGATTGAGAATATTTATCACAAGATGTTCGTTGTATATTTTCAAGATTGCACGAGTAATTTATGGTGATTTTGTATTACTGAACGGTTGAGAAATATATTATTTCCAAGAAAGGAAGCTATCAGTGAAGCTAGGAAACTATCACAACCTACTGTATACAGTATTCTATAGTACTTGTTGGTATGTTGCATACAAATCGTAAATGAAGATAGAAAGCTGAATTGAAATATATTCATTGGATGGACGAAATAATTTTTGGGAAGTTTTACATGTAGTACACTAAACTACTGTATATCTAATTCCGCGAAATTCCATTAATCTTTAATGTGTTATTAACTGTCTAATGTGTACCATAAATTGCCACAAGGTTGATTTGAGAATAGTGGTGGAAAAAATCTTGTAGTGGTCCTAAAACATTTTTTCTCTTATTTATGGTATGATAGATTAATTCCTTACTAAGTTTAGGCTTATTGTGGAGGTGCTAATTTACATGCACGAAGAAATGGTAGGTTTATATTATACCTACATATTGTCATTATATTATATAGCATATTGTTTTAAAACAATTCATTCTCAGCAGTACTAGTAATAAATCAGATATGTAATTTTAAACTAGTGTGGATGAGTTAGCTTGTAAAATTTTGCAACTACATGAAGCATTCTGTGACATTTCTGATATTTTGAAAAGTAAATTGGCAAACTCTTGATTTCCATGTAGGTTTGCATTCCAAGGTTCCCGTTCCTTGTTTACATCTAATGTATACAACCTTGTGTATAAATACTTGTCCATCGAATGCACTGAATTGAAAGTTTTCATATTTGTGCTGCTATTGAAAATAGCAGATTTTTGAGAGCTTTATAAATATATATATATATTAACTACTGTACCTAGCAATTTTTTTAAAGTAATATTATGCGATCGAAATATAACTGACTATTTAATCATAATTGTATCTCATTAAAAGTAGTCTTTAAATTTAAGGCGGGTAATATTGTACCATTAACTCCTCCAGTTATTATTATTGGTCCAATTATTAGTTTTTTCAGTATCTTTTTTAGTTTTGACATTGAATAGTAATTAGTAAAGTTTTTCCAGTGAAATACTTGAAAAGTATGGAAACCTTGATTTTTATATAGCAGAGATTTCTTTTAAAAAAATCGAAAAGGAGAGGTTTTACGACACTGATAGTTAATTTTTTCAGTGTCATAATGTTGCAGTTGGTTGAACATTGTAATTGAGGTTAATTCATTAGGGTTCGAAAGCATGAATTGCTTTTAATTCTTAATTATCGATAATTATAAAATATAATCAATACATTCTGAGATGCTGGTAATTATTATTGCTGATACACTTAGGTCATTGCAGTCTGTAACATGATTAAATTGTAATTAAATTTTTTAAAACCAAATGTTTTATTAACAGGCCCTGATGCTTACCTGAAGTTCTGTAGCTGTACATTAGTGCCTTCACACGTCAATATCAATTTTTGACATCAGGGTCAATCTGTTTCAGTGAAGAAAAAAACATTTCCTGAGTGATATCTGTAAATGCTGGTCTGTTATACTTCAGATCTCTTCAGTCATGCCAATTAGTAAGTTTAAAACGATTTGTTTTTCTGAAGTTAAGTCTACTTTGATTAGAAATGTCTTCTCCTAATCGCTATGGATTGTTATTAAATTACAAATGAAATGTTAATTTTCATTCTTTAAAATGATTTTTTTTTTTGGTAAAAATCACACAGCAAACTCCAGGAAAATACGAAAATCGGATAGTATTAACCCCCATTTAAGTTTAAATACTTTTGATGTTTCAGTGTCCAGTCTCGGATCAACAAGCGTTACGCCAGTTACATCTAGTCTAAAGACAGGTGCATTAATTGTACCACATATTACTATTGCAGCTACAGGTGCTCTTGCAGCACCTTTACCTATACGTACTGACAAGAGTGAGGTAAAGGTATAAAATAAATTCACTATAATCCTCGAAAAGTTTGCTCTGGTTATGGTATTCACATATATACGAACTAGACTATGTAGTTCTTTATATGTTCTAGAGTCCTAGTACTTCTTTTACCACTATCACATCAATTGCAACCTGTAAGCCTTCAATATCAATAATTAAATCAGTGAGTGAGAAACCTGAGCAGTCATCCGCTCCACTAAGCAAAGATGCTGTTGCTAGGAGTACTGTGAAATTGGAAAATGGTGTCTGCACATCATCATGTGATGATTCCACTTCTGTTGTCAACTCTCAAGCGTTGACAGAAATGTCGGATGTAAGCAGTTCACAGGTTCCTGAAGATGTTTTTCCATCTGATCTAGTCAGCGTTGAATATGATCCTATTAAAGAACTTGATTGGAGTGATGGTGTTGCTACTCTTCCTGGAAGTAATTTTAAGGTTTGTTTGTAATCCTGAAACTACTTTTTGATTTCCCCTGGATTGTTTTTTTTTCAGCATTGTACTTAAGTGATGCAAATATTTAAAATTCATTTTGTAGTTTCGTCTAAATGAATTCGGGGTTATGGAAATCATTAACGATTTCGAGAATTCTCAGGATAGGAAGCGTACGGACGACAATCACTCCTCTTGTAATATTAAATCAAAGTCTGAACGACGTGAACAAGATGCCCCATTACCGAGTGACAATTGTAAAAATGCTGAAGATGAAGATGATGACACTGGCAGTCAGGAAATGGAGAATAGTGAAGCTGAAGGTAAGGCACAATAAAATTGCATTTGGGATCGTATATATTGATATTGTTTAAAAAAATTGATACTGCGTTTTTTATAGAAGACGAAAAATCTGGAAATCTACCTATAATTATGAAGTTTAAAACAAACTTACTTGATAGTCAAGATGAAATTCGACGTTGTCATCAGTGTTCTCAGTATGGACTAGCCAGCAAATTTTATAAATCGGGGAGATTTTGCTCGACAGAATGCCTTAGCAAGTTTGCTAATAAGTAAATTGTTTTCTTTATAGTGATGTTGTTCAGAAATGCAGCATTATATTTATTCATGTCTGTTGTTCAACTATGTAACTAGGCATCTGACTAAAGGGCATAAAGATTTGCTACAGCTACGCAAACAGAAAAGTGATGATAATAGTAATAACAACAATAATGGTAGTCCAGTTGATGTAAGTTAAGAGGTTGTTGTTTGTTGATGGTGTATGTTTTACTAATTATTAATTTATGCAGCCAAAAAAATTGATGAAACCTCCGTTCAAAATTGAAAGGCGTGGTAGACCACTAGGATCTAAAACAGGTTAGTTTAAATGTAGCTTTGTGGCATGAAATTGATGGCTGAGAGTTAAAAAGCTCCCATTTTAAAATGTATAATTTATTTTTGGACTTACATATAATTGTTGTTGTTATTAATGTAGTGAATAAGAAAGCAAAAGGTTTCTTATGGCCGGCCTATCTTGATGAAACAAAAACGATTGGTGCTCCTTCTAAACTTTTTAAAGATGTAAGACTTATACGAATGATCCATCTTAAATGTTCATACTTCAAAAATTAAATTACGGTTTTTATGTCTATGGTAGCCCTTTCCTTGCCACAGAAATGGATTTAGAGTTGGAATGAAGCTAGAAGGCATTGACCCCAGCCACCCGTCACTATTTTGTGTTTTAACAATTGCTGAAGTTTGCGGTTTTCGATGCAGATTACATTTTGACGGCTATTCAGAATGCTTTGATTTTTGGGTTAACGCCGATTCCAATGAAATATTTCCTGTTGGTTGGTGTGAAAAAACTGGTCATAAATTACAACCTCCAAAAGGTAAGGTACTCTTGATATTTATTTGTACTAAATTTAAAAAAAAATTGTTTTATGCATGTTTGAAATGTGTGTTTCTTGCCAAAGGTTTTACCACACAAACGTTTAATTGGCCTAATTATCTGAAGTTGTCCAAAGCTCAAGCTGCACCAAAATATTTATTTCCTCATAAGAATTCAAATGTAAATAAATTGAGTTTTTCAAATGAATGATTCAGATTGATGACATATTGTGAAGAAGGCTACTTTTCTCTCTTTTTTTTTTTTTAGACAATCACACCGCATGGTTTCAGAGTTGGCATGAAGCTAGAAGCTGTTGATAAAAAGAATAATTCATTGGTTTGCGTTGCAACTATAACAGACGTGATGGACAGTAGATTTTTGGTTCATTTTGATGGTTGGGACGATATTTATGATTATTGGGCTGATCCTACATCTCCATATATTCATCCTGTGGGTTGGTGCGAAGATAATGGACATGAACTCACTCCACCAAATAGTGAGCGCCACAGTCTGAGTCTTAATTTTTGTGTGTAAACTGAGTCGTGAACAAATTACTTGTCCTTCATCATCCTACAGTTTGAAAGTGACTGCAATAATTCTTTCATTTTAGACTATAAAGATCCAAGTAGCTTCTCATGGGAAGTATATTTAGCAAAAACAAAATCTCAACCAGTTCCTGCACGGGCGTTCAAACAGGTAGGCCTTACACAACTTGGAGTAGTTGGGTGATTTAATTTTACATTTCATTATTATCTGAAATTAAGCAAGTCAACCCCCGGGTGACCGCTTGAGAACACTGGGAACCAGCATAGTGTCTGTGCAGGCTCTGCATTAAACTATGCAGTGGACTGAACTGAAGGGCCCTAAAACAGGGCCAAGTTGCGTTGGACACACCAGTTCTCGTGAGATCACTGAAATTAAGCAACGCAAACCCACGTTAGTACCAACCTAGGTGGTTGGTAGAGAACGTTGGGTGCTGCAAAATTCCCCTCTTATGTATATCCCACGCCTACTTCCTCCTCTCCCGCGAGCAGCCTCCTAAGGGTTCAGCCTGTTTGGCTGCTTGGCTTACTCTCCAACCCGTTAGTGTAAAATTGAAACAAGTAATCACTTCTTATAAACTGATAAAATTCCGTGATGCTTTTTTTTTAAAGAGACCGGCCAATGGATTTAAAGTTGGTATGCGATTAGAAGCAGTAGACAAGCGCAACCCATCCTTAATCCGCGTTGCTGCCATAGTGGGTGTGAAACAGCATCAGGTTAAAGTCAATTTCTGCGGTTGGGACGATAGTTATGATTTTTGGATAGACGATGATTCGGCTGACATTCACCCTATTGGATGGTGTTCCAAGACTGGACATTCCCTTCAGCCTCCACCATGTGAGTTTGCAAACAGCCCATCAATGTAAAATGTAGTTGTTTCTATTTATTTTTTCTTCTCTTGATAAATTCTCCAAACTCGTCTTTAGCCTCTTCTGAATTAAATACTGGTGCTTATAATGGATGTCCTACTCCAGGGTGTAAAGGTAGTGGGCATATAAAGGGCCCCAAATACACTAGTCATCACAGGTAAATATTTTAATAAATCACGAGATTTTAAAAAGATTTACGTTTCTAGAAGAAAAAGACGAGGTTTTTCGAGTATTTGCTGTTAATTACTAAAAAAATTATTATTTCAGTGCGTTTGGATGCCCATATTCTCATATTAATCTTGGTAAAGAGTCTCCCCTTCCAGACCGCTTGCATGGCCTGAAAGATTTGGACTCGGAAACGAAATCTTTATCGTGTGATGAACCTCAAACGTTTGAAATGAAGTAGGTTATTGCTCTTGACTAATTAAGAAAAGTGTTTTAATGACTGCTTTAACCCGCGGCGGTGGCGTAGTGGTTAGCAAGCTCGGCAACTGCGTCAGTAGTTATAGGTTCGATACTGGACCGAGGTGGGTCGGCTTCTTTCGGGCGAGAGAGAGGCCGCGAGTGTGCCTTCTTTCGGATGAGAAGTAAAACCGAGGTCCCGTGTGGGTGTACGATGACCCTCTCTACTATGCAACGGGTAGATGAGGCAAAATTTCCAGGTGTAGGAGCTCGCACCCTGGCGTCGGTAGCATTCCCCAACGAACACTAGACCGACGATAAATAAGCGTAGGGGTTCAGCTTTAGCCGGCAACCGGCTTCAGAAAAAAACTATGACCAATATATCGCCCTATGTCTATTCATAGGGACAAGATGGGTACCCGACCCTGCCATAGGCGGGAAAAGGGCTAGGAGTTGCTTTGATTTGTTTTAATGACTGCTTTACACTATGCTTAGATAACGACCAACCACTCACGGTGTTTATTAAATTTTTGAAAACTGTGTGTAGAAAATGTCCAACACCTGGTTGTGATGGATCTGGTCACGTGACGGGAAAATACACAGCACATCACAAGGCATCGGGATGTCCCATATTGGAAAAAATAAAATTGAAATCCTCCACAAATGGAGACGACGATTCATTAGGATCCTTGGTGGTGTCTCGTCCTTCTCAAAGAGGACGTAAAAGGCAATTTATTTTTCTACTAAAATATCTTAAGTTTAATTATTTTTTTTATATATAATATAAAAATATTATTCTTGACTAATTCTGAAATAGGACAAGAATTTCATCTGATGAACAGCCCCTGGCCAAAGAATCGAAACTAGGCTGTAAGTATGACTTGGTGGGACGGGACGGGGGCATTTTTTGACATATAATTAGAAGCAATGCTGTGTTACTATTTCTTTTACATAGGTGATTCTGTATCTTTTGAGAACTGTGATTTTGGATTGGATTCACTTGGTGCTGGTGGTGGGGGAACTCCAACTAGTAACCCCTCTTCGGTTGTTTCTTCTGCCTCGACGCAAAGTTCAACATGTAGTCCTCAGTCTTCTTGCATCAGTCATCTGAAAAGTAGTGTGCATCAGTCAGTGTTTATGCCACCTTCGATATTCAGTCAAAATCCAAATTCAGATTTGCCATTTAGTTGGCATCGCCATGCCAAACTTTTACCTGGTTTGAATCACTACAGAGGTAAAGACGTTCGTCATTGGACAGTAGAACAAGTGACCGAATTTGTTTGTTCCCTGCCTGGGTGCCACGATGTGGCGAAAACTTTTAAAGACGAGGTAAGTTTTTATTTACTCGGTTAATTTTTTTATATTTAGGCATGTAGGGGACCAACTCATCAGTAACTCGCCTCCTATTCAATCAACGTTTTATAATGGTGACGGTCCCCAGTGAAGTGGTGTGACTAAATTTGACGGGGGGGGAGGGGGTAGTTGTCGTAATGATCAGATTAGCCATTCAGGTCTCATCCCCATTTTCCATTGAGTTCCTGATATATCTTTTGTCTTTCTATCCTGTTTGTCATTCTTCTCTCTAGCCCTCTCCCCTCCATCCCTATATTTTCGTATTTTTACTTGGTTGGACATTCTGGATTGTTGGGGTACCCGATAGTTACGTGGGACATTTGGTATGTCTCCCTGGTTATTTGACTGCATCATTAGGTCATTATCCAGGTCGGTTAGGGCCCCAGGGTCATTATGACAGGCCCGGGTCTGCGAACCTACATAACCCTTGCTCTTGATACACTTACACCTTGACATTCGACTTTCAATCTATTGTCATGACTTTTTCCGTGCACCCCAACTCGTTTGATCCTCCCAGCATTATTAGCCCGAACTCAAACTGCCATATAGAAATTTTCCCTTTGGGTTTTATTAGGACCCTAGTGGGGTAGGCCGGCATCCCCCCCACAGACAACCCATCCAATATTCCTGCGGGTTCCAGACGCTTGGCCGGGGTGCCCCCAATCAGAGCAGTCACGTCAACAATAGGTGTTAATCTTAGATTAGGGACGTGGAATGTGGGTTGTTGTTGTTGGTTGGAGTTTAAGGTCCCGTCAACTACGAGGTCATTAGAGACCCGTCCACTGTATAGTTCTAATGCATATACTGCACAGACACTACACTAATGCGACGATTATTGGGTATTAGCAGTACCCAGCTTTCCCGAGCGACCACCCATGTCAGTACTAACTGGGCTTGCGTTGCTTAACTTCAGTGATCAGACGAGAACTGGTGTGTCCAACGCAACTCGCCGCTCCCTGTGGAATGTGGGAACCCTTGCAGGAAAAACAGGGGGAATTCGTTAGTGGGGTACGTTGTTCGTAAGGATATGGTAGTGTGTGGGGTGGACGGGGACCTGGTGGTAGTGGAGGGCTGGAACCGGCAGAACCGCCCTGCCTCAGGTGGGATAAGGGCATGATGATGTTTCATTGGGACCTTCCAATCAGACACAGAAAGTGATGATGAGCGGCGAGTTGCGTTGGCAACGCAACCCCAGTTAGTACTGACATGGGTGACCGCTTGAGAAAACTGGGTACCGCTAGTATCCAAAAATTGTCGCATTAGTGTAGTGTCTGTGCAGTCCCTGCTTCAGAACTACACAGTCGACGGGGCTCTAATGACCTTGTAGTTGAAGGGCCCTAAAACACCAACAAACAAAACAACAAAACAGAAAGTGATGAGTATATTTCGAGCAACTGTGGAGTGGAAGTTGAACCCCAGTTGAAATGGCGAATTGAGGTGGTTTTTGAATGTCATGACAGAAAGAGGTTTGTAGGAGGGGAGAGGTGACTGGCAAAGTCTTTCAGAGATGCAAGCAAGCTCCTAAGTAGCAAACAGCAGGATGTGGGTGTAAAGAGAGGTTGAACAGGGACCAATTAGAAAAGGAGTGTAGGACGATAACTCGCAGGGCCCCCGGCCTCCACGAGACCTTTAACACAGCGGCCAGATAAGAAAACGAGCATTGGTGACTGCTTGTGAACACAAGATATCAGCGGTACTGTTTGTGCAGACTCTGCATTAGACCTAGAGCAGCGAATTGCGTTGGACATACCAGTTCTCGTCTGATCACTGAAGTTAAGCAGCGCAACCCCAGCTAGTACTGACATGGGTGCCCGCTTGGGAAAACTGGGTACTGCTAATACCCAAAAATCGTCACATTAGTGTAGTGTCTGTGCAGTCTCTGCATAAGAACTATGCTGTGGACGGGGCTCTAATGACCATTGTAGTTGAAGAGCCCTAGGATACCAACGAAACGAAAAAAAAGGGGGAACAAGAAAGTGACGTTGACGAAATGTGTTATATACATGGGGGGGTATAATGGCTAGATATTTTTTGAACAGTAGGGGACGATTTTCTGAGTAGCCAAAAATACTTGAACGGATAATATGCGTAGAAATAAAAGTTTATTTTTGACTTCTTTTTTTTTTTTGGGTGGGGATGATTACTCATTTTTCGAACTTTTTTTCTCTTGCAGCAAATAGATGGTGAAGCTTTTATGTTGTTGACGCAATCAGACATTGTGAAATTAATGAATATAAAATTGGGACCTGCACTTAAAATATATAATAGTATTCTTATGTTTCAATGCACTACAGATAGTTGAAAGTGACTTATTTTTTAAAAATTTAAATATGCAAATTAGAAATGAAAAAAAAAAGAAGAAAGAAAAAAATTTTTTGCTTTGGATTTGATCATCTTAAAGAGTAAGTATATATATGTACATTTTTTGTTTTTGTTTTGATACTGATAACTGCAATTAATAATTGTATACATCGTGGTCAAAAAGAGAAATCGATCAGGGATAAATGACATTTGCAAATATAATCAAATTTCTTCATTTTTGAGAATAAAAATCAAAATGAAGTGTTTTTCTTTTGTTGATTTTGTTTTGCATAGTTTTTATACTTGTACTAGTACAGTCTCTTAAATGTTCATTTTTTTATGATTTCTTTGTTCCTTGTATTGAATTTATTATTAGTTGTTCCTCCCCCCCACGCACGTCTATATAAAATCGTTAGCTCTCTTATTGATCCAATTTAATTTTGTATAGAGTTCATCTGATCAGTGGTGGGTCATCACTGGACATCATTATTATTTTAAGATATTTTCAAATGTGTTCATCATATATACATACTTTATATAAGATTTTATTCTTCTCAGTTCGTGATATTGTACAGCAGCAATAATGGTTAACTCTTTTACTTAGATTTGTTTTTGATCACAAAGTATGGTTCCGTGCAGTGGCCCGCCCCCGTTTGTTTTTTCCGGAATTATTGTTGTTGGTCAAGATGGGACACGGTATCCAAATTCTTTTCTGATTGGTTTTGCAGCGGAACAGTATTTTCTGATTAAATTATATGCATAAATTAGAACTATAAATATATATATATATATATTTAATATATTGAAATATCGTAATTTTTCAGCATTTGTAATTATTATTCTCATCTATAAAAAACTGATTTAAAATACACACAATTTTTTGCTGTTTGATATGCAATGCCAAATATTCGTAAGGTCATTTTCTTTTCTTTTTTTTCCAGTAAGAAATAAATGTACCTGGTTAACTCGTTATATTAGTATTGACGGTTAAATATTAAATAATAGATTTTTGTAGTCCAAATTCCAAGATTTTTGTTATTTACCTCTTCCCCTTCCTGACCTGTTATTATAAATGACTTGTCTCCCTCTGTTGTCCCAACTCTGGTCCTAGATTATTTATTTGATGTTGAGGTTCTGCAACAAAATATTATTTAAGATATTTTAAATCTTGAATCAGAATTATAACCTCTATCGTAATTTTATATTTACCTACTTAGTTTTTTAATCTGCCCCGTAGAAGTTAACTGTTTTTTGGACAAGTGGTTTCACAGCAGGTGCCCAAATACCCCATCATTCAAATAAGATGTTCATAATTTTATCAAACCGATTGCTTTTCTGAAAATAAATTACGAAATTAAAATTTCGCCACAAAATATTGCTGTTGGTCGTGGCGTGAATAACATCCGGGATGAACAGGTTATTGAAGTGTACCTTGTTTTGGTTAAGAAAGTGTTAAAACTTATATACCCTGTTAGTTCTCGGCCGTCAAAGTTTATTTCTCAACAAAGTTATTCATGGATAATAATTTAAACTGCTATTTCTTCAAGATTTATTTTTGTTACATGTTCTACTCACCCTGATATTTACACTTTATGATAGTGTAAGTAACTGTCTCTTAAAATGTTGCAGAGTAATACTCAACACAAATAACTTTTAAAATTAGACTTCATTGCTATGCATAATGTTAAGTTCCATACATTTAGCATTGTATTTCAAGAAGTTTCTTTGTGCCACAATTCAGTAGTGTATTGTGAAAGTCTATAATGTTTTTTATAGGAAAGTATTACATAAGTATGGCAATTACTTCGTTTAGCACTTACGTTATTGTAATTCCTTATGATTAATATCTTGTTCGTTTAGCTATATATCTATAATTAAAATTTGTTATATTAATAAACATCCACCCATACATATTATACAAGCATGTAATTATTTATTCGTATTTAATATCCTTACTCTTATCAATGTAAGAGAATGTTGTGTACATCCCAAAATAATCACTGTTACTGTTGTTGAAATAAATCAAACATTATTAATTTCTGTTAATCGTTGTTTATAGTGTAATCAAAAGTGTCAAGAGTTAGTTTATTGTTATACTTACGATAAATAAGTTTTAAGAAATTACTCATTTTGCAGCTGTTTTTGAATTCCGCGGCTAATTAGAACGTTTCTTGAATTGTCGAACTATGATGATGAACATTTTGCAGTAATGACGCTTCAGCTCTTCGAAAAGATTATTTAATCCGTATGGAGCGCTGGATGTAGACAATCAAATCTTCGTAGTCATTTTTTGAAGATGGAGTGCATCATAGGAATTCAGTTTAAGGATTTCGTGCTTTTAGCATCTGATACTACACATGCTCACAGTATCGTTGTGATGAAAAATGGTAAAATGATTACTCAGGGATTATAATTTTTCAATAATCATGTTGTTGTATTGTTTATACTGGTGTATTCGAAAGTTGTCACTACATACTGTTGGTGGTTAGCGTGAGTTATCTTTTTGTTAATTTTGAATGTCATCTAAATACTAGGTGATAACCTCATGCAAATAGTACCCGGCATTTGAATTAGGTGACTTAAGTGAAGCCCATGGAGCAGGGCCGGCCCTAGAGTTTGCGGGGTCCAAGGCAGCAGGCTATAGAGCGATCCAAGGCAGCAGGCGATAGCGGGGCGCCAGTACCAAGTTTTGTTTAATTCACCAGTGCGGGGCCTAAGACGGTCGTTTTGCCCTAAGGCCGGCCCTGCCATGGAGACCAGACACAGAAGTTGTTCATTGAGTCTCTTCTGACTTTTTTTTTGCTTTAGATGACGACAAGATGTATCAGTTGAGTGATAAACTTGTGATGGCAGTGACTGGTGAGTCGGGAGACACGTGTCAATTCGCGGAATATATTTCCAAAAACATTCAACTATATAAGATGAGAAACGGTATGCCTCCTCCTGAATAATGTTAATTTGTGATAGCCAAATGATTTTGTGAGCTTTCTTTTATTCTATAATGTATATCGGTTTCAGGTTATGAGTTGTCTCCAGAGGCTGCCGCAAACTTTACAAGAAGAAATTTGGCAGATTCTATACGGAGCAGGGTATTTATATTGACTGCTGTTGTAACTTTACCCAATTCCAATTTAATGATAAGTTTTATACATTTATAGACTCCATATTTCGTCAACCTATTATTGGCTGGTTACGATAAGGATAATGGTGGTGAACTGTATTTTCTCGATTATTTGGCATCAATGGTTAAATTACCTTTTGCAGCACATGGCTATGGTTCTTTTTTTATTCTCAGTATATTGGACAAATATTACACGCCAGGTGAGCAATAGGGAGCTGTCTGTAAAACAATATTAAGGCGTTTATTAAATTTTAGCATGTTTATTGTTGTTGAATTTCAGATATGTCAAAAGAAGAAGGTTATGGATTGCTGAAGAAATGCGTTGATGAAATTCACAAGCGTTTTATTGTAAATCTACCTTCCTTTAGAGTTAGAGTGGTGGATGAGAAGGGAGTTCATGAACTGGACACCATTGGTGCTCCTTTGAAAGTTTACAAGTAATATTTAATTTTTCGTGGAAAAACTGTCATACAACTTTCATTGCATATTAAATTCTTAATTTACAATGTTAGGTTCGTTTGACTGTTAATACTAAGACTGCTCAATGGCGGTTGATTAACTGGGAATGGCTGTATCGCGTTGGACACACCAGTTCCCTTCTGGTGACTGAAGTTAAGCAACGCAACCCCAGCTAGTACTTGCATGGGTGATCACATCTCTAGAGAACGCTAGATACAGCTAATGCCCAAAATCGTCGTAACAGCGTAGTGTCTTTGCAGACTTGGCATTAATACTACGCGGTGGACGGGACTACGCAGTGTAGTTGAAGGGCCCTAAAACACCAAGCAAAAGCTAGCAAGCAACTCCTAACCCTTTTCCCGCCTATGGCAGGGTTGGGTACCCGTTTTGTTCCTCTGAATGGACACATGGGCGATATGTTGGACATTGTTTTTCCACAGCCGGTTACTGACCAAAGCTGCAACCCTTATGCTTATTTATCGTCCGTCTACTGTTCGTTGGGAAATTCCACCGACGCCAGGGGGTGAGCTCCTATACCTGAAAATTTTGCCTCTTATACTCGTTGCGTAGTAGAGAGGGCCTCGGTTAAACTTCTCATCCGGAAGAAGGCGGACTCAGGACCTCTCCCCGCCTCATCGTGATCCTGCATCGAACCTAGAACTACTGATGTAAGTTCCGAGCGTGCTACCCACTGCCCCACCGAGGCGAGGATAAAGGGCCATAAAACACCAATGAAACAAAAAATGGTGATTCACTAATATTGGTTTAGTTTTCAATCTTCATCCCTTTTGTTCCGTTCCCAAAATGCAGTCTTAGCATTTCCCCTCCAATACAGGTCAGAAAAATAGCATAAAGAGATTTGAAAGTTAAAAATTGCAACTTTTAATTAATACAAGTATAATTTCAAATAGATTCATGAAGAGGTGCTCTGTATTATGTTACAATAACAGAAAAGTTCATACACAATCGAAGATCACGATGCATGAGGTGCTCATGCAAACCGATGGCCACGAGTGATCATTGTAATACCATTTTCCACAATAACTTCAATTATACAGAGGGTTGTATGTGACCCAGTGAGCCCGCGGTTGTTTTTTACAAGAGTCGTGAGATGTAAATAATGACTTGAAAGTTTCACTGGCGTTGGGGTCTTTTGATATACAATATGATGGCTTCGTCTTCGTTTCTGCAGCAAGTGTGCTCTGCGCTTTTGTGGATGAACTTGGAATGACTTTGTTTTTACCGTTGCTTAATTTAGAATTAGTAGGTTCCATTACAGGTTTAGCTTTCTTTGCAGTTGGCGATTCCTCTACAATGTATTCAGTGTCATTAATATTTGAAGAATATCATAATTATCTAACAAGTAATTATACACACCCGACTCTTCTGTCTTATGTTTCAAGTCTTTCTTAGATTTCTATAAAGATAATTTCCAAAAATTATTATTAAATGGGATACGAGGTAATATAATACAGAAAGGGAGTGTCACCTTTTCTAGTTTTGCTTTAAGTCGTCTTTCTTCCATTTGAGTTTTCAGTATTTGAACATCGTCCGCTGTCCCATTTATTACTACAATATCTTTGTCTTCATAGTGTAGACCACACTGTTCAAACGGAAAACGTTAAAAAACTCCCATAACAAAACGAACAATTATTTATATGTAATCATTACTCTATGGCAAGTGTCAGTTTTGATTTCCTTCAGTGATCGTTCTGACAACACACATCCACACATGCGAATGTAACAGAACCTAAAATTCAGAAATGGTGTTAAGTAATGTTTAATTATTCCCAAAAGAAACTCTGAATATGAATTAGCAAACCTATAGTTTCCGTTCATCTCCAGACCTGTTACTGGACATATAAACTCTGAGCTTTTCCCACCAACATAATCATCTCCTTTATCTGCTGCGCCTTTCTGGTAATTTGGATTGGGTGACAGTTTTAACTCGATGATATCCTTAAGATATGTTGAAAAAAATGAGTCGGCCTTATCGATATGAAATTTTAAGACTCAAGCAAGCATAGTACTTCTAAAAAAAAAATACCTTTAAATTTCGTATGTGTTTCGCTGCATCATTTGATGATGACTTGTCCAACAAATACTCAATCACTGCATCTTTATTATATAATCTAGATGATCACAATAAAAATGATCGAACATTCATGTCAAATTAAGTTAATTATATAATTGCAGTAATGTGACATACTGCATACTTAACTCACTTCCCAAGTTCACAGGACACAATAGGAGATTTTAACTCTTCCTGGCTAAGAGCACAATATTTCCATTTTGCAGCTGTTTCAGCATCTTTATCAACCTGTGTAGAAATACAATTCGCTGTGAAGAAATACAAATTCGTTGTACTCATCTATAACTACTACCTTACCTGTTCTGGCTTTTTCTGCGTTTTCACTAATTCATCTCGTTTAGGAATAGTGCCACCATCACATCCCATTTTTAAAAGATAACTTTAACTATTAAATGTATGAACTTAATCAGTATGGATATGAAGTGTCGAATATAATAATAAATATCACACAATATTCCAACAAAAAATGAAGAAAATATTCATGAAGCGTCCATGCGGAAGTACTATATTGCGGTTAAGTTTCTTTTGACGTCATATCCGTTCCTTACTGCCGTTCTAATCAAATGATAGTCAAATCGGTTGCATGTGAAAATAAGGATTTTGAGTTCTGTTTGTCGATTGCGTGAGAATGCTTAACACAGGGTAAGAATATGGAGTAAATGTTTAAAACTTATTATTAGAGCAAGGCTTGTCAATTTGTGATTATAACCTTTGATTTCAAGAATGATGAGCTTAATATTCAAGAATGTTTCATAGTTAAGTTTGCTAACCTTGTTGCTCCCTGATGATTATTGTACTTTGTTTAAAAATATCTTTTACCTTTGATCACTTAAGTAGTATGAAGTCATTGGTTATTTAATATCTGTAACTTAGCCTTCAGTTGGTAAGTATTTAGATGTGACTCTTGTGTTTTAAACGCATTATACATATGGTAAAAGTGCAATTAAATGTTGCACTTCATGAATCTAATAACTATATATTTTCATTTAGGTTACCTTCATTTACACTAGTATGAATATTTGTACAAAAAAATCATTGGCCTAATGTAATTCTCCTACAAAAATACGTGTTCTTTTTAAGATTTCTATTAGGTGTTGATACTGAGGAATTCAAGTCGCATATATTTGTATCATTTGAGTAAATATATAGGGTATGATAGGTTAATATACTGTATATATATTTCATTAATATGGAAAATATCCCTTTTTAAGGAAATTAGCTGGAAAGACAATTTTCATCACTGGAGCTAGTAGAGGGATAGGCAAGGCTATTGCATTGAAGGCTGCAAAAGATGGAGCCAATATAGTAATTGCTGCAAAAACTGCCGAAGCGCATCCTAAATTGCCTGGTACCATTTATACTGCAGCAAAAGAGGGTAATTATCAATAATAATGTTATTTACTTAACATACGAGTTATGAAATGCAAAATGTTCTTTTAAATAATACAATTTAGTGGAGGAGGCCGGTGGCAAGTGTTTACCATGTGTTGTTGACATTCGACATGAGGACCAAGTAAAACTTGCAGTTGAGAATGCTGTTAAGAAGTTTGGTGGTCTGGATATCCTGGTGAATAATGCTAGTGCAATTAGTTTAACTGGAACTTTGGAAACACCAATGAAACGTTATGATCTTATGAATTCAATTAACGCTAGGGGGACTTACCTAACGTGAGTAACATATTTAATTGCCAAAATTTAAGAGCCAAAGCATGCTATAAGAAGTAAACGATTTCTATCAGTTCGCAGCACTGCCTACCGTATTTGAAGAAAGCCAAAAATCCTCACATATTGAACATTAGCCCGCCATTGAATTTAGATCCCATATGGTTTAAAAATCATGTTGGTAGGTTAATTTTAATATAATTACTCCTATGTTGAAAAAGAACTTAAAGTGTGTGTTTGTAATAATGAAAAATTTAAATATAAGCATATACAATGGCTAAATATGGAATGTCCATGTGTGTCTTGGGAATGGCCGAGGAATTTAAATCTGACAATATTGCTGTGAATGCATTGTGGCCAAGAACTGGTAAGGAATCAAACCAGTTGAGATTATTTGTTAACAAGGGTTATTAAATAACCCTTCGATAGGTATATATAAGTAATCAATGTTTGCAATTAAAATTTTTATTTTACTAGCAATCGCCACTGCTGCAATGGAAATGTTAGGTGGTAAAGAAGCCATTAAGCAATGTCGAAAAGATACTATTATGGCAGATGCTGCTTATGTCATACTCACGAGAGATAGTAGAAATTTTACTGGAAAGTTTTTCATTGATGATGAAGTACTGAAGGAAGCTGGTGTTACAGATTTTGAACAATATGCAGTGACACCAGGTTTAATGCTATTCACATATGACAAATTGCAAGTATCGTTCTTGGAGATTTGGTATTACCGACTGTTTATGCTTATTTTTAGGAGCAAAGTTGGTCGCAGACTTTTTCTTGAATGATGACTCGCCCCAAACTATTAAACAGCAGTTAAAACAAATTCAACAGCAAAGTGGAGCATCACAGTCTTCAACTACTGAATCAAAATCTGGAGGAAACGTATCTGTATTTTTTGACAAAATGAAGCCTCATATTAATGAAGATATGGTTCAAAAAACAGGAGCATCATTTCAGTTCATAATAACAGGTGTTTATTGATTGTATATTAATATATTTTTTGAGGATCCTGTGAATCACTTTAATATTCTTGTAATTTTTTTTCTTAATCGTTTTACTAAGTTTTAAGTACGAAACAATTTGTGGCATGTGTGCAATTCAGTTACTATGATTTACCATTTTTAGGAGATGAAGAAGGAAAGTGGCATATAGATTTAAAGTCTGGAGGTGGTACTGTTGGTACTGGTGAATTACCAAATGCAGATGTTATTTTTACATTAAAAGACCAAGATTTCATTAAAATGTTTTCTGGTACGTTAGATGTAATGTATATTTCTTTATTACAGTTTACTTAATATATATTAATTTGTGCAAGCCAAGAAATATCTTTATTTTTGTTTTCAGGTTCACTTAAACCAACTGCAGCTTACATGTCAGGGAAGTTAAAAATGAAAGGTGATCTCGGAAAAGCAATGAAGTTAGAGAGATTGATGTTAGCCTTACAATCTAAGCTATAACATACTGTAGGAAATTGTCTCTAAACTCGTATAGAGATGCCTTATGATACTATTATTTCGTGGGGAATGCCTAATATAAACTTTGGATGTCACTACCAAGAATAATTGTTGGGATATTTTTATAAATAACAGGAATATGCAACTCATGTAATATACAATTTGTAAAAATTAATTAAATTTTTTATTGTCTGCTTATAGTTAATATGATTGTGTGAGGTTAAGTAGTCTTAACCCAGAATTGGAACATAAGGTAAGTTTTCGAGCTTGGCTGTGACCTAAACATCGTGGGGAAAATGAGGGAGAGTAGGTTGAGGTTGTATAAACATGTAATAAGAAGAGGGGAGGAGCTCGATAGGTCCATTACAGGACGTGTGGTAGACGTGTTTGTTTAGTTGGTGTTTTAGGGCCCTTTAACTACAAGGTCATTAGAGCTCCATCCATTGCGTAGTTCTAACGCAGAGACTGCACACACTATGCTAATGGGACGATTTTTGGGTATTAGCGCTACTCAGTTTTCCCAAGCAGCCACCTATGTTAGTACTAGCCGGGGCTGCGTTGCTTAACTTCAGGGATCAGACGAAAACTGGTGCAGCAGACGTAGCAGCAGGTTGTTTGTAAGGATATGGTCAGTGCCGGATTTAGATATTGAGAGCCCCTAGGCTATTTCAGTTTTGAGGCCCTTTTCTTAAGTTTTGAAGCCCGCGGCTTCAGCCCTAGGCCCTAGGCTTCAGCCCAGCGGCGTCACCACCGGGTGATACCACTCGCACCATGAGAAATGGGATGACACCAAAGCAGAACCCTAGCGACTCCACTGCTGTGGGGTGGACGAGGATCTGGAGGAGATAGGCGGGATTGGAGGACTAGAGCCCGCTGACCCGACCCTGCCACAGGAGGATAAGGGTGTGGCGATGATATCGGAAAAGTCCCAAACAAAACTAGAGTAACGTTACCGCTACCAGAAGGTAGATTTGCAGACCGCTATACAACTGGTGTCGTCTGTCACACTTCAGATTTTACGGCGCTTTGAAAAGCCATGAACGTTCGAGTGTCATATGTGTTCTCTGATTTAGACGGTAATAATTAATAAACGTGATGGAGGCGAAAGAAAAAGAACATCTCCTGGCATTGAAGGGTATAATATTTTTTTTATGTTAGTGATGTATTGGTTATGAGGTGGAGAAATTATTTAGCCTAATTGACCTAAAAAGGTGTCAATCAATCCCTGGACTTGATCACCTCCATGTCCAAAGTTGTAAGCTATACACGTAATGTTTTGATTTAGCTTACATAATTGGACCAGTATTTTCCCGGCTGTAAACCTACTAGTGGCTCACAATATCTAATATAAATTAACCGAAAGGCTCTTAAATTCATCCTGGTTTATAAATCCGATAACATTCTTTGCTAAGAGAGGTGGTGCTTATGTCACTTTGTGGGGTGTGAATCAATTTGAAGGCACTTTCCTTGGGGAAGAGACTTATTAATGTTGCACTCATCATGTTAGACACTTTGAATATTTTGCTTAGATCGTATTTATCATGATGTAGGTTGTTTAAGCTTTGATTGGCGAACGGCTGTATATTTGATGATAACTTAAATATGTTCTTGTTGTAGTCATGCGGTTAACACGTCCCAGTATGTTCTGCAATTTGCCTATATCTTTTGAATCAAAAGACCTGGCAGGAGACCTATTCAATGATGAGTTAGCCAACGATATCGCCACTATTAATGGTCTAGAAAGTTTTACTATTGGAAATTTATTAATGTTACCACAGAGTTTTGGGTAAACGTTATTTTGTGGTTCATGTAAAATAATTGTGATCCTTTGCTGACATTTATATCTTGTAGCTTTAAATGCATTCATTTAATTATCTTGTATAGAAATATCTATCTTGGAGAAACATTCACAAGTTATATAAGTGTAAATAATGACAGCAATCAATGTGTACGGGACGTTTTGGTGAAGGTATGGTTATTTAATTTTATTTGTTTATGTATAATAGCTTATCTCAGCATGTAATGCGATGCAACCAACAAGGTTAAATATACAATTCATGACGGAAGCTTTATGACCGACCTCTAATTTTGTTATCAAGGATATGTATTTATATGACCTTTGCGGTCGCGTTGATTGGCATCACACAGTATGAAAATGACACAATCTAATAACAAAATGTCAAAATCTCTTTCAAAGCAACTCATTAGATTTACACAAAGTGTAAAATATACCTTTAATAACCCATTGAAGTAGCCAGGAATTTTTATGTAAATTGTTTCAAAATACAGGTTGACTTGCAAACAGGTTCGCAGCGAATACCTTTGACTGGTCATGATAGTAGTTCTACTGTTGCCGAACTAACTCCTAACCAAAGTGTGGACGATGTAATTCATCATGAAGTGAAAGAAATTGGTACTCATATGTAAGGTTCATTAAGATGCATACATCTGATAAATACACGTATTTTATTTTTACAAATATCTTTTGCTTTTCGTAGATTGGTCTGTGCTGTAAGTTATGCAACAGATAGCAATGAAAAAATGTACTTCAGGAAGTTCTTCAAATTTCAGGTAAAATCCATAGCTCTGTACTGTGATCTTCAATGGTATTTTATAAGTCCAGTGGATAATAGAGATCTTTTCTGAATTCATTTTCGCTCATATTTAGGTTTTGAAACCACTAGACGTAAAGACAAAATTTTATAATGCTGAAGTAAGTACCTACATTATTTTTAAATCTAATAATTTGAAAATTTATTATTGTCATTTTTGAAATGCGAATGCTGTAATATTTAAACGGGTAGTATTTATTTAATGAAATTAGCAGGCGTACATGTTTGATGAAGTTAGTAATGAAAGTCCCCTATATTAAATAGCAAGTTCATTTATAATTGTGAAACTACCAATAGTCTTGTATGATAATCGTTTGCTTTTGTGTAGAAAGAGTTTTTCGAGTTTGAGTTTAATTTAGTTGAGTTGCTATTGTTTTCTTTCTCCTTGCCTGATAAAACTCGATTGATTGCATGTGTAATACCTCATTATGGAATGATGTCTTCGGGTGCTTGATTCAATCTTCACCATAACGAGGACTATCTTATTGTAAGTTAAATTTCAGATTATGTGGATTCACGTGCTTTGTTTTGCACTTAACATGTTTGTACGTTCCGCACGATATATTAACGCATTTTAGATTAATCCGCAGTTATAATTTATGCTCTGACGTTTTAATAAAAAATGTCCCTCCGACCGCTTTAATACACATTACGGTTAGAGAGTTGCTAGTAAACATGTCATAATTTTTCAGGTATATGCATGTTTTTTTTTTTTCAAAATAGTCTTTAATTAGTCGCCATTAGCCCTCCAAGTCCTGACACATGTCGCTCCATTTTGATAATTCTACCACAATTCAGAAATTCGAAGCTTATCACAATTTTAGTTGTGCTTTTATCAAAAGAGAGCGATATTATTTTGACTTAATATTGTGTTGTCAACATTTAATCGGCATTTGCACTTCCTTTACAATCTAGATATTCATTAACGTGCTAAAAGTAGTTATCATTATATTAGCATTTTTCTGTTTATTCAGACGCTAAATTTTGATTTATTTTCAGTGTGATGAAGTTTATCTCGAGGCTCAAGTGCAAAATATTACGAAAAATGCCATGTCTTTAGAAAAAGTATTATTGGATCCAACGCCATTATTTAGTGTAGTGCAATTAAATACAGTTGAAACAGAAAATGGGTAAAGTTCGACAGAAATATAAGATTTCTTTTAAACTGTACGAAGTTTTGACGTTGAGTCGACTCGTTTAATATTGCAGTACTGAATCTGTTTTTGGAAATGTTAATTGCTTACATCCTCAAGACAGTCGTCAATTCTTGTACTGTTTGACGCCTCGTGCAGAAACCAGAGCAAATCCAAAAAAATTGAAAGGAGTCACTAACATTGGCAAGCTAGATATTGTGTGGCGTACTAGTATGGGTGACAGAGGAAGACTTCAGACTAGCCAGTTACAAAGAATGGTATTGTAGGGATCGTATTATTTTCCATTAGAATACTTGTAGCAACTAGGAAGGATGATGCAGTATTTTTTTTTACATTTTAAAAAAAAAATTATAGGCTCCTGGGTATGGAGATATAAGAGTTATGGTTGAAGAATTACCAAGTGTTGTTGAGGTCGAAAATCTGTTTACAATTACTTGTAGAGTTATCAATTGCTGGTGAGTAGTGCATCAATTATAAACAATCTACTTTGGAATTTTATTTGCCATGGAACTTTTCTAATTCATAGTGAAAGGAAAATGGATCTTTTACTTACGTTGGATCGCAAGTGTTGTCCAGGGTTATGTTGGGTTGGTATTTCTGGCCGATCATTGGGACACTTAGAACCAGATGAATTTATGGATGTGTCACTGGAATTGGTTCCAATTCATACTGGTCTACAGGTTTGTTTGTAGCCATAGAAAAGTGAAGCATGTTCCAAGTGTTTTAATACAGTAATTGCTACGTAAATTTTCTTTAAATCAATAGACTATATCCGGGATCAAGTTAACGGACATTTTCCTAAAGCGAACGTATGATTATGATGACCTGGCTCAAATTTTTGTTACATCCTCAAAAAATGATCTTCCAGAATAAAGAGCAAGTGTAAATAGGAGTTTAAAGATATGTACATTTATACGAATGATAATCCTTGATGAATACCAATTATTAAATCATGAACAGTTAATTCATATTTCTATTCTGATTTCATTTTTTGTATTTGTAACATAGGACGACTCGCTTATTATAAAGGCAAGTTTTACTCTAAATCAGGGGTGGCCAACAATGCCAGATTTAGATCTTGAGAGGCCCTAGGCTACTTCAATTTTGAATCCCTTTTCTTAAGTTTTGATGCCCTCTAAATGTTGAGGCCATAGGTTTCAGCCTACTTAGCCTAGTGTTAAATCCAGCACTGGTGGCCAACCTTTTCAGCAGGCGGGCCAAATTTATACAATTTGGACCACATTGTCGCTTCCCAGTATGTGAGATCGTGGTCAAACGCTTGCCTGGTTGATGCCGGCTCATGATGTAATGTTGTTTTGGTGATATGTACAATAATCTTACGTTCATCTTACCGCAACACGACTCCTGGCAGGCCTCGTGTTGGCCACCCTTGTGCTAAATTTTATAAATGACATTGCCTAAATCTGAAACGCAGAGTTTGATAAGGTTTGAATTTATTTCTGATTTATATAATGTTACATTTCAGAGTAAGTACTCGATATAAATGTGGTAGTTTTTAACTGAATTTGTCTTGAGAGGCAACTGTTTTAGAAATTGTTAAAACACAACTGGCTTTCAATTACCAGCAGAACCATTTAATTTCTTTGCCTTTTTTAATTTTTCTGATGGACGGTAACTGATTGAATATGGCAGGAAGAATAAGTCTATTAGTTTTCCTATTACTAGGATTAAATGCTTCATTGTTGTAATTCTACGGAACACTGTTTTCATATCCCAAGTACCCATCCTACTCGAACATTCTAAAGTTGAGCGCCATTTTGGCGTCATTCTTAAGCCTCGCTGGTCGAGATAATGAGAAGTTAGTGTAAGTATAAAGAGATTTTAAACAGTTTTGAATTACAACTGATTCTTAACTCGTAGTAGACATTGTAAATAAGCTATGTAAACAACCGTGTAGAACATTTGGCATATATCAATGTAGTTAACGCGTTTTTAAATAATTTCATAAGTATTCAACATGCTTCTATTTCAAACAAAATCAACCATACATTTGATTATACAGTGAATGGAGATAGAAATATTTCAATGTTACTTCACCCATAAGAGATGCATAGAAAATAAACTAGGATTATCTATTATAATACTGCACAAATGTATACAATATATTATAATGATGTCTGACAAATTATTCAATAGTAAAACACATTTTACATTGTACCTATAAAAGCCATGAAAGATCACCACGTAGAACCCAACTAAAGGAGTACCTTTATGTACACCTTGACTCCATTACAACAGGAAAGAAACACCCAAGATATCACATTTAATTCTTATAACCCAGGATTATTTTGTGAATCTAAAAGAAATGTTAAATACGTTAGGTTGCGTTTGTGGCAATGCATTAGAATAATTCATGAATTTCTGTTACTAACCAGGTTTATTTTCATTGGAGTTATTTACATTTGGATTAGGAGTCATGTGTTGACGTAATTGCTCCACCAATTGAGGATTCGTAGCCTGCATTTGAGCAGCCAGCTGTTGTCCACTATGACGATTAAAAAATGCAAAGAAACAGGTATATTATTTCCATGTAAAGGAACAGTTATTTAAATAAATTCGTATACTAACGCTTGTAAAAGTGCTTCAAATCCAGGAGATGATCCTTGACTTGCCATTGAGCCAGAAATTAGGTTGCCCATCCTTTAATTCACGAAAAAAAAAAGATTATTAATTAAGGATCTTCCCAATATTTCTCTTGTTGATCACATGCATTTAATTAATACTAATTTACATTTGTTGCATGTTTGGATCAGACATCATTTGGGTTGCCTAAGAAAATATAACAATACTTTTAGGATATTCATAGTTATTAGAAAGTCTGCCGCTAATCTTAAAAAGATATTGGCACACTTGTCAGTTACAGTAATTATCTACCATATTTACGAGAGCTGGATTAGTAAGCAAGTTGCTGAGATCAAATCCGCCCATTCCAAACCCTGGCATTCCACTGCTATTAGCCGGAGATCCAAGGTTAGTTTCTCGCAATTTTTCCTCAGCCACCTTGAGATTATTAAGATAGCTGTCATTTTGAGGCTCAAGACTAACTGCTTTTTCGTAACATTCCTTTGCTTCTTGATGTTGGTTCAAGCTTGCATATGCCAATCTAAAACAATAGCACATTCCTTTTAGTGGGCTTAGTCTAATTATTAGCTTGTCATTAACAATTCATAGTTAAGAAACGTTATGTGGCAGAATCGTCCAATTCAATCTTCAAAATATATATATTCACCCCATTCTTCCGTATGCTTTACTATAGCTGGGATCAATAACAATAGCAGTCTTGCAGTCCTCAATTGCAGCTGTATGATTATTCAATTTACTGTAAGCTGCAGCTCTAAAAATAATAATTCTCA
>JAAFCE010006949.1:23157690-23211932 GCA_013389805.1 Trigoniulus corallinus | reverse complement strand
AAAAAAAAAACCTGCAGGTAATACAAGTCTTCGATGACTAGCTTAGGGAACAGTCCATTAATAGAAAATTTAACATTTTTCATTCTTGATTTGTGAAAATCAAAAAATTAAAATTAGACCCATCTATAAATCTCATAAGGGCTAAATATTGGAAAGAACTACTACTACTACTTTCACATGATGTTGCCAAAGTTGTGCATGCCGTCATATCGGTCAGACACAAAAAATTATGCTAACACCATTTCACTGAGTCATTTAGATGTCTAGGATAATAAAAAAAAAAAAAAAAAAAAAAAGAGGGCATCTCGTTCGGTTACTTTTTCAGGTCAGACGTGGTTCACAACTTCCAAGGGCAGTTCTATACATAATTGGGGACATTTTTGTCTGAAGGAATTAACATATTCGGTTTCATGGTTGTTAGTTGAACCAGGACTGATGTTAAGTTAAATAGAATAGATTTTTAAACCGCCATAAGACAACTTCCTTCTATGTTTATACTTACAGAATAGAGAACTAGTTAGTTTCTGTCACAACACACAAGTCTGGAAGAGCCTCGTCACCTTACAAACCAAGCTTTTGTCTCGTCCAGTTAGTCGACCTTACAACGGAAGTGACAGTGTTTAAATGACCACTGTACGTTCGGTTACAATTTCTAAATGGCGACACGAAATGTAGTTTTATTGAAGAGTGTTGTAAAAATACCTTTCGCTTCTATTATTTTTTTTATACTGAGTCTATCTGGAAAATGCAACTTATGACTATTATACAAAAAATTAAGATAGTGTCCCCACTCCCCCTCAATAAAAACATCTTTATGGTAGAAAAGAAATCGTTCGATTTTTCGGTTCGTACTACTTAGCTGTAAGATACAAAAGCAAATGTTACAACTACAGATGTCATTATGTTTTATTTTATTTTGCCTACTTTATTCGATTGAGCTTTATTGACGTGTGGGGGTTAGTAATGGTGTTTTTTTTACAATCCGAAATGATTTGGGGGAATTCTTCGAATTGAAGGCGCCATGATGATCGCCTTTTAGTGAAAGCTGTCATTGTCGTTGGCCCGGCGTGTGTTGTGGAGAAGGCGTGCTTGAAAAGAGTTAACCGCGAAACGTTTTTATTTCTCCACAGAGGAATGGCCACCAAAATAGTACAAATAACCAATATAGCTCCACAAGCGACTAAAGAGCATATGAGTACCCTGTTTGGATATTTAGGGAAGATTGATGAGTTACACCTCTATCCATCTGAGTGAGTATATACGAATACAACTAAACTTTTGAATGCACCATTTTAAAATATGTCACAAAGTTTAGTCGTTCATGCTTTCATCGGATTTAAACGTTGTTGTTATAATTTTAGTGAATCAATTATTCCTTTTGGTCCGAAAATATGCTATGTCAAATATGCGGATCCTGTTAGTGTTGGTGTAGCGCAGCATTTGACGAACACAGTGTTTATTGACAGGGCGTTCATTGTCGTCCCCTTAATGGATTGTAAGCATAAATAGTAGTTTTTTTTATTTAAGTTGTTTTTACAGAATTTCCGTCCTAAATCTTTAAAATTACAAAGACATAGGCACAAAAAAATTGGTTTTACAATCGTGAGATCTAAATTGATTACGGTGAACATTCATTAATTTCACAGCCTCCATCCCTGATGAAGAGAAAGCTCTTGCGCAGGCAGCGGCTGCCGCTGTATCAGGTATCATATCGCAGCCAGTTCCAAGTATGCCAGCCAATTTAATAAATCAGGTAATGCGTTTTGTAATATGAAACTGTACAGTTTCTTATCGTTTTACCTTCAATTCCGAAGATCTTTCATGAATTTATATTTTTTTTTAGATTCAAACACTCGGAACAAGCCAAATGATTACTACAATTGATCCTCGTTTAACTGCACTTGGCCTTCCACAGTATCCACCCCTTCCTGCAAACATGGATCCTTCAAAAATTGAGGAAATTCGAAGAACAGTTTATGTTGGCAACTTGGACTCTACTGTAAGTTATTAGATGCTAACGTGGTAGACGCAAATTTTGCTTGAATTGTTTTACTCTATAGAAAATTGCTCTATATGAATTGAAGGTCTTTTTTTTTATTATTTTAGATAACTGCAGAGCAGTTATTGAACTTTTTCAATCAAGTGGGCGAAGTGAAATATGTTAGAATGGCTGGAGATGAAACTCAGCCAACTCGTTTTTCATTTGTTGAATTTAGTGATCAATCATCTGTGGCAGCTGCTCTTCAATATAATGGGGTTGTATTTGGCGGAAGACCGTTAAAGTAAGATGACGATTTATTTCTTCATAGTTACATGTTTAGGGAATAGAAGACAATTTTTGAGCACTTCAAAATACATTTTGTATATGCTCCACCTGTAGAGTCAATCATTCTAACAATGCTATTGTCAAGCCGCAAGCTAAGAGTAATGAGGCTGCTCAGAGAGAAATCGAAGAAGCCATGAAAAGAGTTCGAGAAGCACAGTCCTTGATTACTGCTGCTATTGAACCTGGTATGAAACCTTTTCATTTAATAAATGTATTGTAAAGAGAAGAATATTGATAAATTCAATTCGTTAATATTACAGAGCTTATAGAGAGCAAAAGTAGAAGTCGATCAAGATCGAGGTCCAGGCGAAGATCTCGATCTCGTTCACGTAGGCGGTCTCGGTCACGCCACAGGTCAGTTAATCATTATCAGTGATTTGTTACACTAATAGCTGAAATTCTATGCTTTTTATAAAAGATATTGTAATAAATAGATCGCGATCTCGGCATCGAAGTCGCTCTCGTTCAAGAAGACGGTCTCGAGATCAGAAACGCTCAAGATCTCGCTCTAGACGTCGTTCTCATAGTCCTAAAAGGAAATCCAAGTCATTAGAAAGACGTTCACGGTCCCGTTCCTTGTAAGTTATAAAAATGATAGCATGTGTCTATGAATGCACGTTGAAATGTTTCGTAGAGAGTCAGTAGTCTTTTTGGTAATTATGGTAAATTCATGTTAATCGTGAAACTAGAAAGCGTGATGTTAGAAGGCGGTCCAAGTCTCCACATAAACGTTCTCGAAGTCGAAGCAAGTAAGTTAATTTTTACTATTATTTTTTTACTACTTGCTAAAGTATTCCTCAAGCTATGAATGATTTTTGTATTGCATAAGAATTTTCGCCATTTTAAATGCAGTTATTGCTGATTATCATAAAGTCACTTTATTTCTTGTTCACAAGGGAAAGATCTAGTCGACAAAAGACATCGAGACATAGCAAGTCTTGCAGTCCGAAGCGCAAATCAAAGTCGCCTTCGAAGCCGTCTTCGAAATCATCACGTCATCGAGAAAGAGAGAGGGACAAAGACAGAGATCGAGAAAAAGATAGGGATAAGGATAAAGAGAAAGACCGGGAGAAAGACAAAGATAGAGATCGGGAAAAAGACAAAGATAGAGATCGCGAAAAAGACAAAGATAGAGATCGCGAAAAAGATAAAGATAGAGATCGAGAAAAAGACAAAGATAGAGATCGGGAGAAAGAAAAGGAGAGAGACAAAGAAAAGGATAAAGAAAGAGATAAGCGGGATAAAGACAAGGATAGGAAAAACCATTCTGATATAGTACACCTTGCTGACGTTAAGAAGGAATTGACCGAAGAATCGTCATTTGCCAAAATTGTTGAGCGAGATGATGAAGAAAAGTCTGAAAGCAGTGAAGAGATACCTATTAAAGTTAAAAAAGAGGATGATTATGAAAAACCTTCATCAAGACATTCGGATGATAAGCACAAATCAGATCGTGAGAGGTAAAAAAAAAGACGTGGTTACTATATTCTTTCTTTTATATTAACATTTAGCAACTTGATTAATTAAAATTGATATTTTATTCCAATTAATGCTCAATTTTTTAGTGTGGACAAATCGATTGATGAAAGGAGACCCTCGAAGTCACCGGCTGCATCTTGCAGAAGTCCAGCACCAACAAAGAAGTCAAAGTCACCTATAAATCGACACAAGTCACGTTCACGATCGCGCTCGCGTTCAACACGCAGAAAGGTTTCGCGCTCTCCAATTTCACGACGTAAGAGTTCAAGATCACCAAATACCAGGCATAAAAGTGGTCGTTCACCAAATGTGCGTAGTCGGAAGTCTCCTTCGCCAGTGAAAAGAGGCTCACGTACGCCTTCAAGGCGTCGTTCTAGATCTGTCAGTCGTACATCCAGGACGCCCAAAAGACGATCTCGATCTCCAAGACGACGATCCAAGACTCGTTCTCGATCTAAGTCGCCAAAGCATTCATCTGCAAAGTAGCTGTCTCTTGATTTTTTTTCTTTTAAATACTTTAATATTTTTAAAGTTAATATAAACAAAAATAAAAATATGAATGTTGATTACAGACATAAAAAAGATAAGAAGAAGGAACGAGATAGAAGTAGAGAAAGAGAGCGTGATAAGAAAGATAGAGATCGGGAAAAGGACAAAGATCGAGATCGGAAAAAGAAACATAAAGACAGAGATGGAGAGAAAGAGAGTGAGAAATTGAAGGATATTAAAATCACACGAGACTATGATGAAGAAGAAAAGGGATTTGACAGTGATGGACCTCGCATTACAGTTGATGCTGATGTGGATTCTTCGCAGGTTAGTCAAGATGATTGCAATCATCAGGCTGTGGATATGGAAGTAGAAAGTGACTAATTTTGTTTGAAAAATCGCATTCCGCTAACATATCTTATAAAAGGGGGGTTTATTGTTTATGCTTTGAAAGTCGTACGTTAAGGATTCGCCAAAGTACTTTTGGAGAAGTAAAGTGGATAGTAGTTGATAGCAATTAATTTACGTGTTTGTATTTGGAAACTTGCTAATGTCTTTATTCATGATTTTTAAAGTGACTATCCATGAAAGCTGATTTATTGAAAAGCAAGAAAAAGAGTCGTAGGTGTTTTTTTAAGGGCGATTCCAATAAAAGGACTTCGAGTGAATGACAATGTAATATGGTAATCCTCACTGCTTGTTGTAGCATATTGCTAAAGTCCTATTTTAGGACTAATACAGTGTTATTCTGTTGTTCTCAAAGCACTAGATGTTGGTGCTCCAATTTGATCAACCATAACTCCTCTTTATGCTGAAGATAACTCTTATATTGTGATGTACTAATTTTCGACGCAAATCAGACAAGTAATTTATTATGAACTGGTCAGAATTCGACGATACTTTAGTAGATCATGTTGGTAAGCCCCACTTCCACTTCTTGTATGAATATTGTAGACAACGTTCTGCTGGTCATTACGACTGTACACCACAGAATTGCGTAGCCCACACATACACACAAATTGTAATACATTTGTATCATTTCTAGCTTTATGTGGGTTACATTTTGCGAAGATGATTGTTATTTGGCATAAACTAATTTGTAGGAAGCCTGATCATTATTATTTCAGTTTCGTCGGTTATTCTGCATCGTTTGGTACAGGAAACGTTTTAAAAGAATTCACTTTCTTTTTATGGTGTGGTTCAGAAGAATAAAATCGTAAATCCAAATTTCGTAAGATTAAACTGAAATGCCATATTGCATTTATATTTGAATACAATCCATAAACCACGAGTATGACACTCGTATGGCAACTTTGTGACTTAACAAACACCTTATTAGCCTGTGGGCACATAAGGAATATGTAATAGTGCTGGGAGCTATCAATACCGCTCACCATTTTCAGGTTTAACCTAGTCAGACGTAAAAACCTTGCAGGTAGACTTGGCGTGATGGTTTCCAACATAATCATCATCATCATACCCTTACCCCGCCTATGACAGGGTCGGGTCTGCTGGTTCTAGCCCTCCACTCGGGATTGCTCTAACTGGGGGCACCTGAGCCAGGCGTCTGGAACCCGCAGAAATATTGGTCGGTTTGTTTGTGGGGGGGATGCCAGCCAACCCCACAAATAAGACTGATTGTGATGTTAAAATGATTAATTAGGACTAGCTGTTGTTGTTGATGATGACTGCGAGGTCCATTGATCACTGTAAATACAGTTAATATGGTTAAATTTGATGATAGGCTTCTGCTGCTGGAAGTTCAATTCGGATCACCCATATACAGTGAAACCTGTTTATGTTGTCCATCTTGGGATAAATTGTTTGGGTCAGCATACAGCAGAAGGCACATTTTGGTTACCATCACCATGGTCAACTTTACAGGTTTCACTATATGACGGACGTTTCAATCCAGATTCATTTCATTAATCCGTCAATATGGCCATTACACGTTCAATCTGGCATCAGTTCAAACCAGATTCATTTCATCAATCCGTCAATACGGCCATTACTCGTGCAATCTTTAATCAATCTAGATTACAGAATTAGATTGAACGTGTAAGGTCCGTCTATGTAAAAGCCAAATGAGTTATGAGACTTGTGCGAGTCAGCTGACCACCAATACATTATTCAAAATCAATGGTCCGTATTCACCGTAACTCGTAACAGTATTCAAAGTTAGATTAAAACTGCAACGTCGAGCATGACCTCATTAACTGTCATTTGAATACTTTCAGTTTTGTCAGATGTTCTGGCTATTTAATGGGTTAATGACGGCTATTCAACATTAATTAATTTGACACTAGGGTGCGTTCTACTACGTGCAAAATTTCTTTTTCATAATAGAACATGTAATCCGCCATATTGAGACGATTAACCATCCTGAGACATCGACAGCCGATACCGTAAATACAGGTGTTTATACCAGCTCTGGCACAAACTAAATGTTGCATTGGCGTAATATTCTTAAATATTTACATATAAAATATTTTGAACAAAAAGTGTCTCGCTTCATGTTGTAATTCGAAGCCAACGAGTGTTCCGGCGTTATGGCCAGTTGTGGTTCTTCGAACAGTCCAATTCTTCATAACTGTATTGTATGTCAGTAAATGAAGTACACTTTTTGATTACGGATTATTTACTTAACAATTGTACTTAATTATGTCGAGTTAATAATACAATTTTATTGCTTTTAAAATTTCCTTTTCAATGAAATACGTTAACATTATTCCTAATTACTGAATTGTAATTGTTAACATGCTGTATAGTCCTCACATTGTCCCTTTTTTCTATGCCGTGGCTGTGCCTCCTATTGAAGGCTAGGCCCTCTGCAACCTTGTCCTGAATTTTAACAATTCCCTGGGCGTACTAACGTCCTCACTTAAAATCAAGATATACAAATAGTCCTTCCATTTTGGTCTTGTTTGTTTGTCCCACTAATCCTTTCTTCACAATCATCTGTAATTTTTTACTCTTGACCCATCTTTTGAAGTACACGGCATCACTTAATAATGTTTTTCCTTTGAAGGATACGAAAAAACAGCAATCTGCGGTCATAATAGTTTAACTTAGATATGACCTTAATACTGGAGTAGATAATGTAAAAGCTTGTGAGGAGCTTTTGTGAACCTGACCATTAGATTTCCATGCCTGTAATATACATACAGTACATTTCAATACTTTAACCCTACATATCAAATAACCACCGGAGTTCTAGTTACTTACAACATCTCCACTTCAAATTTATTGTGGGAGGTAATCAACCCTTTAGTAGTCGCATTATTATTGCTAGCGTCGGGTTGCCATGACCCGATTTATAATACAGTACTTGATTATTTAGGTATATACAACATAATCTAATTTGGAAGAAAGGATATATTAAGGACTTATTAACTGCATATGATGATGTTTAGTTACCAGGTAAAGAAGTTCTATTTTTTGCTAAATCTTGTTTATTTGAAATCATCATTGTCATCATACCCTTATCCTGCCTGTGACAGGGTCTGGTCTGCAGGTTCTAGCCCTCCCCTCCACGGGCGGATCTACATAGGGGCTAATAGGGCTTAAGCCCCGGGCAATGAGCACTTATCGTATAGTAAAACATAGTTAATGTTAATAATATAATAATGATTATATAATTTTCATTAATGTAACATTATTGGACTTCAATAAATCCTAGGCCCCTGCTCCACTCCCACCACGTCCCTGTCCACCTCACGCACTACCATATATATCCTTAATTAAGCACAATCTGTTCCCACGTCTGCTTTGGTCTTCCCTTGGGCCCTAATGACCATTGAAGTCAATGGGCCCTAAAACACTAACAAACAATTGGTCTTCCCCTCTCCCGGGTAGTATGGGCATGTGATGAGAAGAGGGGAGGAGGAGCTTGTTAGGCCCACTACAGGAATTCAGGTGGTTGGATGCACTCGAGGTAGAGGAGACCAAAGCAGACGTGGGAGCAGGTTGTCCGTAAGGCAGCGGCGGATTTAGCACTTGAGAGGTCCCAAGCGCAATTGAATTTTGAGGCCTCCCCCCTCTAAATATTTTCGCTAGTCTTACATTATGAATTATACACGCACGGTTTTTTTTTACTCTGGCTTGGGTTATTCAGTTGTCAATTTAATTTAGGGAATACTGATAAATAATTAATTCTTTTCATTATGAAAAAAATAATAAGTAGATAAAATAATTTTGTTTTCATTTTGAGAGTTGAATTTTTAGTCCCCCTTGATTTATGAGACCCCAGGCGCGCGCCTCATGCGCCTGTGCGGAAATCCGACTCTGCTGTAAGGATATGGTATTGTGTGGGGTGGACGGGGACCTGGTGGGAGATGGGCGGGAGTGGGGGACTAGAGCCCGCAGACTCGAATCTGCCACAGGCGGGATAAAAGTATGATGATGATGCTCTGTGATCTCATGTAGCCCCTGGTTAGAATCGGACGTGTCTTCTGGAATCTGTTGAAATATTGTTTTTATTTTTCATCATACTATTTTTACTGATATAATATGTAGTAAATATAAAAATGAGGTAATGTCAGATAAAATGTGGAATAAGTCGTTGAACTTTGAAAAAAGAATTTCAAGTTTGATTTTATTCAATAGCAAGGTATGTTTATACAGCTTTAAAAAATATTTTAAGTATTTTTCTCAATGAATAAATAATTTAAATATAGTAATGAGACATATTTCAGCAACACAGCTGCATTCCATGTGATATATGAACCACTTTTCCTCTACAACAAGCACTTCTGCTGCCGTCGATAGAATTCGAGAGTGACAAAATAGTGTTATCACAACATGTTTCTACTCCACGTTCGTAAGTTTTATTTCCGCAGCACTGAGTATTAGATGATTTTCTCGGAAGTGATTTACCGTTGCAACAAATTTGAGATCGCTGATTATAGATTCCAGTTCCACAACATTGAAAGAAGCCGCTGGATACACCGGGAGGTGGAAGTGAAATTCGTACACCATTGCAACAAATGGACGATTTAGGTTTAAAGTCATCCTCGCTGCAACAACTCCGACCTTTGGCATTCATCGGTATAATCTGTCCATTACAACACTTGTCGGTATTTACATCGTAGGCTTTGCTTCCACAGCACGCATTGGTATGATACAAATCCTCGTAAATGGAATCACCGCAGCACATGTATGCCAGAACATCGTAAGTGCTGTTACCACAACATCCTAAAATGGCAAACGGATCACTATATACTGATCCACCACAGCATCCCTCTTGGCCAATGGTAAAAGTGTCTTGGCCACAACAAGCTTGGTAATCTCCCCATTTCCGATGTAATTTGCCGTTGCAACAAAGATATTCGTCGGGATCATATGATTGATGGTTACAACTCGCGTCTTCCTTTGTACTCTCTTCAGATGATGAAAATTTCAGACGGACTAAAGTGTCGCTGTAGCAAGCAAACCGGTCTCTGTTATACACCTTTCCATTACAACAACCACTGTTTTCATAAAATTTGTCAACTGGCTTGTTGTTGCAACAGATCTGCGTGGGCTCATGATAAACACTATTCCCGCAGCACCTATACTTTGTGAGTTGACTATTATTATTGCGATGTCTTTCATCCAGTGTTACAGGAATAACATTAAAGGTGTCATTTTCGTTTTTACAGCACAAGAATGATGATGTGTCATACGTTTCATTTCCACAACAACTTGTCAGATTTCCGTAAAGTTTTTTCGATATCGTACCATCACAACATACGGACTTACTGGGGTCATAGGTGACGCTACCTGTAATAATAAACAGAGTTTTGTTTTTAAATTATTAAATATTTGAACTATAAATGTCCATCTTGGCATTTTCTTCAGAGCCTGTCGTATATTCAGATGTCGGTCAGCTGGCATATTTCGAGCATTCATCCTTCTATGCTTAAGGGGTAATATTTTAGTACTCCACCCAAGTGAGCATTCACAGCGCTGACCCGAACAAAAAAATAATATGCGGGGCCCGGCAGAGGTGTAATCAGGGTACTTAGCTACAATCTATATAACTAGCGGCCCCCCCCATTATATTGTGACTACTTTCCAAACATTTTGTTTTGCAATCCCTTATCAGTTTTCTGCGGTCCGGCAGACTCGTGAGCTTGCACCGTTCTCAAGCCCCCTCTGGCCGGTCCTGCATTTTGATATCCCAACATCAGTCAGTTGCGCAGGGCCTTGTGCGCTGGCACCCCCGTCCGGTCGGCAATGAGCATACTGATGTTATGGTTGCCTCTCGAAATTGAGCTGAAGTCAACTGTAAATTCACTCTTACTTTTCGGTGCTGCTTCTACTTTATGGAATTTCATAAATTTTGGGCTAAATTCCTAAAACCCAGTCCGTTATGTAGTTCCCAAGTCATCATCTCTATGGGGAAGGGCAATTAATAAAAATTCTAGGGGTTGAAATTAAATATAATCTATCAATGTGTTAGTTCTGTATTTGGATATCATGGCGTCGCAATCTTAGTTGTCATCCTACTCTTCTGCATCTTAGAACACACCCAGGTACAATAATTACTTTTTCTGCCATTTGAGCGAATTGGTTGACAGTGAAATAATGTAAGTCGTTGTTTATCAATGAACACCGAATAGGGAAAGTAAACAGGTTCTAAAATATTAGTTGTTATGGCACTCCCCAAACAAAAAGGGTTAAGTATTTGTTTGGAAAGGGCTTCCTAACTGAACATTTAATATTATTCTACTAGAATGCTGATTTGTACTTCCTTATTGCCTTCCTATCTGAAGATGAATGGAGTGGTAAATTTCATTGACGTTACTATACCTTGACATAGTTGCAGAGCAAGTCCTATTATGACTGCCGATGTGATTGCTTTTAGTGTGCCTTGAACAGCCATGATACTTTCCAATCTGGTAAGTTGGTAGTAGTTCTATAAAATTAAAAAAAAAATATTGCAAATTATTTGGCTTGTGGGTTGTTAAGGTTTTAATTGGTATTTGGTATATTAATTCGTTTGATTTGTTGGTGTTTTAGGGCCCTTCAACTACAAGGTCATTAGAGCCCCATCCACTGCATAGTTCTAATGCAAAGACTGCATAGACACTACACCAATGCGACGTTTTCCCAAGCAGCCACCCATGCCAGTACTAGCTGGGGTTGCGTTGCTTAACTTCAGTGATCAGACGAGAACTGGTGTGTCCACCGCAACTTATCGCTCCCATATTAATTCGTGAGATTTGGTGATGGCTGCTAAAATTTTCACTCATTTAATAGAAAATCACATTTCTGAGTGGGCTATTACTAGAGGACTAAGCTGATAACTAACATCAATCTGCGCCTGATCCAAATCACGTACGGAGGACGTGAGCGAGCCAAAAAGGTATCCTTAATAGCCTATTTTCTAGAATATATACTCTTAAAACGTGGAATAATTACATTCATTCAACTGCTATTTTCAGAAAAAAACACGATGACGTGAGCAATTTCTAGGAATGCATTTTTAAATCGACTTGAAGATCAAATCCTTTTTCCCCTTGTTGCTGATTGCAGAGGTGAATACACTGCATTTGTATATACAGTAGAAAGTCATATTTCTTACCTGCCTCAAGCCAGCTGGTATCCCCTATTAAATCTGTTATTTAAGTGGAGTGCGTTAGAAAAGCTATGATTGGTCAATGAATGCCACTATAGCGATTTAATGAAAGTATTGGAGTGGTTGAATGCAAACCTTAATGATGTAGATGCAGATCACGACTGGGATGGTGAAATAGGTGTTGTGCACGCAATAGGTGTTCAGAAATAATAACTCACAATACTGCCTCGTACACACGCATATATAGGTGCTAAATGTAATGTAGCAGCTCTCAACTACGTTTACCTACATCAATTGTTGTTACTTTTGGGGTGTGAGAAGGAAACCTCCGAAATGTCCTTTCTCCAGAGGAGTTTGGAACTCGCTTCTGGGTGTTAGTTTGACGCCATTGTTATATAATCTATTAATGATTATTTTAGTATAGAAAAAAAACCAATTCTTATTTTACAACGAGATTCGTGATTTTAAAATCCTTGAACACACTCAACGATTACAGAAGACTTGTTGAGCGCACGACTTCACTGATAGTTGAGACAGAATTAACCTTCATTTAGATTTTAAATGAACACAAGCTTTCATATTTGGGTTAGTCTTATACTGAAGTGGGTTGGTGTTATGTTATCACCCTGACTTTCTAGCCATCTACTACATGTCGCCGACAGACATGAGACAGGCCACCAGAGGATCAGTCAGTTCCAGTCCTAGGCCACCAGAATTGAAAAGATTTCCAAAATGAGTTGCGGCCAAGTTGCGTTGGACACACCAGTTCTTGTGAGATCACTGAAGTTAAGAAACGCAAGCCCACGTTTGTACCGACATGGGTGGTTAGTTATCAACTTTGGGTGCTGCAAATTTCCCCTCTCCTTATCCCCTACACCCACCTCCTCCTCACCCGCAAGCAGTTTCCTAAAGGTTCGGTCTGTTATGGCTGCTTGGCTTACTCCCCAACCCATTAGCGTAAAGCCTAGTTCAGTTCAGAGTAATATGAATATTAATGAGATTTTGACGATATGGTCGTTTTTGTTTTCTTATCATTCCAGTCAAAGTTTACCTAGGGCTAGCGCCTGCCCTGCCACAAATGGGACACTAATGTCATTGTTGCTATAAAAGTATCTTACGTAGTGTACCTGAACTTGAATAATACATCAATCAAGTGAGAATTAGCCAACTCTAACAAAGATTCTCTACTCGGGACTGATAGACCTGATAGGGGGCTGCAAGGCATTGAGTGGTGTGTGTAAGATTTGATTTATTTTGCGTCGTCTTCATCATCATCATCATACCCTTATCCCGCCTGTGGCAGGGTCTGGTCTGCGGGTTCTAGCACTCCACTCCTGCCTATATTGCTCTGGCTGGGGTGCCCCCAGTCAGGGCACTGGAACCGCCAGAAATATTGGCCGGGTTGGCGGGGGGGGGGGGGGGGGATGCCAGCCTACCGCACATTTATTTTGCGTCTTTATGGATGAAAATTTTAATTTAGTTTATTAATTGCAGATAGTAAGCTCAAGAGGTCAACGATTTTGGCATTAACATTCAGGTGATGCCCTCACTCCATTTTAAAGCGGAATGCCGAGGAATGTTTCCAATTTTGACTTGTCACCTAAGTTTATATTCTTGGTCACGGTGAGCTAGCGACAAATTAATTACTGGTATCTAGGCTCTTCAACAAAGATGTGCTTATGACCGTGACTTTGCTGTGACCCAGCATTGTGTTTGGCCTCTCTCTTCACACAATAGAGATGACCCGCTATAAACAATGGTCACACACACAACCTTGCAATAGGATGTGATTACAGCAGGTGCGTTATTATGATGCATATTTGGAATCCTATTTGAATATTATAGCGGAAATGTCACTTGGGTGTAAAGTTTACGATTTCTGACAATGACTAACACGTGTTCAGGTTCCCCATCAGGGAAGTCAGCCTGAATTTCCTCTGAATCGTGAAAAATAACAACAGTAATTCAATTACACTGCAATTGAATTGATTGAAAACTTGTTCTAATAGGAATTAATATCTTATAATATTAATATAGCCAACTTATTAAAATATCTGGACTTTATACATACCAATTCTTTTGAAGTCCTGCCAATTTCTTTAACTTTAAATCTTTTCTGTTTTCAAAGTCTGTTTCACAAATGTGCTCCCATGTAAAAAGTTAATGAAGATGTTGGTTGCTTTTATACAAGTGCAACAGTGATTATTAATCATCGGAGGTGATGCAAAACACTGAAGGTTGTTTCGTAAATCAAGAGACACGTCTTTTTATTCTGCCTTCTGTCCCGCCTCCTCAGACTGAAATTTCTGTTATTATATATGTACTGTATTCGTATATGCGCGTAAACCCGTTTTCAGTTTTCAGTTCAACAAGAAATTAGCTATATTTTTCGAAGAATACGTCATAATTTCTTATTGGTTTACTGTTGATCTGCGTTGTTTGATACGCATCTTGATTACAACCTTGACATTGCCAAACTTAAGGCGTTTTTTTTTATTTCTCTTACGTCTGTAGAGTATTGATTAAAGATTTGTAATCGTCGTTTACCTGAAAAGAAGGGTTTAGACAGTCACGATTCTTGACGAAGCTGAATAGGGCTCGTGTGACGTAATGCCGGACATCCTAGACAGTTGCACCACGGTTTTCAAGTCTGAGTGAAGAAAAGTCCAGTGGTAATTGACCATTTCGGAGTAGATAAGCAGAACTTAATTAACACTAACTATTAATATAATGCATGATTCATGTTTTGTAGAAAGGTGGATGCTCTTTCGGTGTCCTCAAAGAGTGGGAAGATTTGGAAAGTGTTTACTCGCCTCGAATTCATTATCAAACAATGGTAATTAAGCAGATGAGGAGTCTAGGAAGTCATCGGTTAAAGTTGGATGACCCTGCCGTCCATTGGGAATTTCTTGGGTCGTATAAGAGGCGTTGTGACCTCTTACTAATGATTTTATTTGAGGTCATTATCATAGCCATATGTTGCCTATTGAAGGGCCGGGTCTGCGGGTTATACCCCTCCAGACAACTTGCTCCCACGTCTGCTTCCAACCAACTGCATTCCGGTAAAGGGCCTTCCTAATTCTATTCTAATCATTCCTATTCATACATACTTTACTTCTTGCACGTTTGTCACCAGTTCAACCCTAGAGAGTACGTCACCATTATTGTCCTGTCCTTCCCAATTGAAAGCTAACTACTCTGTTTTCTATTGCTCCTTTTATATCGTTTAGGCCCTTCTGTACTTGTTCTCTGGAGTCGCTAAGTTTTCCTATACTGTCAGTAAATACCATGCACTGAGGGGCCCATTCTCTTACTCACGTTAGCAGATCCTCCACAGCCAGAATGAAAAGGTATGGACTTAGTGCTGAACCTTGGTGTACCCCAACCTTCGCTTGGAAGCCTCCAGTATTTCCCCAAGGAGACCTTACTCAGGTTATGGTACCATTATACATATCCTGCACTATCCTAACAAACCCTTCATCTACCCCCTTTTTGCGTAATACCTCCCAAAGTACCTGTCTGGAACACTGTCATAAGCCTTCTCCAAATCGAAAAAGATGGCATGGAGATTATTCTTTGCTGTCCTATGCTTTTATTTGGTGTGCTATATATTATTACTCGAGCCCCCGCCTCATCCGCGAGCTGCCTCCTTAGGGTTCGGCCTGTTATGGCTGCTTGGGTTACTCCCCAACCCATTAGCATGACATACTAATTGTATGATTGTAAAACTAACGTTTAGAAAAATTATATATTAAATATGAACGTTTATGCTCTGACAGGGAGAATAGAGTCCAAGTTGCAAGCCTATTGGACCTACAATTAAAGTGAAGGCTGTATATTTGTAACTGCGTCTATCATATGCCCTCTAAGAAAGCTCTGTTCCATTGAAGTGCTTCTAATGTTTGAAAAGCCTGCTGAACAACTTTGAAGATCTACAACATAACCAGGAAGTGCAAGAATTTGTGAAACATTAAATAGATATTCGTTAACCTATTGACAGCAGCAGCCTACAGCTAATTTTTCTTCCGCTTTTAAACACCACAGGGTTACCTATGCTTGTCTATGCTTTTTGACAGTTAAACATTGTCAAGTTAGACCTTAATTCAGGTCGATGTCAAGCGAGCACAGGTTTGGACTGGACGACCCAAAACTATTTAAAATATTATTTGACTATTGTAACCAAAGCAAACGTAGGAGCAGGTAGTACGAAGAGATGTTAGTTTTTTTCTTTTTTTGTCGTTAGTATTTTAGGGCCCTTCAACTACAACTGTTACGCTGTTACGACATTTTTTTGGGTATTAGCAGTACCCATTGTTTCCAAGAGGTCACCCATGCTAGCACTAGCTTGGGTTGCGTTGCTTAACTTCAGTGGAACTGGTGTGTCTAACGCAATGCAGCTTTTACCAAGATATTTGTGTGTTTGAGGTGGATGGGGACCTGGTGGGAGATAGGAGGGAGCGGAGGGCCAGAATCCACAGACCCGACCGTGCCACAGGTGGGATAAGGGTATGATGTTGATGATGAATTGACTATTGTAACCTTCTACTGTTATCTTGAATCTGTTGGAAAGTTTATCTCAGCACACGTGACTGTTCGCCCTCATTTAATAACGGACATGTCATATTGTCCGGATAACATCTAGACGGAGTGGTTTTTCGTGTCCAGTTCTCCATAACAACAATAATTCGTCTAACAAATCATCATGACACGCATAATACGTGTATCCGTAGCATCACGCTAATGTGACATGTGCCAAATAAACTTGCCAAACTTCCCGGAATTCACTGTTTATAATATTTCCTGTTCAACATATTCACGTTTTGTCTCGCATCCTCGCTAGCAAGAACAGTTTACTCACGCCTTACAATCAATTTTTAATGTAATTTATTAAACTTTGTAATTTCATTTTTTGCCCTACTCTTTTTCAAATGCTTTCTTTTTGTTTAGGTTGGATTCTGAAAAAAAGTCAACGTATTTTGTTGAATATCAAGAAAGTATACAGTATATAGAATATATAGTGCCTGTCCTACGACGTCCATCTGTATATTAACTTGTTTCTAGCAGGCAGTTAATCAGTTCAGGACATGACAGAGGTTCTGCTAGGACCAAGAGTCTCAGTATAGGCTGATAGTCCATACACAGTTGTACGTATAAGATTAGTGTAAGCTGTAAATGACACCTACTCTACTGATCATTGCTTTTTTTTTCTTAAACAGCGATCGAGACAGACTTCCCCCTGGCACCTGCCAAGGCTGAATGCCTAGTACCAGCTATAGGTAAAAGACTGGCAAAATCGAGTAGTTCTGAGATTGACATTAAAATTGAAACAACTCGAATTCAATTGAGAAGATAACAAGACAGGAAGGAAGCAGATGATGGTGCAAAACATAAGACATTAAGGCAAAGGATCTCGGATAACGATATTGTAAGTATTAAGGGGCTCTGCAGTACTGGAAAGTGATTACCGGTAATCACAGTTTAAGCAATTCAAAATTCAGTTTTTTTAGCTGAATAACATCTTCAAAGGTATTGATTGATTGGAAAAATACTGCTTTTCCATTTACCGGCCTAACGTCATTGTCAATGTCTTGGCAAACTAGTTTTTATGGGTAGAAGTTTGATGATCTCTTCTGGCAAACATACTGATGAATATCTAAAAAATGTTGCCATTCTAGTTTGAATCATTTGAACCATCTTGTATCTGTACCTTCAGTCCATTTACAGTGCTGACTACTGTATTTGTTATCACAGCTAGGGTCTTTCCCCCCTCTCCCAGAAGCTTTTGATTTGCCTTATTACTGAACATTACAGGCTATTTGTGTAGATTCACATCTAAAAAGAATATTGGGCAAGTATTTCGTGAGAATTCATCCTAGGAAACTTGCCAATCGCTTAAATAGCCGATTTTCCCGTAATCATTCATAATCTGGTCTGATGGCTTCTGGGGCTCACTGTTTCGTATCCTATAAATTTGAGCTTGATATTACCTGAAGTTGGTGGTTTATTTCAGTTTGTTTGTTGGAGTTTAAGGTCCCGTCAACTACGAGGTCATTAGAGACCCGTCCACTGTGTAGTTCTAATGCATATACTGCACAGACACTACACTAATGCGACGATTATTGGGTATTAGCAGTACCCAGCTTTCCCAAGCGACCACCCATGTCAGTACTAACTGGGCTTGCGTTGCTTAACTTCAGTGATCAGACAAGAACTGGTGTGTCCAACGCAACTCGCCGCTCCCGGTTTATTTCAGGTCGATGGTTAATTTGTCTCCATCTTCCCCAACAACTTCGATCAGGGTGCTCCTGGTGCTCACCTGACACCAGAGGACAAGGCATACCTGGGAATTTTGCCGATCTACAGATTCCATGTAGAAACCCACTGCACTCTCTCCAGGATGGAACCTAAATTCGCCACCGAGGCCGGCTTAGAGTGGCATACCTCAGTAGCAACTACTCAAAGTATTCTTATCCCGCTTGTGGTGAGGCGTAACATACGAGTTCTTCCAGAATCCCAACTAAGTCCAAGGCCTATAGCTAACTCTCACGTTTGTTTTTGATTTACCTCCGTCCCGTCCACTGCCAATGATCTGAATCTCTTTGGTGGACCTAACCCATCTCCTTCCCCTCCTCTCTTCTCAAAATATGCTCACACCAGATTCAGTCCTAGATCATCTTATATGCAGTGTCTATTTCTAAAATGTTGTCCACTGACAGCCTTACAGCACCGGATATGGGTGTTACGCCATTGCCTTTCTTGCTGTAGAAAGGTATTTCCGAATTCTTGACTAGTTCTTAGAGAATATTTGTTACACTGCCCAACATCATTTGTGAATTTTTTTTAGCTCAAACCTTTGCATATTTTATTTCGCCTCTAGGAGTTTTCCGTTGTTGGTCACCATAAAGGCATTTGATCCTCGAAATGGAATCGAAGAAAAAGTGAGTCATCAAATTCAATGTGAATGAACGACATCTCATCCCACGAGTAGTTAATAAGGGCGAGATCATCTTCAAAGTTTTATTTCGCCTATTTTAATTTCATAACTGCCCACACTAGTAGTATCTAATGACTTTGTCTGATCATTAGACTCCCCATTTTTCCCGACTTAAGTAGTATCCTTTCTTCCTAACCATCTAACCTCTCAGTCGCTAGGCATGGGTGATCGCTTGCAGTGCCGTCTTAACAGCATTATGGGCCCCTGGACAAAGCAGTGTGCCGGGGCCTTTACAAGAATAATATGTAATTGGTCACTTGACATACACCAATTAGCATGTGGGCCCCGGGCGAGTGGCCGGCGTGCCCATACGTTAAGACAGCACTAATCGCTCGGGGACACTGTGTACTCCTAATACCCAAATCATTCTTTGTTGGTATTTTAGGGCCCTTAAACTGCAAGGTCATTAGAGCCCCTTCCACAGTGTAGTTCTTAGGCAGAGACTGCACAGACACTACACTAATGAGACGATTTTTGGGTATTAGCAGTACACAGTTTTCCCAAGCTACCAGTACTAACTGGGGTTGCGTTGCTTAACTTCAGTGATCGGACGAGAACTGGTGTGCCCAACGCAATTCGCCGTTCCACTCACACCATCCTAACAGCGTAGTGTCTGTGCAGTCTCTGTATTAGAGCTATGCACTGGACAGAGCTCTAATGACCATTGTGGTTGAAGGGCCCTAAAATACCAACAAAACAAAATCAAAGTTACTAGGTCAGCAGTTGAATGAAATCCTCCCAATTCATTATTTGTGATGTAGGGTCCTTTTGTCAGTCTCCGAATCCTGAACACTCGAAGCGGATATAATTAGTATTTGACGATGCCATGAAAATAGATTGTGTGTTTTGTAGCCCTAAGTCCTTCTCTTGTAACTCGGTGCAAGATCACACTGACGGTGTGTGGCAATAATGTAAACTTTCCTTATTTAAAAATTCGGTTTGGAAGATGATTGGTTGTATTGCCGCCAAATCATACAAACCTGTATTTATTTTAAAATTCGAGATACTTCCGGGTCAAGGGTTTCGCATTCAGGATGTTCAACCTGTGCAGAGAACCATTATGAGGAAGTAATGAGTGAAAGGGTTGCGTCGCATGCAAGTGGGTTACTGTTTCATCAATGTGGTGGTGCCATCTGTGATCTATCCAACCAATCTGGTAAGACTGCAGATCTCGCACTCTAACCTTTAATTCTTTTCTTTCAGAGACCCATTCTCCACCTATGGCAGGGTCAGAGTATGGGAGACCCAAATTGATTCGGATGCCTAGGCAACTCAGAAGGGAGGAGAAAAGAAGAGCTATAAAAGCAGACAGAAAATGACGATAAAAGATGAAGATGGAGACTCAGCTGACAAGACAGAGGACTCGGGCGAACTATAGTTTTAGATGATGATCGGATGTCACAATCCTTTCTTCTGCCTCCTGTGATGTGCAGGAATGGGTTCGCCCACATAGTTGAAACGCATTACAATAACTTATTGTCGGCATAATTACTTTTTATCATGAGGTCAATTTGCATCGCCAACTTTAGGGCCGTGTAATAACAACATAATAGACCATCATCATTATCGTACATTTGGCACCTATGGCAAGATTGAGTCTGCGAGTTCAAGTCGGACATGTCAACCCGGACATGTTATGTGTAAGATTGGAGCATTCAGAAAATTCACTGTGAGTGCAGTAAACAACACATGAAGTACTGTTTGCTCATCTCATTTCAGTTCAAAAGAACGGTCCGAGGCAAAAGAAATTATTTGGGACATTAGGAAAGGTGCTGTGCTCTCAAGCACATGTAAAAGTGGTTCCAGATGTTTCAGGATCGAGACAGCCACAGGCGTCATGGCAAACTGAACCTCAATTTTCATTAATATAAGGTACTGTAATTGCGAGTACGTTTCCGTCCATCTAATTTATCATGTATAGTAGGCATGTCAAACTGGGGGTACCCTGAGGGTCACATCGTTAACATGTGCATTCTCATGAGGGCCATGCAGTGCTGACCTCTTTATTTATTTATTTTTTTTTTTTGTAATTTGTTTTTTAAAAGTACCAAGTTGCACTAATGGGTTGGGGAGTAAGCCAAGCAGCCATAACAGGCCGAACCCTTATGAGGCTGCTCGCGGGGGATGAGAGGTAGGTGTAGAGGATGTAGGAAAGGGGAAATTTGCAGCACCCAATGTTCTTTACCAACCACCCATGTTGGTACTAACGTGGACTTGCGCTGGTTAACTTCAATTATCTCACGAGAACTGGTGTGTCCAACGCAACTTGGCTGCACCCAACGTAACAACAAGTTAACATGACGATTGTCGAAATGGTATACGGCATAACAATAGTTTTAATTAAAATATGGCACCCCATTCCAACTATGCAGACTGCATACTACAGGATATCGATTGTGAGGGCCGCAACTCTAGGCTTCTAGGGCCGCCAGTTTGACACCGCTGATGTTTGGTATTGGTACTCGATTACTGCGTCAGTGGTTCCAAATTCCATACAGGATAGGCTTTTTTCGAACGAGAGAGAGGTCCCGAGTTCGCTTACCGTCGGATGAGAAGTAACGGGAGATCCTCTAAGATGTGGGTAGATCTGGGGTAGATGAAGCAAAAAATGCCCGGGTGTAGAAGCTAGCCGCCTCTTTGCTTCGATGGAGTGCCCCAACGAACAGTAGGTCGACGATTAACAAGCATAGGGATTGCACCTTTGGTCGAGCGGCGAGTTGCGTTGGACACACCAGTTCTCGTCTGATCACTAAAGTTAAGCAACGCAAGCCCAGTTAGTACTGACATGGGTGGTCGCTCGGGAAAGCTGGGTACTGCTAATACCCAATAATCGTCACATTAGTTTAGTGTCTGTGCAGTCCATGCATTAGAACTATACAGTGAACGGGTCTCTAATGACCTTGTAGTTGACGGGACCTTAAACAACAACAACACCTTTGGTCAGCAGCCGACTGCGTGAAAATACCACTCAACAGATCGCCCATGTATTCATCCAGAGAGACAAAGATGGGTACCCGACCCTACTATAGGCGGGAAAGGGGTTAGTAGTTGGTTCCATTGTCATTTTTTTGGTATTGTTACATTTCTATAAAGGATTCATTGTCGTGATGGATTTTTTTTTCGTAATAGGTGATCAGACTATCATTATGTCGTCATGAATGACTTATTATCCATACAATATTTGTTATAGTCTCTAATTTCTCTTCCCAGCTTGTCATCCTTGTTAAAAGAAGTTCACCTGAAGCAACCTGCCAATTTTGTAATACTTTGACATTGAAGAAGAAAATACTAAAATAACCAATAGATGTTCAGAGAATAGGGAAGTTGTCCACTCAGCATGAAATAGAGAGAAACAAACTGGGTAGGGATTGGATTGTTATCTGAAAATGATTAATAATTTTGGGATTTCAGCGTTACAACCTGGAGCACAATAGGCGTCTGTCAAAAACTTTTGGCTTTCCGCATTCCTCATTTTTTCCTACTCCTGACATTAGTCTCCTATCCACTATCAAGGGGAGTGATTTCTTTTCTGTAACTGAGAGGATAATCCAAAGTGACGTGAAGTGTTGATATAGCATGCACACACCGTCCGGATGTCCATCCGAAACGGAAAGTGCACTTTGAAGTCCCGCGAGAGGCCATCCGCCTCCGTGCCAGTGAACTTTAGGACAAAGGCCAATTTCAGAAACATTTGGTGGCGGAACAAATAATTGTACTGTATTTGTAATCATGGGAAAATCAGATTGCATCTAAGGGGATGAGACAAATGTTTGTCTTCAGCTTTTGTTTTCTTCTTTCCTTTCTTCAGTCTTCAAAGACAGCTAGCTCTTGTGAGGCAAACTGAAAAGATTACTAGACTGCTCGGTCTGAAAAATCGGATGAGTCCGGACTCTATGCTTGTTTGTAATCTAAGTCAGTCATCTTTATATTTTTCTTAGAATACGTAACGCCGCGTCTACCTGGAACTCTGACCCAAGTCTACAGGAGATCAACGATAGCCGGGTTTACTAAAGTCTTACAGGTCTGTCAACTGTCACAGATTTATTTTGTTCCTAATCACTGCGTCCTTAATCACTCTTCTTTTATGATATTCAAGTCTACTCAGTCGACCTTGGCTTTTCATGTTTTTCTGCAATGTGGCCCACCCTTAAATAGAAGTGCGCTTCATCAAAAATTGGCAGACAGAAATAGTCACCTGCACAGTTTCTTAGAGTGCTCTATCCTCCTGAATATACAGTATGCAGGTACTGCTAATGCCCAAAAATCGTCTTAACAGCGTAGTGTCTGTGCAGACTTTGCAGTAGACGGGGCTCTAATGACCTTTGTAGTTGAAGGGCCTGCGCCCGTGGGCTACTTTTCCCCTGTTGATACGTCTCTGAGTGGCAGGCCGCATATTTAAACTACATGGTATTGATTGTGCGTGCCACAACTCTAGGATTCATTGTTGTTTGTTGGTGTTTTAGGGCCCTTCAACTACAAGGTCATTAGAGCCCCGTCCAGAGACTGTGCAGAGACTGCACAGACACTACACTAATGCGACGATTTTTGGGTATTAGCAGTACACCCAGTTTTCCTAAACGGCCACCCATGTCAGTACTAATTGGGGTTGCGCTGCTTAACTTCAGTGAAGACGAGAACTGGAGTGTCCAATGCAATTCATCGCTCCCTGTAGGATTCAAGGGCCGCCATTATGACACCCTTGGCTTAAATTCAATGCTGGATGATAATTACGTTAGTGACATTGGAACGTGTGCGTGTGGGCCACAGAACTACAGCTCCTTATTTCAAATCATGAAATAAATGAAGTAGTCTTGTTTTCTTACCAACTGATGTTTTTTTTTCTAGTTTATCACGCAACAAGGATTTGAAATTTGGCAGTCATTGCAACAAGAAAACTAAATTGAAATGGTGAAGTAAGCGAACTTGCTGCTGTCAGCAATATGAAGTAGCAACATGAAGCTAGCTGTCCATCATTCGGGATTGAGTGCATCCCGACGTTTTCATTGTCACATTGAAGAAAGAAAACAAGGTTGGAAGACTTTGTTCATTTCGACCTACACCTCCACCCTGTTCAAAAGCCTTCATATTATCTTTTTTTTTCACATTTCTTTGTGATAGTATCAGCGATCCGTTTTATCAAAGGACGTCAATATTTTAGTGAAAAGATAAATGGTGCAAAGGAAAAACCAGTTCGTGTGACATCTTCCTACGAATTGCTTTTTTTTTTATGAACACGATAACACTTGTTCAGGTATTTTTTAACTGTGTATATAAATAGTGAAGGAACCTGTCAGACGTGAACCGGTCTCGAGTTCATTGGTGAAACAGTCAGCAAAATGTTACCAAACTTTTGCATCACGCTCCCCATTGTTGTACTCTTGGTATTTTGTCCACTGATTGCTTCAGTGTCTAAGTATCCACTGTTAATCGTGGTGTCCTTCGACGGATTTCGATGGGATTATTTGAACAAGACCGAGACGCCGAATTTCGATAGCATAATCGCTAGTGGAGTCAAAGCACCGTGGATCGAAGCCCGATTCATCACGAAAACGTTTCCAAATCATCATTCAATTGCCACTGGACTGTATGAAGAGACGCACGGTATTGTGGCTAACAGCTTCTATGACCCTGTACTAAACGACACATTCTCTTTAAGTGACACTGGACCAGAATGGTGGGACACTGGAGCAGTACCAGTATGGGTCAGTAGTATTGTGCCAGGGCATACAAGCTCATTAGTCTTAAATCTTTAATGTCTTCCGTCTGCATTATGGTTTCAGGTTGGCAACCAACTCAGCAATTCAGATCGATACAGCGGAGGAATGATGTGGCCCGGGACAAACGCCTGGATCAAAAATCAGACAGCTTATCATTTCCAAGTATATGATAACACCATGCCTTACAATCAAAGAGTTGACCAAGTAATTCAATGGTTTTTGGATGCGGATACTCCAGTCAATTGCGTCTACATGTATTTCGAAAATCCCGATTCAGCCGGACATGACTTTGGCCCGGATTCTCCAGAAGTAGTCGCTGAAATTGAGCGAGCAGATGATGTTGTTGGTTATTTGGTGGACAGTTTGAAAAACGCTGGTCTTTTCGACCAAATTAATATTATAATTACGAGCGATCATGGAATGACTGATGTTCCTGCCGAAAATACCATTGACCTTACCACTCTGATGGACACTTCAACGTTTCAGGCGTATGGATCGTCTCCTGTATGGGGCATTCTTCCTAATAATGGTAGTAACGCAAGTAGTTTGTTGTTCTTTCCAGAGCCGGCCTGTGAATAAATGGGGCTTGGTGCAAGGCCGTGGGACCTTATTTGGCTACACTGTTTGCCAGTGCCGTAACGAGGGCGTGGCGAAGACGGCGGCCGCTACGGGCGCAACTGGGTTTGAGGCGCAAAAGTTTTTAAGTTTTTTGTCATTATTGGGTTATGGGGCGGCGAAGTTAGACACTTGCCACAGGCGCTTCATACCCCCGTTCGGCACTGCTGTTTGCACACCCCTTGGGTCGGTTCTGGTTCTTTCTGTTTATGAGACTAGTAACAGAATTTTTTTTTTCGTATTTTTAGGACTTGATGACGCCGTTTATGACTCGTTAAAAAATTTATCGTCCAACTTAAATTTTGAAGTTTACAAAAAAGAGGACATCCCTGAGGTGTATCATTATCAAAATAATCGTAGAATTATGCCCATTTTAGTGGTTTCTGATGACCACTGGGACATATTTCCATATACACCTTATCCTCCAAGTGAGTAATAACTGTCTTTTGCAAACAAAAAGGCATTTCGCCGCCTATGGTGGTGTCGGTATCCCTGAACTTGGCAAGAATGAGGGAAGTAGAGGTAGAATGGACAAGACAAAAGACTGGGCGTCGTCTAAAAGGATTATGGATTAGGTCGACAACCGGACAGACGGGCTGGACAAAGAATTAGGCCCTAGGAACGTTGGGTTGGGGTGACGGCGCGTTGGGTCTATTGGGGAATGTTCAGTATCCCTTACTCGGCCATTTAAAACCACTTTTCCGGGACGTTAACAGATTTCTACTTTTCTATCCTGTCGCTTACTGTTCTACTATTCTGCTTCTGAAACTTGGGTTGATGGGTACGCGACTTCGCATCAGTGGGATAAAGGATTAGATAAAGACTGGGCAATCCTTTTTTGTTACCTCGTACGACATTCAGGGATGATGCAGAGGGCCTTCTATACTCCACCCCGGATAAGTTACACGGGGACTCGCCATCATAGAGTTAATAGTAATTTGAGAAGAAATTCTTAATTTTATTTCTTTACAGGTAATCCAGTTACTGGAAATCACGGTTACAACAATTCGTTGACGAATATGCACCCCTTTTTCATGGCTGTTGGGCCGGATTTCAAGACTAATTATTTAACGAGTTCCTTCCGAAATATTGACATCTATCCGTTAGTTTGCTGTTTGTTAGGTATTCAACCGATGCCTAACAACGGTTCCATGGACAATGTCAGGGATTTGCTAAATGTTCCTGATTTATGTCCATAAATTTTAACAACTCCTTAGTCTTCGGGATGGAGGAGAAGGTTTCTTTCTTTGACCCTTTTTTTTGCCGAATATTGTTGTAAATAATTGGTGATTAAGTGTCAAGCAGTACTTGTTTTTAATCCGCTTTCTGTTTCCGGTTATGTAACTGATTTCTTTTGGTAAATTTAATATTTGACACGCTAAAAACAGAAACACGACTTATTGTGCAATCGGTTTGGGACACATGAGAAACCACGTCTAAAAGAAACCACCTCGATCCAGTATCAAACCTGGAACCACTAACGCAGTAATCGAGCACGTTACCTCGTGCGACACCGAGGCGGGTACAGGGGCTCCTGTACCTGGAAATATATTCAACATTCATCTTATGGTCCAGTAACCCGCCGCGGTGGCGTAGTGGTTAGTTCACTCGGCAACTACGCCGAGTAGTTCTAGGTTCGATACTGGACCTTGGTGGGTCGGCTTCTTTCGGGCGAGAGAGAAGCCGGGAGTGTGCCTTCTTTCAGATGAGAAGTAAAACCGAGGTCTCATGTGGGTGTACGATAACGCTTGCGAACTCTCTACTGCGCAACGGGTAGATGAGGCAAAAATTTCCAGGTGTAGGAGCTCGCCCCCTGGCGTCGGTAGAACTCCCCAACGAACACTAGACCGACGATAAATAAGCGTAGGGGTGCAGCTTTGGCCGGCAACCGGCTGCAGAAAAAACTATGTCCAATATATCACCCTGTGTCCATTCAGAGGGACAAATGGGTACCCGACCCTGCCATAGGCGGGAAAAGGATTAGGAGTTGCTTTTTTTCATCTTATGGTCCAGTGCTGTCCTCTCTCCAGCATAGATTGGTGAATGGAACGAAATAGGCAAGGTTTACTCCTGTCATTTTTAACCTTGGTGAAAATCGTGGAAAATTTTTAAATGGCGAACAAAAAAGGTGTTTTGGTTGTCATTAAAACGGTGACAATAAAATACTCTTTGATGTGAAAACAATTCAAATGACGCGGCAAGCTGGATTATGACGCACCACGGAAAGGCTGTTGATTGGCGATTTTTTTTTTCTGTGGCATTCTTGGAAATGATTGTGCTGTGTATAATACACTTCCCCACGTAGGTCTAGTCATCATCATCATACCCTCATCCCGTCTGTGGCAGGGTTGGGTCTGCGGGGGAGCGGCGAATTGCGTTGGACACACCAGTTCTCGTCTGATCACTGAAGTTAAGCAGCGCAATCCCTGCTAGTACTGACATGGGTGGCCGCTTGGGAAAACTGGGTACTGCTAATGCCTTAAAATCGTCGCGTTACTGTAGTGTCTGGGCAGTCTCTGCATAAGAAATATGCTGTGGACGGGGCTCTAATGACCTTTGTAGATGAAGGGCCCTAAAACACCAACAAGCAACAACAACGGGTCTGCGGGTTCCAGCTCTCCACACTTGCCTATCTCCCACCAGGTCCCTGCCCACACCACGCACTACCATATCCTTACGGACAACCTGCTCCCACGTCTGCTTCGGTCTCCCCCTGCGCCAGGTGCTTACATCCACCTGCATCTGTAATGGACCTAATGTGCTCCTCCGGTCTTCGCATTACGTGTCCATACCACTTCAATCTACTCTCCCTCATTCTTTTCCCATAATGTCCCCTACACCTAGGCTACCTCAAATATACTCATTCCCAAGCTCTCGACACCCTACTCATGTACCGCAGCATTCGCATCCTGGCTACTTGCATTCTATTTACGTGGCTCTTCGTCACTGCCCAACACCCTGATCTATATAACATAGCTGGCCTAACCACTGCCCTGTAAAACCCCCCCTTTCAATTTGATTTGGACCCTCCTAGCAGACATTGCACATCTCCATCTCAAGCAGCCCCCATTGATTCTAGGGATGACATCCGAATCCATCTCCCCGTTGCTCTGGAACACGAACCTAAGTACTTTACCTCTTGCACCTTTGTCACCAGCTCGCCCCCAGAGTACGTCACCATTATTTTACTGTCCTTCCCAATTGAAAGCTAAATACTCTGTCTTTATGTTTATCTTTAGCCCTCCCTCTTCTATTGCGGCTCTAACATCGTTTAGGCTCCCCTCTGCTTGATCTCTGGAGTCACTAAGTTTCCTTAGATCGTCTGCAAATAACATGCACTGAAGGGCCCATTCTCCTACTTCCGTTAGCAGCTCGTCCATAACCAGAATGCCTCCCAAACTACCTGCCGTGGAACACTGTCATAAGACTTCTCCAAGTCAACGAAGATTGTATGGAGATCTTTCTTTGCCGTATGAACCCAAACTGATTTCCCCTGACCAGTGGCGTCACTAGGAGAGCGCGGGCCGCACCGGGTGACACCATTCACAACATGACAAATGGGGTGACACCAAAACAGAAGGAACAAAGCGGCATTTTTTCGGGAGAGGGGGGGGGGGTGACACCAACCCTGGCGACGCTTCTGCCTCTGACACCAGTTCTAGCCTGAAGGCGACATTCCATTACTCTCTCCCAGAGCTTCATAGAATGGCTCACAAGTTTTGATACCTCTATATACAGTATAGCCCTTGAAGAGTGGCAGTATCCTGCTGTCACGTCATGCAGAAGGCATTTATCTCCGGCAGCTATCCCATTGAGCCAGCCATCTCACGTAGGTCTAGTTGAAGTACTGAATTCAAAAGCGTAACATGTTATTTGATTACGTGAAAAATTTCATGTCATTTGCTTTCGTGAGCAACCAAATGGCGGTCCTTTTAATTAAAGAACAATTTTCACGCTCTGCATACGTCACGATCACACTTTACACCTGTTGCCGCCGCCGCTACTTCACTGTGCTCAGATTCTAAACTCTCTTTTTCCCCTATGTAGTTCATTATTTTAATCATATTGGCATTACTTACGTCCATTGAACTCCAGAACAGGAGACGTGCTGTAAATTGAAGTAAGAATACCTTTAACAAACTCCAAATCAAATTTTTGAGAGAGATTTTTAGTCTTGTTTCCAAGGTTACGTACGAAACTTTGCTATTTTGTCGATAGGTGGCGCATCGAATTACCTTTACTGTACACATCCGAAGAAACGCTTCAAAATGGCGGGAAGAACTGGTAAGTGAATTCTGAAAAAAAACATGTAAAATGAAACCGTACGTATTGGTGGTATTTTTTTTTACTTATCTTGGAATAGTGGCAATTAAACAAAGAGACTGATTTTAAATTATGCAATGTGAACATTTCCATTTCTTGGTACCCAATAGGAATTTAATATAATAGGGTGTAGGGCATTATCATTATGGTTACCTTGCAATGTTAATTTCATTAACGTTCTTAACATGCCACATAGGTGACAATAATAATTGGCAGCCTATTAATTCAGTCATTCAAATTCTAACAGTATTATGAATCTTAGGAGTGTCAGAAGAAGTACTGGAAAGCCAAAATCGGCTGATGGCGGAACAGCTGTCAAAGAAAGTATCAACGTTAAAATCAGTGAGTATGAGTTGGTGTATCGAAAATGACGTTCGTCTAAAACGCCACTTGTGGATTCTGTGGAATTTTTTGTGGTGTAGTGTTAAAGCTTAGTCGTATTGCGATATTTTTTTTTGAATATACTGTCGAAGAACAATAAAACGTTGTGATGAATACAAGAATGTAATTTAAAGTTATATGAACATATTGTGGCTTCATTGCTCTATGAATTTTTCTATTATCTTATCACTTATGTTATTGAAAGAAAGTATCAAAATGCCTACTGCAATTCTATACCTATGCTTGACCAGGTTTTGCTTAAACCATTTGCTGCTATTTTCTGTTTTTAGATTGCATTTGAGATGGAAAATGACGTAAAAGATGATGTGAGACTTTTAAACTATGTTGTAAGTTCCTTTGCGTAAAAGACAACTTTTACAATTTTTCATTTTATTACTGTTACATATTATTTATAAATAAATGATAATTATTCTTAGGAGTTATTCTATTAATAAAATTATTTTTGAAACATACATACTAGGCATTATTACTTATAATTTCAGTTAAGACGATCGATTTATTATTTTATATTCATTTTAATAGGACGACGATTTTGATAGTGTCAAAGGATTTCTATCTGGCAGTATGCACAGAGTTAATAAAATGATTGGCAGAGGACGAAGCAATCGTAAAATTATGTGTTATATCAGTTTATTGTTGGTTATTGTATTTATTATTGTGTTTTATACATTAAATCGAATTATGTGATGCTTAAGAAGGTTGTGCTGAAGCAAAAGCTCGTCGATAACAATAACTACTAAAAGAATTTCAGAGTAGAAGTTTTGCCACTGTATATTAAAGAATGCTTAAGTAGTGAGTCCTTTAGTACTTATCCAACGATCGACCCTGAAATATTGCAAGGCCAATCTCCAGGTAAGTATGTGCTATTTTATTAGATCGTTGAACTAATGTTGCTCTGTGTTTCAGGTTCTGTTTAGTTTACTCTCACGTTGCCTGATAGCTCCTGTGCTTTTAACTGTTTTCCAGTGGGTTAGTGGAATTTAAAATCGTTTTGAGCTTACTTAAAATATAAATCTTTATAATAATTAGCTTTCACAACATTTACTTCCTAGATAAACATTTTCTCATTTAAGATTGTTGGTAGCTGTCCTGCCACTAAGCGCTCTGGATGGTCTTACTTGTGATTGTTGACGTTTGATTGAGAATGCTGCTAGTTATTGGCATTACTCGTTGGCATTTCTTGTTGGCATTACTCACTCGTTCAATAGACTTGGGGAAAAAAAATCCACAAGTCTCTGATACATCTTAAGTTGTGTTTGGTAGATTTTATTATGCCAATTTCTGACATTGAACCCAGATAATGTGTTGTCTAGTCTTTGCTACTTGTGTGCATGATCACAAAAGGTTGGCGGCTATTATTCACCTTTTCGATGGCAAATTTTCACATTTCTCTACTTTTATCAATTATTTTTGTTTTCCTGACTGGATTGCTGGAACTTATTGGTAACAAGATCTACAACATGAGGTCAGGTGATAGTTGTAGTAGTTGGTGCAAGTTCTACACAAGGTTTATAACTCACGTTACTTGTTTTAGGAAATACAGAATGTTTCTCTGTTAACTATATTTGAAATTAATTTTTATTGCATAATCAGCCGAGATCGGTGATTAGATCCATTTTATGTAACTAAGAATGCGATTGTATTCGAATTAATTTATTCATTGTTCAGTGCAGAGAAGTAATGTGCTGGCGGCGTGATAATAACTTTTTTGATATCATTCAATTTGTTAAAATTATTTTGTAGTATTTCTTGCTTAGACAACATTTTCAATGCACTTTTTTTATCATCAAATTGCTTGAGATTATGAGAACAATAAGTCATCATTAGTTACTTAGATAACCCTGAATGGAAGGTGAAAATTTAGGATTACTCAACTCTTGTTTTTAGGAAGAAATGAACCAGATTACAAATTTATTTATATACGTTATTCACTGTCAATATTTTGGCTTGCTTCAGAGATAATTGTTAAACCAATGTATGATTTTTATATTTATCTTCTGCAGATCTTTGAATGGAATAGGCATGGTGCCAAGTATTGAAATTTTAAGCTCGCTGTCAGTTCATCACTTCACTAACTACACCCCCTTTTTTCGTTGCCAAAATTGAAGTTCTGAACACGTTGTTTCGTAGTAGCACTTATTCTCTTTAAGGTAGGGTGGCAAGATCCTGCATTTGATAAAAGTTTGTATTGTGATGAATGCGTGTGTGTGTACCTAAGAGTCACACAAAATGATTTCATCCTGTAGGTTTCTGTAAATGCGCAAAACCACTTACACTTCGGTATTGAGTAAGTTTAATTAGGTGCGGCATTTCGTTTATTCTTTTGAAATATATATATGTGAAGGTTTGATATTGATTTTTTGGGGTTATAGTGAACTTATTTACTCAACTTAAGTGCACATTCATTACTGAAAATATGAGGAAAATACATTGGGACATTTTATTTATGTACACAAGGTTATTATTCGCTCAGCATTGTCAAATATAAAAATTATAAAGTGTATCTCAAGTATGAAGAAGATGCATATAAGTCAGTTACATTATTATAATATATCCGTATTGATTTACAGGTGTGTTTATTTTAAGGAAATGTAAAGAATGCCGCTAAGTCTCAAGCACACAAACCTTCCTCTAGAAATTTGGCAACTACCTTGGGCTAGATCACAGCAACATCGCCTTGTAAATTAGCAGCTATCAGGTAGAAAAATAAATGAATAGTTGATAAGATGATTAAGACTAAACTGAATTTCTCAATTTCTTCGTATCCACTTAGTGGGCCGAAGGATTGAGTTCAATTCCCATTCTTTGGAATGTATTTGTGCTATAATTGTTATTTTTTTTCCTCACGCTTTTGCTCATTGGTACTTCGAAGGACGCTTGTCTGTTGTGCCTAATCCCCAAAAAATTGCAGATTTCATCGATTGCAAGTTTAGATTCCAAGGGAATTGATCTCAGGATCAATATCTGAGTAGATGCTGATGACCAATCATATCTTTTTTTTGATAAAGGATGGTGTTTTCAAAAGAGGGCTTAAATGAAAACATTACGAAATAGCCGACATTTTTTTACTCGAAATTTAATTGAATTTCTTTTTACCTTTTTATATAATTTGACACATTTGTTAAATTGTTGATATACATTATCACCCTCAAAATTTGATTAACTTTTTCATTTTAAAAGGCAACACCCAAATGTTTACAAAGGAGTCGACTAAACTTTTTCATTCAGTTTCCTTCTTTGTATAAGTCCTACAAAGGAGTGAGTACCCTTCAGGAAAGCTTTAAAAATCATTATTTGTTCAGAAAAATAATAATTTTTGTAATTACTTCAGGTGATGGATTAGAGGAATAATGTCCACGACTAGGTATTTCATCATATTTTTTTAAAATTGGTATCAAGATGGCATGGCGCACTCACTGGAAATCAGGAATTCAACACCAATTGATTCACAAAAGCAAACTCAACTGTTAGCAACTTTGCAATGGTAAGTCCGTTTTTTTAAAAAAAAAATGTTTTTATAATTTTCAACTTGAATGTGCACTTAGATCTGAAATGAATGTTTCCAATGTCTTTCCCAACCACCACATTTTGCCGATCTACCCATTTATTTTCCTTATAGAAAGGGTTATTTTATGTGGTCCAGAATAGGACTATGGCTTTATTTCCCATGTCGAGACAAAATACATTTCATAACGCTATCTTCTCATCCGAAAGAAAGTTTGAGCGGCTTATTGGGTTGGACACACCAGTTCTCGTCTGATCACTGAAGTTAAGCAATTCAACCCCAGTTAGCACTGACATGGGTGTCTGATTGGGAAAACTGTGCACTGCTAATATCCAAAAATCGTCGCATTAGTGTAGTGTCTGTGCAGTCTCTGCTTTAGAACTATGTAGTGGACGTTGCTCTAATGACCTCGTAGTTCATTGAAGGGCCCTAAAACACCAACCAACTGAAAGAAATTATTCATTTCGGCTAGAATTGAACCCGCGTCAATTGATAATAGATTTGTCTCTTGTCCTTGTGAATTGTGAGCTTGATTCTGTCCAGGTGATTTCGTTCGTGTAAAAAAGAAACTTCTATTTCGTCTTCCGTCCCAGATGGGAATTATCCCATGTACAAACTCAGCTTCGGTGTCGTTTAGATAGTGCCCAGAACTAAGAAACTATTATGTTCTTATCCTTACGATTTATTTTAATAACTTGATACTTTAATTTAGGATTGATGAAAATTATGAGTGGTCCGAAGGTGTTTGTGTCCCACGATGTGTACTTTATCAACACTATCAAGATTTTTGCTCCAAGCAGGGATTTGTGTGCATAGGAGCGGCAACGTTTGGCAAGGTTTCTTCATATTTCATTTTATCCTAGATTATTTTTCGTATCTTTAAATGACAAGAAGTTATATCCATTAAAATTAAACTTAAAAATTTAGTTAAAATAATTTCACTTTATTTAGGTAATTCGTCAACGATTTTCTAAAGTGACTACTCGGCGGCTAGGGACTCGTGGTCAGTCCAGGTGAGCAAAACAACAATGACCAATATAGTCTCTCCATAAGGAAAAAAACATTTGAATCCAAATCTTATTAATTGATATTAAAAATAGGTATCATTATTATGGAATTGGGATCAAGAAAACTTCTCTGTATTATAAACAAGCTTATACAGGAAAAGGATTGTCCAGGTAAAAATTAATTTAACTTTGTGTTTTGAAGTTTATTACTTTCATCACCCAGGGGCGGATCCAGAGGCGAATCAGAGGGGAGCACTTAAAAAAAAGTGCACCCCAAATATTTTTAAATATTCAAAATCCCTTAGTATAATTCTAGCTAGCAATTACAATAGGACCTCTACTACCTCTTAGACAATGTCCTCTCTTCGGTGGTTTAGCCAGGGAGCGGCTTATTGCGTTGGACCCACCAGTTCTCGTCTGATCACTGAAGTTAAGCAACGCAACCCCAGCTAGTACTAACATGGGTGGCCGCTTGGGAAAACTGGGGGAGCGGCGAGTTGCGTTGGACACACCAGTTCTCGTCTGATCACTGAAGTTAAGCAACGCAGGCCCAGTTAGTACTGACATGGGTGGTCGCTCGGGAAAGCTGGGTACTGCTAATACCCAATAATCGTCGCATTAGTGTAGTGTCTGTGCAGTCTATGCATTAGAACTACACAGTGGACGGGTCTCTAATGACCTTGTAGTTGACGGGACCTTAAACTCCAACAAACAACAACAAATTGGGAAAACTGGGTACTGCTAATACCCACTAATCGTCGCATTATTGTAGTGTCTGTGCAGTCTCTGCACTAGAACTATGCAGTGGATGGGGCTCTAATGACCTTGTAGTTGAAGGGGCCTAAAACACCAACGGAACAAAAAAAGTGATTTAGCCAACTACAGATCGGACTGGCAGTATAGAAATGGGAATAGCAACTGCAAAAATGCTTCATCAGTTGAAATATGCGCCCCATTGAGGCACTTAGGGGGGCATTGCTGCATTGCTCCACCCCCTGGATCTATCCCTGTCATCACCTTGATCTTTCGCAATTTATCACATAAGTTACTCGCATTGTGGCAATTTAAAACAAACCGATTTTATTAACAAATTTTACTTTCGAGTAGATTTTCCGGTGTTCAAGTTAAAACTGATGTAAGTTGATATATTTAATTTCTTATTCTGCTTAATGATAATTCGTAAAATATATTTTCAACTAATAGTTTTCAAACTTCCATTCATGACTAAAGTCTTCATCAAAGAAATATTCCTTAAGCTCAAGACATGGAACTTTGTTGCCAACATTTCCTAATTTTGAAGATGTTGTAGCCACCACCAATTTAGATGAAATAAAGGTTAGAAATATCGATTTTTTTTCTTGTTTTCACTATTTCAACTTAACTGGGTGGTTTACTTGTTGCCTGCTTGATGGTACGACCATGTTCGCCGGTTCAATCCTGGCCAATGTGGATGAAAGCCCAAAGTGCTCCTTTCGTCGGAGGGCAAGTAAAGCCGTGGTCCCGTATTTTAAAATATACGTGTAAATCGCAAAAAGTCCTAGGTGTAGGCGTAGAAGCGTAGGTGTAGGAGCCAGTCCGCTGGCGTCAAGTTCAGCAGCTCACCGGTGTATAGTGAGATAATTAAATACCCGACCCTGCCTTTGGCGGAATAATGATTATTACTATAGTAACTCCTAGCCGTTTCACCCCCTATGGCAGGGTCGGGTCCCATCTTGTCCCTCTCAATGCACACAAGGATGATATATTGGACAGTGTTTTTCTATTGTTCGTTGGGGAATTTCACCGACGTCAGGGGACGAGCTCCTACACCTGGAAATTTTGCCTTATCTACCCGTTTCATAGTAATGCGGGTTCTTTTACGTGCAAATGAAATCGTAGACTATACGGAACCTCGATTTTACGTCCCATCCGAAGGAAGGCTCATTGGGGGCATCTCTCAAAGAAGCTAGCCCACCTCGGTCCACTATGGGAGCGGCGAATTGCGTTGGACACACCAGTTGTCGTCTGATCACTGAAGTTAAGCAGCGCAACCCCAGCTAGTACTGTACTGACATGGGTGGGCACTTGGGAAAACTGGGTACTGCTAATACCAAAAAATCGTTGCATTAGTGTAGTGTCTGTGCAGTCTCTGCATCACAACTATGCTGTGGACGGGGCTCTAATAACCTTTGTAGTTGAAGGACCCTAAAACACCAACAAACAACAACAACAACAATCGGTCCACTATCGAACCTAGAACCATTGACGCCGTTACAGAGCACGCTACCCACTGCGCTACCAAGGCGGCATCGATGATTGCTATAACTAATTTAACTAATGTTTATGTTTGTAGGCAAAGACATTTCTTGTAATGTACAGAGCACATTGCCAGAGGATTTTAGATGCTGTAATCGTTGCTAATTTTGATGAGGTATTTTAATGATTACTTATTTCGAAATATAAGTTACTATTTAGTAGTAATAATGCTCATTTTTTAATTAAAAAATAATTTATTTAGATTCATAAATTCCTATTACATTTTTGGCAAGGAATGCCAGCACATTTACGTGAAAGTCTGAAATCGGAAGTCGTGACAAGAATAGTTGCTGCTTGTGATGTCTTACTTTATAAGGTTAAAATATTCTTATTTTAAAAAATATAACCCTATTCACTCCAATTATTGCACAAAAATGTCCCCACATGAATTTATTTAATATTTTTCACTTTACTGCTACAATTTTCCCTCACTGGTGAAATGGTGAGTTGGGCTTCACCTGCTGTAGACCCCTACATGTGACTGGAGTTCAACTTCCAGATGTAGCAGTGGAATTTTTTGGGGGGGATAACTATTGTACTCGTTGTAAAATGTAATGCTAAAAATTTTTAATTTTATTTGTGTTTTTTTTTGTTGCAATTTCCAGGTTATAAATGACGTTTTGATACCCCCTAATATTCAAGATGTTCCTGAAAGGCAAGTTGGCATTTGTAAAAACATGCCATTGACGATTACTATACATAATTATAAACGAGATTCTATATTAAATTTAGATTATGCTTAATAGTTTATATCAAGATATCCACTCGTTTATTTGTCATTTATTAATTTGGTTGCAAGAGTCTCTCGAAGGATGTCCAACGTTTTTGAAATCCAGTAAGTTGGAAGGTAATTTAAAGAAAAATTCTTTAAGAAATTATGATCGTCTTATATATTTACTGAATTTTTATCTGAAAAAAGTGACAACATTTTCATATTATTCGCCAAAAGTAATATTAGATAAATAACGGGGTTGGACTGGGCCATAAGCGGTAAGCCCTGCGCGTTTCCGGTGGGCCATTGTCATCCGAGGAACAAAGAACTGTCACTAAAAATAATAATTTTAATATAATGTAAATAATTTTTGAAATTCTGTATTACTTGCTTAAACCTGTCTCGGTAGCGAAATAGGTAAAGCAACTCTTAACCCTTATCCTGCCTATGGCAGGGTAGGGACCCATCTTGTCCCTCTGGATGGACACAGGGCGATATATTGGTCGTAGTTTTTTCTGCAGCCGGTTGCCGGCCAAAGCTGCACCCCCACTCTTATTTATCGTTGGTCTAGTGTTCGTTGGGGAATTCTAACGACGCCATGGGGCGAGCTCCCACACCTGGAAATTTTGCCCCATCTACCCGTTGCATAGTACAGAGGGTTCTTTTACGTGCAAGTGTCATCGTACAACCACACGGGACCTCTCTCTCGCCCGAAAGAAGCCGCCCCACCTCGGTCCAGTATCGAACCTAGAACTACTGACGCAGTTGCCGAGCGTGCGTACTCGATGTACTGCGCCAATGGTTCCAGGTTCGATACTGGATCGAGGTGGGTTGGCTTCTTTTGGGCGAGAGAAATGCCCCGAGTGCGCCTTCCTACGGATGAGAAGTTTGTTAGTTACACCAACGGGTGGGGGAGTTGGTCAAGCTGTGGAAGCTGCTCGCGGACGAGGTAGGAGATCAGGAGATAGGAATGGGGAAATTAGCAGCACTCTGTGTTCCCAACCAACCACCCATGTCGGTACTAACTTGGGTTGCGTTGGTTAACTTCAATGATCTGACGAGAACTGGTGTGTCCAATGCAAACTGGTGTTTCCGATGGCATTTGCACGTAAAAGAACCCTCTCTATTATGCAACGGGTAGATGAGGCAAATTTTCCAGGTGTTGGAGCTTGCCCCCTGGCGTCCGTGGAGTGCCCCACCGACCGAACAGTAGACCGACGATAATTAAGTATAGAGGTTGCAGCTTTGATGGGCTGTGGAAAAACACCGTCCAATATACCATCTTTATGTCCATTCAGAGGGACAAGATGGGTACCCAGCCCTGCCAGAGGCGGGAAAAGGGTTGTTTTTGTTTGTGTTATTGTTTAGATCCTTTTAATGGTAGTTAGTGGGCCTTTTGTAGCTTTTCCCTCTCACCTGATTTCCTGTCCAGCCTGACCTTAACTAAAAAGCATTGTTATTAACAAGGTCGGCGTGATGGGTGTGCGAACTGTGCGACGGCACAGGGCCCCGCATCAGTACTTGGTACAGGGCTTCGCAAAATATAGCGCCGGCTCTAGTTATTAAACATGTCAACGGGTTTTTATTATTTCAGTAGCATCTTGGTTTAAAATATTAATGAAACGACAATTGTCTTTCATCAAGTTGGCTCAAGTAAGGAAATTTGCTTAATATATTGATTTTCTCCATCACTCAAGAAATAAAAATAATAAGATTAAGAAAACATACGATTTATTTTATTATTTTCTTAAAGACAGCCAGAGCCATTGTCAGTAACACTGAGGTCACAAGACAAATGACTAAAGATCTTTGCACATTGGATTTATCCTCTACTGTAAGAGAACTCGCTGATTTCCTGCGTCTTAAATCTTCGTCGTTAATCTCTCAGATTCATAATTGTTAGTATAAATTTATTTTTATTATTTTTCAAATTACCCTTTATTAATACCTAATTTTTATGCATTTATATCAGATTATCAAAACTTTGTGATGTTGTTACTGAAGCAGTCGCCTCTTGAGGATTATATGGAGTGGCTGGACGAAGTCATTGACAACTTCTTGACCGAAGTAAAATCATTTTTATTTTGCTATCATTCCTTCCAAAAACCTTGAATGTAGTCCACAAATTCACCTGTGTTGTGTTCTGTGAACGGCTGCCCCGTGAAGATGCGTAGGGTGTGCAGTGGCGTCGCTAGGGTTGGCGTCCCCCGGTGTGGTGACACCATGGTATCCACAGGCGGCTCATGGGGCAGGCAAACCTAGGCGGCTGCCTAGGGTAGCAAATTTCATAGGGGCGGCCAAATTACAGAGGTACTTCCTTGTCATGCTGTCTATCGGTCATTTAAAATGGTCATAGTCCTGGGGTTCCCAAATTTCTCTGATTGGTGGGGCTTTTTCTAAATGTTGGTTTTCTCGAGGCGCCTTGTTGCAGAGCCTTAGCAATGCATTGGCATTGAGACAAATGTGAAGGGCGTGAGGGACGCTCGGACTGTTTAGAACTGCATTAAAGTTAATGGGGGCGGCAATGGACCCACCTGAATGGACCGCCTAAAGATCACGAGCCGGGCCTGATGGTATCACCCCTCTCTCCCGAAAAAAGCCGCTTCTTCTGCTTTGGTGTCACCCCACTCTTTCACATGTTGTCTACTGCATTTCCTGTCCCACCTCGGTAGCTTAGTTGGTAGCATACTTGACTTGTGAACTCATGATCGTAGATTCGATCCTGGAAGATTCAAGCAAAAGGTTACTTTCTGATAACCACGGGAAGTAAAGGCCGGTGTCCTACCTTGCTGTGTCTACGATGTAACACCACCGTATGAAAAAATGAGTACTTTCTACATGGAGTAAAATATATATGAATGAGTAGATCGATAAAATTCAGGTCTAGGTAGGTACGCTAGTGTCAGAAAATGACCACACCAGCACGCAGACCGATATTACATATGCCAAAACAATTCCCATCCGACGGAAGAAGTCCTTCTTTCGCCAAAGAAACCAGCAAGGATCGAACCTACTTACCATGAGCTCAGATGGATATTAATTAACGAGTGATGGAATTTAATTTTTGTTTTTAGATTTCGAAGCATGAAGCTTCTTCGTCAAGTGGAAGTATTTCAGACAATGGTCAATCAGTGACTAAAACTGCTGCTCGTTTCGTTTTAATTTGGTCATATTTTGGTTCATTAATAACTAGAGATTTAACTCTGCAGAATGCTTCAAGTTTCGGTAGGTGATAGACTTGTTTCTGTTATCATCATCATCTCACCCTCCTCCCGCCTGAGGCAGGGGGGAGCGGTGAATTGCGTTGGACACACCAGTTCTCGTCCGATCACTGAAGTTAAGCAACGCAACCCCAGCTAGTACTGACATGGGTGGCCGCTTGGGAAAACTGGGTACTGCGAATACCCCAAAATCGTCGCATTAGTGTAGTGTCTGTGCAGTCTCTGCATAACAACTACACTGTGGACGGGGCTCTAATGACCTTGTAGTTGAAGGGCCCTAAAACACCAACAAACAACAAAGCAACTCCTAACCCTTTTCCCGCCTATGGCAGGGTCGGGTACCCATTTGTCCCTCTGAATGGACACAGGGTGATATATTGGACATAGTTTTTTCTGCAGCCGGTTGCCGGCCAAAGCTGCACCCCTACGCTTATTTATCGTCGGTCTAGTGTTCGTTGGGGAATGCTACCGACGCCAGGAGGCGAGCTCCTACACCTGGAAATTTTGCCTCATCTACCCGTTGCGTAGTAGAGAGGGTTCTTTTACGTGCAAGTGCCATCGTACACCCACACGGGACCTCGGTTTTACTTCTCATCCGAAAGAAGGCACACTCGCGGCTTCTCTCTCGTCCGAAAGAAGCCGACCCACCACGGTCCAGTATCGAACCTAGAACTACTGGCGTAGTTGCCGAGTGAGCTAACCACTACGCCACCGCGGCGGGTCTTAAAACACCAACAAACAACAACAACAACAAACTGAGGCAGGGTCGGATCTGCGGGTTCTAATCCTCCACTCCCGCCTATTCCCCACCAAGTCCCCCTCCACTCCGCACGCCTCCATGTCGCTCTGCACCACCTGCTCCCACGTCATCTTTGGTCTTCCTCTGCCGCTGGTGCCCCAAACCACCTGCAGTCCCACAATGGACCTAATAAGCTCCTTCTCTCCCCTCCTCGTCACATGCCCATACCACCTCAACCGGTTCCTCTCATCTTCTCCGCACCCATCGAAATAGTGAAAGAAAAGCAACAGAATGCAAGCAGAAACTTCTTTATATGACTCACTTAACCGGCCTCAATGTCTCAACGACCTATATTTGACTTGTAAGTCTGTGGCTGCAGGTTCGATCCTGGCCAAGGTAATTGACTTTCGGAGGGAATGAAATCTCAAGTGCGTCTCCCGTCAAGTGGAGGTGAGCGGCTGTATTGCGTTGGACACACCAGTTCTTGTCTGATCACTGAAGTTAAGCTACGCCCGCCCAGCTTGTACTAGCGTGGACGACCCATTTGGGAACACTGGGTACTGCTAGTACCAAAAATCGTCGTAACAGCGTAGTGGCTGTGCAGACTCTGCATAAGAACTACGCAGTGAACGGTACTGTAATGACCATTGTAGTTGAAGGGCCCTAAAACACCAACAAAAGAAGAAAATGTTAAATGGGAAGTAAAGCTATGGTTCCGTGTCACCACTGCACTTGTATTAACCTTTTGCACGTGGAGTGAAATATATGTGTAGACCAGCAGAACCTCAAAGTACACAGGTTCACTCCTATCCTAGGTTGTCAGTTTTCTGTTTTGATGATGCGGATACTAAAAGGTCGTTCGATAGATAACAAGCACAGGTGTGTGTGTCTGATTAAAACCTACGCGTTCAAGATCCTGAGCACTTTATTTATTCAAAACTAGGGTCTGAAAATGACTTCAGTAACTGAAATGGGCATGAAAACGTCTCTATGCTCCTCTGGCTTAACCTTTGTCATTTGGAAGTACTGTGCTTTGTTCTAAAATAGGCTCCATACAGTTGTTGTATCTGATGTTTGATGAATATGTGCTTCTGGTCGCAGAAACTCAACGGATGAGACAAAAGAGTAAATTATTACAGAAAGACATGGCATGTTGGTTAAAATCAGGTAAATTTGATTAGTTTTCTTAAAGAAATTATGCTGTTGAAATAATTTTGAATTTTATATTTAATCTATAGGTAGCACATTTGATGTAAACTCCATTGCGCTAGAGTTAGAAGTGGTTGAAAATCAGAAGAGTAACCTAGTCCCAAAAGGTCATTTTTGTATTTTTGATGGTGTCCGACTTGCGAGTTTTGACCTTCACTCACTTCTGTTCTCCACCACTGGGTACCGCTAGTATCCAAAAAATCGTCGCATTAGTGTAGTATCTGTGCAGCTCCTGCATCAGAACTACACAGTGGACGGGGCTCTAATGACCTTGTAGTTGAAGGGCCATAAAACACCAACAAACAAAAGGAGAAAAGACTGTCTTTATATCTCCAACCCACTTCCACAATCTTCTAAGCCCCCGTAATTAACTCATTTCTGATTTTTCCACCCTGGTCCTTCTTCAAGACAACAACCATTGTCCTATTGAAAGTCTGTTCTCGTACCTGGTTTTGCAAGGCTCTCCACAGACCTGTAGAACTTGCCCTTAGTGGAAAGCGGCCGTTTTGCGATGGACGCACTAGTTCTTATCCGATAATTGAAGTAAAGCAACGCAAGCCCAGGTAGTACTAGGATGAGTGACCGCTTAAGAATATTGGGTAATGGTGATACCCGATCGTCCTAAGTGTAGTGTCTATACAGGCTCCACATTACTACTACTCGATTTTGCCCTTAACTTTAGTGGGACTTACTTATTCCATAGCACTCTTTTTGCTTCTTGTCTTCACTTCGTCTTTTCCCTGGGAGCGGCGAATTGCGTTGGACACACCAGTTCTCGTCTGATCACTGAAGTTAAGCAACGCAAGCCCAGCTAGTACTGACATGGGTGGTCGCTCGAGAAAACTGGGTACTGCTAATACCCAATAATCGTCGCATTAGTGTAGTGTCCGTGCAGTCTATGCATTAGAACTACACAGTGGACGGGTCTCTAATGACCTTGTAGTTGACGGGACCTTAAACACCAACAAACAAACAAACAATTCGTCTTTCCCACGATGAGCCTATTCCAGTACAGACGGTTCAGGGGCCGGGCAAACCTAGGTGGCTGCCTAGGGTGGCTAATTCAGAGGTACTTCCCTGCCATGCAGTCTATCCGTCATTTAAGCCCTGGGGTTCCCAAACTGCTCTGATTGGTGGGGCTTTTTCTAAATGTTGGCTTTCTCGAGGCGCCTTGTAGCAGAGGCATAGCAGTGCGATAATGCCAAGGGTTCTAGGACAATTTATAACAGCATTAAATTAAATGGAGGACGGCCGTGGACCCATTTGCCTAGCGCGCCTGAAACTTATGAGCCGGGCCTGTCTCCCAGGCATTTCAATTTCCCTACACATCTCATCCCAGACGAAGGCCACATATCAGTTTTGCCTGTTTTTTCTGTGTCTTTTCCCCATCATGGGACAGGGCGTCCGTGCCTCAACCCCCAGTTAGCAATACGCCCATCTTCTGCATGCTACGGGAGCGGCGAATTGCGTTGGACACATCAGTTCTCGTCTGATCACTGAAGTTAAGCAGCGCAACCCCAGCTAGTACTGACGTGGGTGCCCGCTTGGGAAAACTGGGTACTGCTAAGACCCAAAAATCGTCGCATTAGTGTAGTGTCTGTGCAGTCTCTGCATAAGAACTATGCTGTGGACGGCGCTCTAATGACCTTTGTAGTTAAAGGGCCCTAAATCACTAACAAACAACAACAATCTGCATGCTACCTGTTGTTTTATTTTTACAGAAACCATGCCCTGTCATTAGGTGTCATTTAGTGGCCCCTCCCCAGGCACTCTTAATATTTCCTTTTTCATTCCATGTGCACCAGTTCATATTTGTCGCAAAGGCAGACAGGATTCCCTCTTCATGGAGCAAAACTCCATATCGAAAATCTCCCAATCCTCTACAAGAGTCTAGAGTTGACCATGAGGAGGTCGGAATTGAACTTTATATATCCGTAACCATGGTTTTCCCCACAGAGGGAGGAAGAGAGGGGTCTGGTGGTGGTTGTGGTAGAGAGCAATACCTTACATTCACTTCATGATGGTAGAAAATAAATTTTTTTTATAGATGACTTGATGACATTTATTAAAATTTACTATATTTCAGATGATGGCGATATCACAAATATTGTTGGAAATTATTCTGCAAATGACAATATATCGTCAGCAATTTTTAAACCAAAATATGATGATGATGATGTTGATGTTATGAATAATCAAGTTCAACCATTCAATATTGAAAATATGCATTGTTTACAAGATGGCGAAAATAACAGCGAAATTCTGTCAAAAGATTTAAAATTTGACGAGTTTTATCAACATGGACATGAGCACCAACAAACTGCAAGGTCACCAATAATATTAATAAATGAAGAACTGAATCCAGATTCAAATATTACTTCTCAGCAAATTAATAACTCAGAAAGTAAGTATTAATAAATTTCTTCAAATAAATTGATTTTAGTTTAAGATATTATTAATAGCATTAATTTAACAGCAACAGCCCCAGCAGCAGCTTAGTAGTAGTGCTCTTATGTTTCTAAGGTATTAATATGACTTTTTCTTACAGACGAAAAGAATTTTGTGAAATATAGATTCTTGTGGTTGTTTTGATTTATTAAATAATGAGATATTTCAGAAAGCTTGTGAAATTTTAATTCATTATTAAGATCCAAAATTGTATAAGGAGAACAGAAAAAAAATCGCCATATGTATTAACTAACTGTAGGTGAAGTCAAGCTTTTCAACAGTGATATACAAAAATCATTTCCTAATTAATATATTTCAAAAAATATCTTCATCAAAAAAGCTTTATTTCTTCCAGAGATATATTTAAGATTTTTATGAAAGAGAGAGAGAGAGAGAGAGAAAAAAATTACGAGATAGAGATGTGTATTCAGTATCAAATCCACTTTTGAGTTTGTTATCTTGATCCATACTTATGTCACTTTCCATTACTGCATGACAAAGTGTGTAGATGTACAAAATTTTTATATTAATAACCACGTTAATAGGCGATATGCACCTCCTTTATCAAGATCATGGTTATTGGCAGAGAAAATACTCGACTTCCCCATGACAACGTAATGGTAAATCGCTTTTAATGAAATTAGATCCTTTCGCATTTCATGATTTGCTTACCGTATCCAGGATAAAAGCATTGATACGTATGTGCCATTGGACTGTTGAAGAGAGAGAGAGAGAGAGTGATGCACAGCCTGAGCATATTGCTGTTGAAATTGGCTTTTTTCCCCCTCCTCCTCCTGTTTGAGTCTATTGAAATTATATATATATTTCGTAGATTCGTAACCTCATTGTGTCCACCACCCTTCTTTCCTCTTTCTCCTTGCTCCTCCTCCTCCAATTCAGTGACCCCCAATTTGTCGTCATTATCATAAGGTTTTACATTTACACGTAGGACAGGCAGGGGCTTACCAAATTGACAAAAGAAATGTTTAGTTATAACTCTCAAGGAACATAAAAAAAAAAAAGAAATATCTCACCTCCCCCCTCGTCCCAAATTGAACACGCTTCTTGGCATTTTGATTGTAGTCATAAACTGGTAAATTGACAATTTTTGACATTTATTCATAATGATCTCTCTCTCTCTCTCATCCTCCTCGACTATAGACTACGATTCCCAATCATAAGTGACTTATTTTTTTTTTCTTCCTCTCTTTCATAAGATAGGTTATAACAGGCCAGTCTATATATATGTACACACATCTTAATCTCGTTTTCCAATTTTAGTTATTTTTAAATCAGATTTTTTATTAGTTTAATCGAAGATCTGAAATAACTCATAGCAAATAATATATTATAGATGACTTGATAATTTCTGATTTCTAAAAGGAGTAAGGGAGTTGTTGATCAGTCAGTCATAGTATATATTGCTAATTTAAGTAACGTCAAGTTTTATAATATTAATTCCTTCTAGAAATTTGCATGTCTACAAAGTCTGTAATGCTTTATTAGTTCATTTAACATTCTATTGATATTATGTTACCTGTAGTTTCGAGTGTGGTGCCTGTCCATTTTGAACTTCTGTTATTTCTTTTTTTTCGGAGTGCGAAGCCAGTGCATGGAAAGTGGTTCGACATCGACATCTACCTTTCGTCTGTCATCAAACTCAGGACTGGCAGAGACGACAACAGCAGAGTTATCATCGCATTGCCCAAATTATACTGACTGTCAAATGATGACATGTTCTTCTGCAATGGAAGCCATTCCTTTTTGTAGACCGCAACACCCTGTCCTATTCAACCAGAATGAAATGTCACGTGATGTACTAGGGTGTAATATACCTAGTGTACATAAAGCTGAACTGAAAGAGTCATCGTTCTCTCATCAGTGTTATCTGTAAACGCTGTTTTCATTACCTTTAAGGCTGAATCTAGTCGACCTCGGTAGATTAATTGGAGCTCAGAATACATAGATTTACACCACGTCAGAGTCTCAGTTTCTTGCCAAAGGTCGAACTACTGCACCTTTAAAAGTAAGGACAGTACGTTGTTTATGTGTCATAGCCTGTCCGCTGACAGACCCTGAATACTGTTTCGGGTATATCAGGATCTAAACTTGAATGAATCTAAAATAAAAATCTTACGCAATTGATTCCAGTGTTATGCAATCCGTAATTTAAGCTAGTTCGGCCCGTGAGGTAGAGGTAAACTAGATCTGCCTACAGCTGCTCGAGAATCTAAATTAATGAAGCACAAATTATTAAGTTCATAAAATCCAACCCGAATGTTTCTCGAAATACTATATAAAATTTATTTATATCACATATGGGCAACTCCCGGCCCTCTACCTGCTTAGAAGCAACGTAACCCCAGATAGTACTAGAGCATGGGTTACCGCTTGCAAACACTGGGAGCATAATAGTCGAATCGGGGACTCGGCGGCAAACTCAATATCGTAATTTTTGGACGACAAGGGATTCCATGCATTTTTTGACGACTCGATGCAATTAACAAATAAGCCAAGACTGTTTCTAATTTCAAGAAATGGAAGGAAATTCACACTCGTGAATAACATCCTTGTTAAGAATTTCACTTAACAGGGATGTTACCTCATGACTCAAGCTACAACGTCGATTGCATGCAACACAGTGCACCTGTTTGTAAATGACGCCTTTCTCACCGAAATACCTCATAGTCCTCTGTTGATCTCTAAATAGCATCGTTAATTAAAAAATATCCATGTCACAATCACAAAAAGAAATCAACCCAACCTTTGTTCCTGTACTATTAACCTAACCACCAGATCTGTAGGACCTACTATTCCCCCCTAGTTTCGTCCGCCAAAGAAGGCATGTGGCATGGCGGCCGCAATATGTTGGCCCTTGATTTACAGCCATAATGATAATTTGACTCCCGAACTAGGAAGGTTGCACATGCCTGATTTATACGATGCTCTTCTGAAGAAGTTGACTGACAAAAGTTCGCCTCGGACGCCAAAGACCCACTGGTCGACCATCTATGTAGCACTACAGTTATTTTGCATTCAGTACCCCATACGCCGTGAATTAGAATGTATGGAATAATGACGCTGCCGCTATTGGCATTCATAGAATTGTTGACGTCATTGCGTGCGAATAAATTGTGTTCGGTTTCATCTACAGTATGTTCATTTCGATTTTCAATACGCCAAATTTCATGATTACTAAATAACTAGAACTACTTTTAGAAAGGTAAACATTTTGAGTATCCTATTGTATCATGTTGAATGGTTTCAAGCCACTGATGTAGGCCTACTATAACCGAAAGCTTGATTTGAAATATTAAAAACCGTTGTGTAATAGTCACGCAACGTTCTACAGTGTTAGCCCTAATGAAGCACTTAATGCATTTTGTGTTGAGTCGAAAAACTGTTTACAATAAATAAGAACGATAAACATCATCATCTCACCCTTCTCTCGCCTGAGGCAGGGTCGGGTCTGCGGGTTCTAACCCTCCACTCCCGCCTATCCCCACCAGGTCCCCCTCCCAGTGGCGTCGCTAGGGTTGGCGTTACCCGGTGCGGTGATGCCAAGGTGTCACCCCCTCTTCCGAAAAAAGCCGCTTCTTCTGCTTTGGTGTCACCCCATTTGTCATGGTGCGAGTGGTGTCACCCGGTGTGGCCCGCACCCCCCTAGTGACGCCACTGCCCCCTCCACCCCGCACGCCTCCATGTCCCTTCGCACCACCGCTACCACGTCCGTTTTGGAAATAAGAACGATAAACAGACTGTAAAAAGTAGTTAATGTACTGTAGTTTAAATTACTAACATCGTTTATTATATTTTTTATAACTAGACGAATCAAAATGCATAATGTGGGTTGCTAGATTAGCTTGGCCTATAGAAGGCCATGAGTTTCGGATATCTTATGGCGACGAACCATTCATTTGAATACAAACTGTCCTGTATCCCCGTTAATAATAAGTAAACTTGTGATGATCACCATGTGCAGAATGTTAACAGTCGGTACTATCTTTTAACATAGAAAGCTACTACTCTTAAGCGCAGACATTTGCAGCTAATTGCGGTATACTTATAAAGGCTTGCATCACCAGTAGGCTAATTATGTGTAAGATATTTTTTTTCAAAATTATGATCATCGTACTCGGCAACAGGTATGTAATCGTGATATTTACGAAACCAATGAAATATAAGTTTTCTCGGAAGACCACATATCGTCAGAAAAGATATGTACTCATTAGTTTGATTGCTCTCAACGTTTATAAATCTACGTGATCCGTGTGCATTCCTTTTATTAAATGAAACGAGATTCATTTTCGTAATTAATCCTACAGCTAATTATCGATAAAATGTACTGAGTCAGTCAGTCTTTTCTAGATACTAAAGTTTTTCCTGCTCTTCTACCATTTAACTTCGTCGTAAACGTACATTCAATCATTATTAATTATCAGAATGTATGGCCGGTTCAAATCGCTACACTAGCCTCGAGTAACCCGCTGCTGTTGACCTTCCGCAACATTACTGCGTCTCCCCACCTACCTGGACATGTCTCTGAAGTCATTTCGAAGCTGTTGAATGATGTCCGCCTGATTAGATTCAAAAGTAATCCATAATGATGTAGATAATAATGGACTTTTTCTAACGAGTTCCTATGTGTATTGGACCCCTTTTAGGAATGCACTACACCTACAGGCCTATTCGGAAAATAATGAGAAAGTACTCGTCGAAACTCTACATGCCAGTTTAAATTAATCTGCATTTATATTATTATCCAAATTTTTATTATCACGTCCCAGATTTTTTGTTTGTTGGTGCTTTAGAGCCCATCAACTACAAAGGTCATTAGAGCCCCGTCCGCTGCGTAGTTCTAATGAGAGCTGCAAATTGCGTTGGACACACCAGTTCTCGTCTGATCACTGAAGTTAAGCAACGCAAGCCCAGTTAGTACTGACATGGGTGGTCGCTCGGGAAAGCTGGGTACTGCTAATACCCAATAATCGTCGCATTAGTGTAGTGTCTGTGCAGTATATGCACTAGAACTATACAGTGGACGGGTCTCTAATGACCTTGTAGTTGACGGGACCTTAAACTCCAACAAACAACAACAACTGACATGGGTGTCAGTATCATCATCATCATACCCTTACCCGCCTGTGGCAGGATCGGGTCCGTGGGTCCAATGAACATGCTCTCACTGGGGGAACGCCAGCCGGGCGTCTGAAGCCCGCAGGAAATATTGGCTGAATTGTCTGTGGGGGGATGCCGGCCTACCCCAATGTTCCAACACCACATTAAGCAACCACTTTAGAAATTTTTGGCAGGTAAATTAATGCTTTGTTCGTTATAATATTGCATGATGTCTGACCTTTTGCACAATTAACTGCAATGCAACAGGAGTCAGGCTTATGCCCAAAACTGGGTACCGCTAATGCCAAAAAATCGTCGCATTAGTGTAGTGTTTGTGCAGTCTCTGCATTAGAACTATGCAGTGGACGGGGCTCTAACGACCTTGTAGTTGACGGGCTCTAAAATCCAATAAACGATAAGAGTAGTTGTAATGCAGAGACTGCACAGGCACTATGCTGATGCGACGATTTTTGGGTATTAGCAGTACCCAGTTTTCCTAAATAGCTCCTATGTCAATGACGTCCCAGAAATAGTTAATATTGAATATCTGTGTAAGAGCCCTAAATGAGAACACCATACTGTATTTTATAACGCAAAGTGTCGAATGTTTTTCTCATCTGTGTTTCACCACTCTCGCTTGCTTCGCAAGACCTGAATACACCAGTGATTTAGAGTAGAATGGCATCCAGATGCTGAATGGCTGAGGTGCTAGGTACACAACTAAGTCGATTCGACTAGATTTACGTTTCATTTAATATGTTCTTCAATTGATGGGAACAACTAGACTGCGTAATGACCCGTAATTGCAAGGAGATGTGTAAAGAGACGCATTAAATGAAAAATAAACTGGCTCTTGATGCATTTATTAAGATTTCTCGCGACAAAATATTAATCTGACCTATTAATGTATTGCACATCTTGTTTTTTCTTGTTAATATATTGTAAAGCGTTGAAATACGTTCATTTCAGTGCTTGACACAGAAGCATGTATGAACAAGCAACAACAACCAGTGACGACCACTACAAAGATCACGAGCATATACACAACATATTACCTCAATTATGAACTTGAGTTATCTAATTGTAAACCTATTAAACTTGTCATTTCTATAATAAACATAGATAAAGTGTATAGATATATATAACTAGACAAAAAATATACAACATGCAAATTGAGTATTATAAATATGGAATGTTTGTTTTCAAATTGTTGTTAGGCAATGTTGATTACTTGATCTCCAGTTATTTGATGAACAATAAAACTACATGGCCGATGAGGAAGGAGGTTTTTACAACTCCCAGCGTTTATCACAATCGCCATTGTCTATTTTTTAAAGTAAGTTTGGAAAAAAAATCTTCATTCAAAAAATAATTTGCTAAATCCTGCATATCAAATAGCTATACGACTTTATTTTTCTTTGCGCAATAGTCTTCTTCTACATCTAGAAAACTGTTGAAAGCCTGAAGTGACCATTTTGCATTGGATCTTCTCGGCAGCACTTAAAACTTCAGATGAGGAGGACTAGGATCAGCCCTGCTATGGTAGGCGAAATGTTGCTTTCATGACATAAGTTCTATTTGTTCTGAGTAGAGTGTTGATGGAGGTGTTTTTCTTTCTGGATTTTTATTAGTTATAGGAGGTAACCGGTAAAATAGTAGTAACATCAGAAGACCCGTTCCAAATGTGGATGGCTATGGTTATTTTCTTATCCGCGGCCATTGTTTGGTGAAGCAATGCCATAGACCACGCCAGACATTCCATCTTGCAGTTTGGTATCCAAGCGTTCTTTAGTGGTAACTCCATCTGTCCTCGAGGGATACCGTGGAGCGCAATAGACGGTGGTGTCGTATGGTTGGTAATAGCAATTGGTCGGTGAAGTATAGATGAGGGACGGAGCTGGTTGATCATAAACGTAGCCGTGACAATCTGAATAGTCACCACCTCGTCGACCCGTTGGATACTGCACGAAATTGGTGTATTCGACTCTAAGCCAAGAACGATGGTTAGGTGGCAAGAAGAAAAAAGAAAAGAAGGAAGGTTTGATTAGTCTAAAGGTAAAGCAAATTGTGAATCTCGAGGCATTGTTGTGAACAAGCCTTGTCGAGGCATTGTCGAGGCTTTTTCACAGCAATGCCTCGAAATGATCCCACGCAATTGCATTTCAGTCTGTGTTTTAAACTCAAATTTGAAGGTGTTGCCTTACCCGTTTCCTATAAGTTCTGTGGTACTTCGAGATCCATTGTTGATCGTGTTTCTTCCGATGCACTCTACCTGTTGAATGTCCACTGGTTGACTGTTCATGGCATACTGAAATAGAGGTGGGATTTTTGTCTCTGTTTGATACAGTCACAACAGTCTAATGCAGATTGTTTATTTGCTATTATTTCTTTTAATAAATCAATTCTAGGTTGTAGAACATAGCACTAGAGGGGTACTGTTGTGTACTTATCATCTTACTTGATTATTAGGATGACTGGAGTAATTTCTGGAAGATTCTTGTCTACCATTGATGTTTCCGGGTGTGTTGTAATTATAACCAGCTCTCGGATCTTGACCAGAATACTGGTAGGCGCTAGTCAGATAAAATATGATAGTGTAAGTATAATAAAATACCGCATGAAATATAAAACTGCAGGGGAGATGCTAGCGTTCTGAATTTATTTTTAGTGCAAACTGATGCTGACAGGCCCTTTGAATGTTCTCCATAGTGTGAATCGACATTTAGCCCCCAAGCATCCTTATCACATGGCTTTCATTGGAAAAATGTCATTGTTTGTTAAATTTTTTTTATAGTTTTTAATTTCATAGGGAATAAAAAGAAACTCACTTGGAATAGTGGTCGGAATTCAGCGGATTGTAATCTCCCATGATCTGAGTTGAAGAATCTCCCTGGGTGTCGGATTGCTCTGCATCTACGTATTATTATTCAAACAATAACAACTGAATAATAATCACAATAAGATTTTAATGATTACTATTAAGCATATTATTATTATTATTAGGTTACTTACCATCTCCCGCAGTAGTGTTACTGGAGTCTAAGACATTGGGTGGCGGAGAATTTTGTGCAACTACGTCATTGCTGGATGCGTGGGAGTGTGAGGACGGACTCGGCATGGATAAGGGTTCTGGGACCATGTGGTCGGAGGAACCACCTGAATATGATATAAAACAAGTTTCCCTTTAAGAAATTTGAATTTTTTACTCGAAACTACTACGGTAAGTAGATTTTTTTTTCTGAGTTGTAGACTCGGTTAACCTTTAGACAGGGCCGTAACGAGGTTGGTTACGAGCTACGGGCAAGCGAAAGTTAGACACTTGCCACAGGCGCTTCATACCTCCGTTATGGCACTGTCTTTAGATAATTATTGAACGTCTCGTCTCCTATTTATGTCTTAAGCAAATAAATACGGAAACTAGATAACCATTGAAAGACCCTACTCACCGTGGGACTGAGTGTTGTACCACTTTAACTTGCACATTCCGACTTCAGCGTTGACGACTGCATCTGGAAAAGTGAATGGTTGAATGAAGGTCAAGGCGTTGTCTCAGGATGTGACATATGCCTCCATGCTGGGAAACCGGAAGAGCTGTTGGTGATTAATTGGAAATTGTTTTCTTACCTTCCAGCATAGTATCATTGAGATTAGGTGGGACGTCGGTTGGAATGTTGGCGAAAAGTTCCTGAGTCCTTTCTTCCCAATGGAATGATTCGACAAGAAATAAGACGTAGTCGTCAAAAGTCAAGTGAAGAAGATGGAATGATCCTTAGTAAAAGATTAAGTTTACTATTACGAGTGAGCTAAAACTGTTACATATAATTTTAAGACATTTTACTCGCTCCCATCCCATATTTTTCTTTCCTTAAATCGTAATCTCTTAAAAAGTCTTTTTCCCTATGGCATTACTTGAAATGCTCTTACGTTTGAGTTCCTATTTCTTTCTTTTGGGCTCCTTTCTTTGTCTCCCAGTGAAGGTTGGGGTACACCAAGGTTCAGCACTAAGTCCATATCTTTTCATTCTGGTTATGGACGAGCTGCTGACGGAAGTAGGAGAATGGGCCCCTCAATGCATGGTATTT
>JAAFCE010006949.1:23099873-23157680 GCA_013389805.1 Trigoniulus corallinus | reverse complement strand
CTCCCACAGCTTCATAGAGTGGCTCATCAGCTTTATGCCTCTATAGTTTCCACAGTCCTGGGTGTCCCCTTTACTCTTGAACAGTGGAACTATCCAACTCTCTCTCCATGCAGATGGCATCCTGTCACCATTGGCTAACTTGTTGAAAAGCTTTCCTAGCCATGTAATTCCTGTGGTTCCCAAGGTGCCTGCTCAATTTAGTCTATATTGCGCAAAGCATGGAGAAAACGCAGCTTTGGTATATACGCCAAATTGACGCAGACGCAGAAACACTGCCCAATATATCGCCCTTTTGTCCATTCAGAGGGACAAGATGGGTACCCGACCCTGCCATAGGCGGGAAGAGCTTTAGGAGTTGCTTTGCTTTTATTGAATATGTGTGTCTATTATTATACACCATTATTATACACTATATACATTATTTGTATATAGTCTTATCGACATGAAAATTTATAATAGGGCCTACTGCATTGAAATCTGACCTTCTGCCCTTGGGGTAAGAGCTCTTTGGACTACTTATTTCGGCCCAGGATCAAACTTGTGATTATGAACTCGCTTGTAGAGCTAACAAAGTTGACTACAGATGCGGATATTGAAGAGCAAAGTACTTGGATGTGGGCTGCTGCAATCAACTCTGAGCTCCCAGTCCGTCCGGCGGGGGAGCGGTTTATTGCGTTGGACACACCAGTTCTCGTCTGATCATTGAAGTTAAGCAACGCAACCCCAGCTAGTACTAACATGGGTGGCCCCTTGAGAAAACTGGGTACTGCTAATACCCAATAATCGTCGCATTAGTGTAGTGTCTGTGCAGTCTCTGCACTATAATTACGCTGTGGATGGGGCTCTGATGACCTTGTATTTGAAAGGCCCTAAAACACCAACGAAACAAACAAAAATGAAATCCGGCGGAGAAGTGTATAAAACAATGGCTGAAGTTTGCAAGAATATGGCAGTGCTGCAAAACTACATTGTATAGCAGCGGTGTTAAAATGGCGACGCTTGAAGCCTAGAATTGGAGTCCGGACAATCGATACCATGCAGTATACATATGCAGTAGCCGCTGGGCACAGTTACAATAAGACGTCATGGGCAATGTATGGGCCTTCATGACAACACATATGTTGCCAATGTGGCCCTCGGGATACCGCCAGTTTGATTTGCCTGCTGCATAGGATTTTCATTTACAGCGAAGGTCCATGTGCAAGGCCTGCACTGTCGATGTAAATTTGGGATGAAGCCGACGCACGACGCGTACGGTTGGTTCAAAAACGATATCCCAACTGTTTTTAATTTTGTTTCAGTAAAGAATCGGACGAATGGCAGAAACACAATATAATGACCACTTTATTGTAAAGCTGTGCCTTTCCTCAGATGATTCGATGGAACTCAACCAGATGGCGCTAAACTTCAGTTTATCTCTGGAATCTGGAATATTTTATAAGGTAATCAATATTATAGAAGCTAGTTGGTGAGTTAGTGACTTGTTTTTTTGTCCCCTAGTTTTGACAGGGCTTCGGTACAATATAATATGCTTTTTTTTCAGTAAGCCATAAATATATAGAAAGATAATTGGGTCTTTTCTATGAACTAAAGTAAATGCAAGACCGACATAAGCCAAGAAAACAATAGGGCCCTACAACAAGAAAAAGAAATGTTAATTCAACTTTAGGTTTTATAAAAAGGTACTTTCCTATTGTAGCTGGTTGAAAGTTATCAAACAATTCAAACATCTCTTACTTGTTCGTAGTTTTAAGAATATAATTATGGAATTATATTTCTGAAAAATTTCAATCCGATGTATGTAGATTGAATGAACCCTCCTCGGTGGCGCAGGAAGGAGCGTGTTCACTACAGCGCCAGTGGTTCCAGGTTCGATACTGGGTCGAGGTGGGTTGGCCTCTTTCTGGCGAGAAAGTAGTTCCAAGTGCATCTTTCGCCGGATGGAAAGCCGTGACCCCGTGTGGTGTACGATGCCATTTGCACGTAAACAAAACAAATTGAGCAGGAAAAAAGTATGATTTCGGATACACAAGTACAGTAAGTTCATCTGATTACTTAGGCATTTCTCCCCCACGAACATTTTTCCCCAGCTTTGCCCCTCTGGCAAATATTCTACGGACGACCATGAATACATCTGTGATTGGTATTTTTAAAGAATTACTAAACTAGAGCAGCGTTCCTCAGAGTTCTATATGCTGCCTACCAATGGGCCGCGAAAATCTCCTGATGGGCCACAAACTATTAACCCCTACCTCATTTTTTAAAGTAATAATTTGAATGTCTCGGAGCTGTTTTAGTCTACGGATATATCTTCATTTTTCATTGAGATTATGGTTGCAGGTTCGACCCATCACGCACCAAAAATTTCTTTCGAACGAGAGGGGTGATGCGAGTGTTCCTTCCATCATCACCCGCACTTAAAACCCCAGATGGGCAGTATTTCCAGGAGCTAGTCCCATGACATCGGTCATGACCAAACAGGGTAACTAGAAAGGATGGGTAACAGGTTAATAGAAAGATAAGGAGGGAGAATAAGAGAAAGGAACTCGTGGACATACTACTGTAGTAGACGTTGCTTTAACATGGCTGTTGACTACCGACCACATGCTGCAACTCTTTAAGCCGCCTTATGCAGCACATGTCCCCTAAGGAGTACAGGTAAATACTTAATACAGTCTTTTAGATTTGAATTTTGGTAACATGTACTTTAACAAAATTTCATTAATTGTTATGAAAGGTGCAAAAGGTGCAAGAAGGTGAAAAGGTGAAAAAGGTGCAAGAGGTAAAGTACCTAGGATCAACGTTCCAAAGCAATGGGGAGATATACTCTGATGTGACTCATAGAATCAATGGGGATAGCTTAAATGGAAACAGGCAAGCGGCGTCCTGTTTGATAAGAGGGTCCCAATCAAGTTGAAAGGGAAGTTCTACAGGACAGTGGTTAGGCCAGCAATGCTCTATGGATCAGAGTGCTGGGCAGTGAGGAAGAGCCATGTAAATATAATGCAGGTAGCCGAGATGCGAATGCTGAGATACATGAGGGTGTGTCGAGAGCTGATAAATTAGGAATGCGTATATTAGAGGTAGTCTGGAGGTGGTGGGCATCGCTGAAAAAATGAGGGAGAATAGGCTGAGGTGGTATGGCCACATCATGAGAAGAGGGGAAATGGGGCTAGTTAGGTGTATCTCAGGAATGCAGGTGGTCGGTAGCACCCGGGGGTAGGGGGAAACCGAAGCAGACGTGGGAACAGGTGGTCCGTAAGGACATGGCACTATGTGGGGTGGACAGTGACATGGTGCGAAATAGACGGGAGTGGAGGGCTAGAACCCGTAGACCCGACCCTGCCACAGGCGGGATAAAGGTATGATGATGATGTTATGAAAGTTTACCAACTGTTCGTAAACGTCCTTGGTTTAGTTTACTGCTTTTCGTTGCAAGTGCACTACAGTTGTTTTCGCTCTACATGTGGTGAGGTGAGTTAGTGAGTATTGTTATAAGTGGGTTGCAGCCACCTGCGAGCCGGTTTCCATGACAACCATGTGTCAAGGGAAAGGGGTCGATTCCAAACGTTGGTAAATTGTTCATCCTCTGTTTATATTTGGTTATATATAGGTATAACGCCACTGGACTGATTGGACCCGTGATGACAAATACGCCACTAGACAATGAAACAGTCAATACTCGGAAGTCATTAGTTATTCCTACCTATTAAACTAAGGTATTACGAATTATTGATTACTAAGAGAGCCTCTCCTTCCACCCCTTACTTTTTCCATCTCCAATTGCAATCCTACAAACCACTATGTACAGTTCAGTAACACTAGTCCTGTTTAAAATGATTTTATGTCATTCGCTTATCACCTTTAGCTATCCCAAACATAGGGTTGTAAGCGCAACACTGGTAGACAGACTATTGTAAACGTAGAAACCATTTTTTTGTCCTCATTATATCTATTATTAATACTCAATGACAGCGTTTGTAAAACATGATTTCAAATTCACTTATTATTGCAATGCCGCCATATTTCAAAATGGACATTCTATTGCGCCTTTTGTGCGACATTTCTTTTTTAAGCCTAACCAGGCACATTAAGCAAACTTAAACTTGTCAATGAAAGCTTACGTGAATTTAAAGAAATTTTGTGAACAATTTCAATGATTGTTATAGTTTTATGAACCGTTCTCATTGATGGTCCATGTATAATTCGGTAAACGGTGGTCTTGCGTGTATTTGAGTGCTTTGGAAATTAAAAATTAAAGTCATAATGATACTGTGTCAGCACATAATGTATCAAACATGGCCAATGATAGGTTTCATTGCTTTTACGGATCAGACCCCTTTTTTCCCCCTCTTTTTTTGCAATAATTAATTTAGTACAACACTTGGCAATAATATGAAACGTGTGCATGGCAGACAACTGTCAACTTGTACTAAAGAAGACATTGTCGTCAGAGGGCGCACTACGAGACCATTGTGTTGTCACTGATAGTGTCACGTGGCTGGGTGACGTCATGGTAGAAATTTAGTATTGCATGCCAATAATGCTTTGATATTGTTACGGTCAGTACTAGAGATTATACGTTTAATCTTAAACGAATTGTTTTATTGTTACGTATTTCTGCGCATTTCTCAGAGAAATAAGAAGATATAAACATTAAAAAATTGGATTTACATTTAATATATTATTACAGCGACATTTGCACTTTGAAAATAACAGAAGCTGATTTACATGAGGTAGGAAGCCATATTGGTGACTATAACATTTGGTTAAACGCCACATTGACAATTTTCTGTTTATTTCTCTAAAGTTGAGAAAGTTTTATTTTCATCTCATTCAGGAATAATAATTGTAAGTTTTAAATTATATATTTAATTCATCATTTTATTGTTTGTCATGCTCGATCATCCCAATTACCTAGTTTTTCTAAAATAATAATTGAAGCCGCTCACTATAGGAAGAGTGGTCATAATTAATAGGCCTACTCATTAAAACTTTAAATTACTTTAATATTCCTAATTTCAACAGTTTTAGATTGTTTTGGATAATGTCAGATTCTTAAATATTGTAAATTATGCATTTCTGACAATTCCAATCGATCTCTAGCGCCGTCCTATTTTTTTTAGCATTGTCTAAACTAAATTGTCTATGAGTTTTACTTACATTTAGTAGGTCGACTTATTATTCGCCATATTTTATCCTATATTTTTTATTTACTATGGCTATCGTATTAATTTTGTGGCATACGACGACTCAATGCCACATGTGAGAAATGAGGACCATTCCTGGTCATAATTAAAATTATTGAAATCGACAGTATTATCCATTCTTGACTGGTAAGCGCCACTAAGGAAATTCACGACATATTCATGAAAAAAACATTAGTTTTAATGTATTTGCTGCCCAGGATACTTTGCTGCATAATGTTTATGTTGGTAAAAAATATGATAATAATTCATGCGATTGTCTTTCAAGTTTGTAATGTTAAATGCTGCAGATGAATCTTTCAATGAAATTCACAAAATGAAAACTTTCATGGAAAAATATCTACAGAGTTTTTGGAAATTTCTGTTGAAAATCAATTTCGGATTTTATGGTGAAATACAATAATATGTTTTCCCGAAGTGATGGACCAGCCACCTAGAAATAGACAATAACGTCAAAGTAGATTTATCATCGTTACCTGACTCACATCGACATATTTGAGACGACACCTGTGCAAATAATGTAATAATAATGAAGCCTATTTTTTTCAATGCACCAATGCAATGAGCCGTTGCTTGATGTCAAATGTGTGACATGTTTGAAGTCAAACTTTTCGGAATTTTAACATTGACATTATTAGCTGGCACAACTAAACATTGATCAATAATAATCCTAATTCTAATTTTACGAACTAAGAATAGTGATTCACTTTTATCATTAGCCTCTTGCGTCGTGAAAATGGTGACTTACATTTCGTCAAACATATAGAAAAATCATATTATGCTAGTTCAATTTTCAGTCACTTTTCTTCTGACTCAACAAGGCAGGTCTTTCTAATTTAGGAATTCACGTTTTACATTTTTTTTTCATTTCAGGCTTGTTCAGCTTTCCGTACGTTAGTTAATAAAACTAGAAAAGTCTGATATGAGCAACAAATCTCCTTGGGACCCTTTCGCACAATGATTAAGCCAATTTTCAGAACTGGGGTTTTTATTTGCTTCTTATTCATCACTGAATTTCATACTATTTATGCCATCCTGCCTTTCTTAAATGTTAACCAACTTCTGGGTAAGATTTGTTAAAACCGTTAATTTGGCCATATTTTTCTTGCCGTTTCGTTTGGTTAAGTATTTCTTTTTCTGCTCAACTCTCTTTAATTCTTTCTGGTCTATGGACAGGGAAAGCACAAGTCCTCACATGTGATGATTTAGGATTTCCTAGAGCCATCTTAAATCAATGTGGCTACTGCGTTGAAGGCAGCACTGGCCTGTTAGCAACTTTTGGCCAGGATTGCGCAGGAGTTTGCGCTGGAAAAGCTTATGTTGACTGCGCTGGCATTTGCAATGGATGGGCTTACGTAGACGAATGTTCTGGTCAATGTATTTCGCGTAAGTTGAGATGCATTCCAATCACTTGTACTGAAGTTTCTTACTGCTGCAATGTGCCTAAATTGTTGTCTGTCTCTCGTTTGGTACAATAGCGTCATATTATGAAATCAACAATTATGCAGCGACAACTCCGAGTTCAAGCAGCCCCAAGAATTCTACCAATGGCACCACATTGATGAGACCACGTGACTGCACTGGCCTTTGTAGTTTGCCATCAGACAGCCCGGGCGATCTGACCGTTTACGTCAAAGATGCTTGTGGAGTTTGTGTAGCGCAAAGCACATTGCAAACGAACAATCTCGTTTCTAATTTATCCACGTCCAATGAAAGTAGCATTTACAAAGATTGCGCTGCAACATGCTACACTCCAGGTTTTCTACTCTTGATTACAACCTCAGACTTGTGAATTACTATTTTAATGTAGAATTTCTAAAACGCTTTTATTATCTGGTATTCAACGTGAAGCCAAGGCTGGTATGATGGCTGTCATGAACGAAGGCACTTGTAATGAATGCATTGGACCAAATACAAGAATATCTTTAGGTGGCATCAAAGATGCCTGTGGCAACTGCAAGAGTTTGAATTTACCTTGCACTTGTCCAAAGTAAGTATACAAAAGTCTGTGACATGATTAAGAAAGGTCTACCTTATTGAGTGGTTTGGGAAATCAACTTTCTGAGTATCCTCGCAAGAACGCAACCCTACTAATGGGCACCGAATTCTTGACTGCATTTGTGAAGGCAGTTGATAATTTTCTGACAGTGTCATAATTAGGATATTTTTTTTTCAGTGATGCCCTTGATATGTGCGGAGTTTGTGGAGGTCTTAATGATAGTTGTACCACAATAATATCAGCGAACCCGTCGATCATTCCAAGTGATACTTTCATGACAGTATGTCAGAGTATAAGTTTTAGAAAAAATAATGAAATTTTTTCTGTACATCTCATAGATGCGTTTATTTATTGTCTGATATATTGTTCATATATTTTAATTTTAGATTACAGTTGTTGGTGTCGCTCTTCAAAGTAAATATCACACTGTATGTCTGTTTATAAAAGAGAATTTGGACCTTACTGGCCAAGATGAGTATAAATTTACTGCACAAGTTCATGATAACATAAGCTGTGAGGTTAAGTTGGACGAAGGTATGGGTCTTCGTGCAGGAACTTATATCTAAGGAAATTAGCTTTTTGTGGTATCGGCATTCATTCTATAGTGATCATGTAATTCTTCCTTTTAGGTATCTATCAGCTACATCTTGCAATTGAGGAAAATCAACAAGTAAAGATTTTGTCAAATGCTTCCATATCATTCACAGTATACTCTAAATTTGGTGAGTTTTTATAGAAAATGATTGAAAAGTATTGATGATACTATGTTACCGAACAATTATTTTGTCTCCAATGTATACTGTCGGCAATGGGTGAAGAATTTAAAATTAGCTATGTAGTGACCCTCCCCGTTCGTCCATATTGTTGTTCTCGTTCATTTATTTTTAACAAAATATAGTCAATCAGAATCATTTCTTTTTTTAAGTTTGCTCAGATCAGTTTATTTTTTCGTTTTCATTGGTTAACATTGCGCATTAAAAATTTCTCAACAGCTAACATTCAGCCTCAATATCCAATATCATCAATTCTCATGCAAGAATACGAAAGGAATTTTACTGTTCATTTTGTCGCTCAAAACTTACGAAGAGTAGCGCACGTCCTTTGCATTCTTAACGGTTCAGGTGAGTTATAGCATGAGCCCTTTTTAAAAGTTCGTAAAAATAAAAAAAAACCTTTGTGTTGATTGTGCGGCATACTGAAATATGTTATTGGATCTTCGCATTGTAGCATTCGACTCTCCTATTAAAGTGAATTCGTCGTCAATTACTGATGGGCGAGTGAATTGTACCTTTCCCTATCCGGCGTATTCGTCCATCGTCAACATCAGTCTTTCTCTGGATAATGAATCCCTGTTCGGAAATTCATGGTCAGTTAAGTTGATTGCGCCGATGCCCAGAATTACCAACGCATACATCCTTGCAGCAGGTTCAGTATTCTTAAATTTGCAAAATTTGAATTTTTCGTATGCATCGAAATGTATTATGTGTTATTACTGGCATTGGTTGTGAACAGGTGATAGCATGGTAATTGTTTTCAATCATGATATCGATTCTGTACGAAACTTTTCAACTTGTGGGGATGTGCTGACTCAAGAGACTACCAAAGTGTTGGGTGATGGTGCAACTTGTGTTTGGGCCACGAAACGACAATTGATCGTCACTCTAGGCAATGCATCTTCGAACGTTGGAAATATACCATCCCCCAGTAATGATGGTCGGTATAAAATCACAAATTATAGATTTTATTGTTGCTTCATTAGTTGGGCTATCCCTAAACGGTTGTCTCCTTTCCTTTACTAGTTATCATTTTGTTCTTTCGGGACAACTTATTAAAGAAGGAAAATGAAACGTACGCCGAATTAGTTAAAGACTTGGTAATATTCATTTTGCGATATCCATTTTTGATCAGCTGTTCTTCGTAAAGAGTTAAACAGAACTTAGTTTTCTATACTTGTTAAATGAGTAAACATTAAGAATTTATTTTAAGCTGATTGCGATTATCCTAATATAGACCAGTATTTTCTTTATTCTTACAGTGCATTCATTCATCTTATAACTAACTTTATATTTTGTTAGTCAGCAGATTTTGCCCTCTCTGAAGAAATTCCGATTGCTGTTCTTATTGGTCCAAACACTGTACCACAATGTGGAAAAATTCATCTAGATGGGCATCAGTCTATCGGTGTTCAGAAACGTAGAGTTATTTTCCAGTGGCGAGTGTCCACGCCAAATAATGCTACTGCACTAAATGGGTCTTTGACTGATCTACTGCAGGGTGACTATTATTTCCCGTGAACACTTACTGAAATTAAATTGGATGAACGCAAATGTTTGTTTTTATTATGCAGAGGCTACAAAGCGTAACGCAGCAGCATTGGTCATCGATTCAGAAATGTTGGGAATTGGTATCCCGTATACATTCACACTTACTGTGTCCAATGGAATTACGACATCTAGAAATCGTTCGAGTTCTTCAAACCATACCATTGTCCGAGAAAACAACAATATCCCAACGGTCATGATAGAGGCTAGTTTAGCACATTATCCAGACATGATAGCAGTCAACAAAAGGTTATCAGATTGCTGCCCATTAATTCTGAACAAGTCTTTGAGTAGAAATTAATGTACCTTTGCTTTATAGGTTCACTTTGCATTCATACTTGGCAATGCCGAAGTGTCAGTACGAGCTTTATGCCATCAGTTATAGGTGGTCCGTTTCTAATCCTAAAGTTAAATTTGACACCAGACAAATTGCAGAAGCTTCGTACACTATAGAGCCTTACACTTTACCTGGTGAGTACCTGTAATGGCCGTGGAATGAAATTGCAATCGTTGTCTTATCTGTGATTTCCAAAATTTAACTTCTACAGCTGGTGAAAATGTAACGTTTACTGTCACGGCAACCCTAAACAATGATCCCAATATGACAAGCTATGCAAACATCACATTTAAGGTCAAATCTTCTGAAATTAAGGCAATTCTTCCGGGAGGCTATCAGAGAACTATTGGAAATGAAAGCGGAACGCTGTTTTTCAACGTTTCTCCCTCTTATTTTGTGGATATGCCATCATTGCCCCTCGTCTTTCGATGGTCATGTAGCAATTCAGAGGTAAAATGTCTACTGTTTACAGCAATTCCACATACGAAACTATTGAAAACTCACATGCCTTTAATTGTATTTATTAGGACAACAATCCTTGTTTTAATTATGATCCGTCATTAAATGATATCTTATTGCTGAACAAACCCGTTACACAATCAACTAATTTGTCAATACCAACGTCTAAATTGAAATCAGGAAGCGTTCTTCACTTTTTCGTCCAGAGTTTTTCACCTCTGAATACGACATTTATTAGTGGTACCAGAAGTGTTGTTATTAAAGTCGCTGCAGGACCAAGCCCAGTGGTAAGCAAAAGAAACCACAGTTGCATGAAATAAGTGATGTAGCCTACATTTTTGTTGACCCCGTTTGTGATTTCTAGTCTATGGAGTAATAGTGATTGTAGATACTTTGGCAAACAGGTAACCATTGATTCAATTTCGGCCGTTGGCGGCCAGTCCGAAGGCCCCGAATTTGAAGATACTGTCTATTTAATACCGGCGATGAGTGATGTATTGATAACAGCTAATGTTCTGCATTCTGTGCCTCTTCAAAGTCTTGAATGGTTTATCCCAGGTAAACACACATGAGAATTTGACATAAACTAACTAAGGGCTGTAAGTTTGATACCGGAGAAGTGTAATGCTAGAATTGCAACGTGGCATACTTTACAATTTTTGCCACAGATTTAATTTAGTCTTTATTTTTAGGATTCATTGAAGAGTTGCAAGCGTTTTCTATCAATCAATCGCTTCAGGATAATCATACATTGGCAACTTTAAGGATTCCCAGCAGTAAATGGTTTTATAATAATTTCTATTTGACATACTGCTTATAAATGAAATTTCTTAATGTCAGACCTGGGAATTTCTGGGAATGTCATGCTAATACATTTTACTGTAGATGATATAAAGGAAACTTATTTTAATCACTTCGTTTGATTGTCCACCTTATTTCTAGATCTTTTGTGGGCAAATGGGATATACGAGATCAATTTAACCGCTGTGGACAGTCAAAGCAGAAGTGGCTGGGCGGTGTCGTCATTCATGGTTCTCTCTCCAATTACCGGCTGCGTGGTTAAGGTTGATCCTTATGAAGCATTTACAATGGTAATATGGATATCTTTTAAATTTTAAGTATTTTGAAGAAATTTGAATAACGTCAACAGAGAGATGTGGCGGTCGAATGCGTATAGTACCTTGATCAGTACGAAACATATTTTAAGAAATTGAAAATGAATCGCAATTTTAATTTTTTTTCGTAACACTTTGATCACCATATCATAATATATTGTTTAAATATCTTCTCAAATCGATTGTTGTGTTAGTCCACTAAATGCTATTATAATTTGAAGCCTACTTTATTATTCATAATTAACATTATCTCATTATTCCAGATTCCTATTGTGGTAGAATCTTGTTCGGCAGCCGCATACAGCTATCCTTTAAGTTATCAAGTGTACTTTTACTACAAATATAGTTTCATTTCGTTGTCATCACTGGAGTATCATATTCCCATTGAAGTAATGGGACCACCATATATCTTTGATAATACAACTGGAATTAATACAGATAACAGTAAATCCGAAGTCGTATTTGCTGTTCAGGTATTTACGATGCTTCTCTTGTGAAAGCTAACAAAAGCATAATTGCTGTAGACATTTTCACTTAGTTTGAGATAAATGTGGCAGGTTTGCAACATAATGAATAGTTGTTGGACATTCAACAGCAGTGCCGTGCCTGTCTCATCAGCCAATGATTTGCAGGCTGCGGCAGAACACGTTTTCTTGATGGCCAATCTTGCAAAACTCAAAGGTACAAGAATTCATGTGAAGTTCTTTTTTGAACATTGATTTAATATTCTTTAGTAAGATCTGAATTTCACTCTTGATGTTAAAATTTTACCAGGAGATTACCTTGGTTGTCTGCGTCGACGAGCGCTCTACCTATTTTCAATCACTTCAGAAGCTCGCCTCAAGTTTGAAATGGAATTTGAAAGTCAGTTGGCTGAGGCTTTACTATGCGGTCGTAAGGCAGCAAGTGACCAGTGTAATGATTCGGAGTGCTTTGGAAATTTATTTACGTAATGGATGTTTTCTCTGTTTTTCCTGTTCTCCTGCAACGTAATGTCGTGCAGAGCTTTAGTTAATTTATGAAATATTTAATTTAAGTCTGTTGATGGCCATACCAATTGAAACAAATCCAAGTCGAGACTTTGTCTTGATTGAAATCATCAAAAAGGCACTGGTTAGAATGGATAGTGGCAACGTCAGTTTGACTTTAGCTGGTGCGCAGGATGCCCTGTTTCTTCTGGAGAACATTTATAATTTTAACACTACGAATATCAGAGTTTCTGAGGAAGTTGCCGCGTTGGAAACCTTGATAGAGGTACAAACTCTTACCCCATTGTATTATTCTGTTGTCATTTACAATTCCAAGCAACAGTATCATCATAATGCGATTGCGTTGTGTGATACCCACAGCGAATTTTGGCTAGAAGTTTGCACCCAGGTGAATCGACGCTCTTGGTGGACAAAACTGGCCATCCGTGGATCGCCATGGCATTTAGTCTTTTTAACACTCCGATTGACGTTGACATTCAGCAGGATTCAAATCAATCAGTTGGTTTATCCTTAGGACAAAATACAAAATCAAGGTAGCTTACTATTTATAATTTCTAATGCTGTATCCTACTTTCATATTTCCAACAAATAATTTGTTTCTAGACATGAGATTATAATTTATTAAATTTTTAAACTTTGTTTTTGTCTTAGATTTAGTAACTGGAAATGTCAAGGAGAAAACGGGACAGTATGCAAAGGAGTGGTTGCTGAAGTGCAATTCTTTCCAAGTTACATCTATCAACCCATTGACGTCGATAATAATACTGTCTCTAAAGTCGTTGGAATCGGATTGTGGAATCCAGTTTCTGGTAGGGTAGACTCAAATAATTTCAAGTCCGAATGATTAATTTTATTTGCGGGTGATGATAGCTTTTAATTTTTAACGATGATCGTGCTTAATAGGTGAAAAACTAAATGAACAAATGCCATTTACACTCAAGTTGAATGCCAAACCTGAAAATCTGCAAAAGAATTTGACTTACAATTGCTATTATTGGGACGATGCAAATAAGCAATGGTCAACAAGTGGAGTGACTACTAGTTTAAAAAATCAATCTGTTTTCTTTTGCGACAGTAATATATTTGCAATCTATGCTGTTATTGGAACTATTCCGAGTAAGTAAATTCAATTGGGGGTAAAAAAAAAAGGAGTTCTACATAAATGTCGTGGTTATACATTTAATATTTTTTAACAGCTCTTTCACCAGGAGAAATTGCTGCTATCGTCATTGGAGTATTACTTGTCTTGGCAATCATAGCCGCAATAGCTTTCTTTGCATATAAAAAGACTCGGACTAAAACAATGAGAGTGTCCATGTCCAAAGGATATCATCCTAACGTTCAGTAAGTTATTTTCTAACAAAGAATCCCTAAATGGGGAGGAGGGATATTATATTATGCTAAATTGTTGCTGTGGCAATCAACCCGAATAATTTACTTTTAGTTACTATATAATAGATTTAAATATTACGGACTATAATTACCCTATTTGTCCATTTGACTCTTCAATTGGGAACACTAGGTATATTAGCTTTTAAACCAAGAACAACCAACACGTGTTTTGATAAGTTTGCTTTCAGAGAAAAATTATTTAGTCAAATGCTTTAATAGCCAAGTTCAAGTCCCATGTACCTACTCACAAATACTTGCCAAACATTGTTATTGCTTCTTGACATGATGAATGCAAAGAAAAAAAAATAAAAATAGAGGCATCAATGATGAATGATGTTTGTTAGTTGCCATAATGGATATTCACAACCACGTAGTAATGAAGGGTCGGTTTTTCCAAACGTGGGAATGAAAGCTTTCCGTAGGGCTTACAACCCCCAAGACGAAAGGATTAATTTTTTTCAGGCGACAGGTAAACCTGAAGGGCTCCTCCTGCCTTTCGTTGGATGGAAAGTAAAGGTATGGCAACGTGTTGTGTGTACGATGTCACTTTTACGTAAAAAACATGTTTTGTTACAATGTTCTCAGTTAACGCGGAGCCAAAGACCGGGTGTTTTAAGACTTCCATTTGTCCATATTATTAAATTGATGATAGCATTTTTAACATTTGTGAAAACTCTTTAAAATACTAATTTCTAAGTGTCATCTAGTCAATGCAGTCATATTTTACTGAAAACAGTAAATGATTGATTGCAGGCCAGCAGATGTTGAGCTTAGACAAGCAAAGTAAAATGGAAAGGCATTACACAATATGCTATGCACCGAAGATGTAACTGCAGCAGAAACGCGAATGCAACTTAAATCATGTGTGGAAATATTTGGTCATGTTTTCTCTTGACTAATTTGTGTTAGCTGCAAATCTCCAGCTACATCCGAGGTCATAAATGTGAAGTATATAGTGACTGAAAGGTTAAAGTGAATGAAAAATAAAACTATTTGATTTGTTTAAAATGTGTTAACATCCCAGGGGAAATGTTGTAAAGACACAGTATTATGAATTCATGTGATTTTTTTTAAAATGAAATTAGATGTCAGCAGTTGCAAATGAATTTTCTTTTCTCTTTATGAAATCATAAAAATCTCAATTTTAATTATTGATTTAACAATTAAACCTAGTGCACTGGAACAGGAAAAACGCAACAGATGTAAGTGATGCAAAGTACATCTCGTCACTGATTTATGCACAATTCATAAATTTCGACAAATTATTGATATCAAAGTAACTAATACCACAAACTAGTAAACTAAGTTATTTATAACGCCATTAATGTATTTTTAAAACGGTATTTGCATCCCTCGTTCGTGATCCTGCTTCCTGCTGTCATATAAACGGCTGACTTCTTCTATTTGCTTTTGTAACTGGGCTGTGTTTTGATCGATCCATTGTAATGAATCCATATGCGCATTCAAAATTTTGCCAATCTGATAAATCTACAAAAAAAGTGCCGATTAGTTTCGATTAAAGCCCCCAACTTCTGTTTTTCCCCTAACAAAATAATAATTAAAAACATTACTGGATCATTTGCATCTTGATTTCCAGAAGTTGTATTTATGTGTTCAATTATTTCTTTCAAATCTTGAGACATGTGCCTCAACTGGGCATCGATATTCTCAGCCATTTGAAATCTACATTAAAATGAAATCAAAACATATTTTTATGTAAAGGAAAAGATATTTTTAACTTCACAGTGAAGAAAGTCTCATGGTGAATCATTAGATTGCAACTGTTCAGATATTCACAGGTATTTTAACATAAATTTAATATAATTACGTCTGTTCTCTCTCCAAATCAGAATGTTGGTGAATGGATAAATTTGGCAAAGATTTTACGCTTTTTTCTAAAGGTTCCAGAAGTTCCTCAAGCTCTCTTTGTTGGGCCTGTATGAAGTCAACTTCTTGATCCAAATGTTCTTGGTCGAGTTTCACGCGTTCCAGAGCACCATTCAGATGTGTGATCTACAAATGAATTTTTCAGATACTCTACCAAAACTGTTCATACTTTCATAATAATATTTACTTTTTCTCCATTATTTATGAGGACACGGTCCCAAGCATTGACTTGTGTAGCCTGAGTAAGAAAAAGTCTTTCTTGTTCTTCAAGTTCAGCCGTCCACTTATTAATTTCTTCTTCCAATTTGCGAAAGCTGATGGTCGCTGTTGGTGCCACACCAGGAATAACAGTTGGTGTAACAGTTGATGTAGTTCTACCCACCACAAACAACAACATCATGACTAGCAGACAACAGGAAATCACAACAGGTAACAAATTTTTCTCACGTTACTGCTGTCGTTAAAGAAGCTTGAGTGGCGGGTCCAACAGATGAAGGCAGAGGAGGAGCCAAGGATGAATGAGTAGTGGAAGCAGCAGTTATTGATGGCGCTAATGAAGTCGAAATTGCTGGCATTTTTGATGAATTTCCAAGTTTTAAACTTGTATTTGGTGTTTTGCTACCTATAAAACTAAAATCTAAACAACCCTTTTAATGACAATCTTCTTTTATTCCTATTAAGAAAAAATGAGAAAATGTCTCCTACCTAAATTTAGAGTTGAATCATTCAAAGTAGAAGGTGCACTTGTAGTACTTGCAACTGTTGCTGCAGTAGGGAACGTACTTGTCCCAAGACCAAATGAAAGACCAGAAGGAACTGTTGTAACAGCAACGGTAGTAGAAGTAGGTGCAGAACTCGCTACAATTAAAAACCAGTTGAAGGGCATGCATGGACACATTACAAAAGTAATATTACAATATAGATGAAGTACCAAAAGTAAGTCCACTAGAAGGCAATGAAGTTGGAATAGCTCCAAGTTGAGAGCTGGTGGTTGTTTGTGCAGCACTCGCAGTTCCAAATGCGGAAAGAGCTGTTTTACCTGTTGAACTTAAGGGTGAAGAGCCAAAAGGTAATGACGACGTTGTTCCCACTTGAGATCCACTACTTTGGGACCCAAGAGTACTTCCAAAGGATGGAAGTGCAGTAGTTCCCACTGTAGGCGAAACAGTTGTGACTGCAGGGCCAAAAGAGAATGACGAAGTTGTGCCAAGTTGGGTTCCGCTTGCACTTTGGAATATATTAGAGGTAGTTCCAGGGGCTGGTAATGTTGAGGCTGGAATTGCTTGAGTTGTTGTTTGGGCCGACTGTATTGGTTGTGGGGCGAAATTGAATGCTGAAAATGCTGGTACGTTGGTGGATGTTATTGGGGCTGTACTTGCAACAGCAGTTCCAAATGGGCTTGAAGCAGTGTTTGCTGCGCCAAATAAAGAACCTGATCCAAATCCACTTGTTGTTGAAGAAGAAGGAGCAGTAGTAACTACGACTGTAGCTGGACTACCAAACAAAGATGTCGGTGCTGCTGCTGCTGCAGGCGTACCAACGAAATTAAATGACGATGAAGTTGTTGGTTGTTTGACACCAAATCCAGCTGTTGCACCTTAAAGTACAACATTAATTATTATTAAATACTATTAAATCGAGGCATGAAATGTTTGAATGAACCAACTTCCAGCAGCTGCTGCAGGTGAAAATTGAAAACCTGCATTTGGCGCAGTTATGTTAGGAGCTCCAAAGCCAAATCCGGTGGCTGTTGATGAAGGGGCACTGGATACACCGCCAAATACATTAGTATTTCCTGTAGTGCCGCCTAAACCAAATCCTGTGCTTGAACCTGTCGTACTGCCTCCAAATAGTGAGCCAGCAGTTGTATTTGCGGCGCCAAATGTAAAACCAGAAGATTGTGCTTGAGTTGTGGCAGCACTAGCACCAAAGGCACTAGCTAGGCCTAAAGTCTGGGTTCCTGTGCCGATCGGAGATCCAAATGAAAAACCTGCGTAATAAAATATGTTCTCTTCATATGTACTTCAGGACCAATACATAGTTCATAAGTTCGATAAGAACCTTGTTGCGGAGCCGACGCAGGAGCACCAAACGTTGGTTGTTGTTGTTGTTGCTGCTGCTGTTGCTTTGACGGATCGCCGAATGGAAATCCTGACCCAAAGGACATTATGTTGCCTTAGCTTCTTCAATCGTAGAATTCACAGCGTGGTACAATCACCTGTTAATTATAAAAAGAGTGTTACTGTCAACTTGCTATAATCATTCGGCGCCAATCATTCTACTGCTCAGATGGCAGCACCGGATTTAGACATTGAGAGGTCTTAGGCTATTTCAATTTTGAGGCCCTTTTTAATTATTTCCCCATTGTTATGATTGCTATAAAATGCACAAACATACTGAAAGTAATATATTAATTAGCCTTCCAATAATAGACTTTGGGGAAATATATAACAAATACATTGCCTTAAAATTTGAAGCCCGCTGAAAAGTTGAGGCCCTAGGCTTCAGCCTACTTAACCTAGTGGTAAATCCGGCTCTGTCAGTTGTGCTTCAAAATCTATTTACTGATTGAAATATTTCTAAGTTGATAATTAAAAAATTTTCACGGATAACAAACCATGCTTTAAGCTACACTTAACATACCAGTAATTTGAATAAGCAAATAAGTAACGTTCAATACTCAAAAGGAGCTTCCAACGTAATTCATGAAATGCGCCACTCCGTGGTCGAAGAACAATAATAGCAAGAGCGTCGTTATAAGTTTCGATACTTGCGTCGATCGCTGATAGAGCAAGATGTGTGAGTTGCCAGCGTTGCGTTGATAGTTTCGAGTGGGTAGTGGTAAGTGTGCGTGGTTTTTACAATCTTTGAGATTTTGTGATTAAATTAAGTCATCCATGGATATTTTTTTAAGTAATATTATTATTGATGTCAATTTAGTATTTATACATGTAAATAATGCTTTGTCTTTCATCCAAATATTAATTAGGATGATTCCTTGATGACAAGGGTTAAGCGATGGGATGTGTATTAGTGAAATTCTATTTCTGTCTTATGTGTAGAAAAGTCCCCTACTAGAACAAAAGAATGGGGGCTTATCATTATGTGCAAGAACTTGTTAAGAAGAAGCAGTCGGATGTGATGAGGTTTTTGTTGCGGTTAAGATGCTGGCACTACAGGCAGTTAACCGCAGTCCATCGTGCTCCAAGACCCAGTAGGCCCGATAAAGCCCGCCGACTAGGATATCGAGCCAAGCAAGGTATTTGCATGATATGCAATTGATAATATTCCTGATGTTGAATATGTGATTACTGTGATGGTTTTTGTCGGATATGCAAGAGGGATATTTGTCTGATTGGTTTTTGCGAATTTCAGTTTCATTGCAATGCGCGTGAGACGCATTGAAAACTTGAGCCTTCAGGTTCTGTTGTAGTACAGGTCAAATTTCTGGAGGAGTTGTGAGGGAGTAATGTCTAAAGCATCAAATAACTGAGTAATTCGTTTTAATTTTACAGGGTTTTTAATTTATCGTGCACGCGTCCGACGTGGTTGTCGAAAGAAGCCAGTACCTAAAGGCCAGACTTACGGCAAACCAAAAGGCCACGGTGTGAACCAGTTAAAGCCTAAACGCAATCTTCAAGCTTTAGCCGAGGTATATTCAATTGCAATTCCTCTTAGTTATGCAAAAGATAGTTGGTTATAAAAATGATGATTTAATTTTTGGCATAATGTGCTTTTTGATGAGTAAATATGTTCTTCCTTGGATGTCTGATACTACAGACTGCGTTACTTTTTAGTTGTTTTTGTTCTCAACCATTTATTAGTAAAAATTGTTTATTTCAGGGACGGGTTGGAAAACGATGTAAATCATTGCGTGTCCTGAATTCGTATTGGGTAGCGCAAGATTCAACTTACAAATTCTATGAAGTAATTTTGGTAGATCCCTTTCACAAAGCTATACGTCGTGACCCTACGATGCAGTGGCTCTGTATGCCGGTTCACAAACATCGTGAGTTGCGTGGCTTGACGTCAGCCGGACGAAAATCCAGAGGACTCGGCAAAGGTCATCGCTATTCTCAAACCATTGGTGGATCGCGCCGTGCTGCTTGGAAACGACGAAACACATTACAAATGCATAGAAAGCGTTAAAGACTGGTCTGACGATTGTATTGTATTAAACAACATTAAGTTCCAAAGGTACGGAATAAAAAAAATTTACACCTTGATTCATCTCAGTGGTTTTGTTAGCAGAAATTTATTACTTCACTCAAGTTAATTCTACGAAAACAAACGTCTGTTTTCTTTTGCATAATTTTACAAAATAATTTAATTGCAAAATAAATTCTGTGGCCATTAAGTATCTTTACGGTCATTATTAATGCATTTTCAGCTGGGGTTCGAGGTGAACATAATGTCACTTTGGTATTCCATCTCAAATAATTGTTGCCGAAACGATGTATACTTGTTATGATCTATGTTAATACGCTGCTTCGGCAATTCATACAGTTTCTTTTGATATTCATATTCTTGCCTGACTTCTTCAGCAGTCCTTAATTGTTTTACATTTCCAAAACTGCTTTGTATATTTTCCGTGCTTCCTAGAAATTGTGATATAAAGTCTGCTTCTCGAACAAGGCAAGTTGATAGCGAAGGTTTTAAAGTGTCTGTGACTGGCAAAATTAAGACATCTTCCGGGAATTGTTGATAAAAGTAATGAATCACTTTGAAGAACTGGTCACGATTTCTGTAAGTAACACTCGTTCATAATCCACCGAACTTAAAACTATTATAAAAATGATTCACTTGTTCCATACCTTGTATGAATCGACAGGTGGGCCTCACTGCTACTTTGGATGAAATTTACTGTTAACCATGTGTTTTTCAGAAACCCAAAGTGAGATTTTTCCCAATAAAAAACTAGAAGAGAATCATTATACGTAAACTGTAGTTTTTCTTGAAGGTACTTTGAGATATTCTTCAAATCCATATATTTTGAGATGATGTTTACATCAAATGCTACAGTTAAGGAATTAAGTGCAGCAAGATTCCTAGATGACTCTTTGGCTAATAATGAGCGAAATTTGAATTTCAGAAATAGTTAACTTAGTCACAAACAATATATCTACACTTACATCCAACTTGTTGTAATCGGATGATGTGTTCATCCAATAAAATATCGTTTATGGATAAAGTGTAAGGAGGTACTCCGATGCAACAACTTGCTGATGTGGGGCGATTCGTTCTTTGAAATTGCACCATTATATTAAAAACAATACTTTGCCTATGTCCAAATATTTTAGTATTTAGTGCCGTCGTCAAAAATGCTGATTTGCAAGGCATCAGCAATTTGGGAGCATTAGGCCTACAAGTATCTTCCAGTTTTTGCTCTGGTGCTGAATGTTCTCTTGTACACAACCTTTTTGGGTGTGGGCTGGAAGTCTCTTCAGCATTACTTGTTTGAACCGGAACTTCGAAATACTCGGTGCTGTGTTGTAGTTCGTGAGTAGGGCTCGTCACAATTAGGTGAAAGTGATGCAGATTTCTTAATACAAAATTAGTAAAATCAAATGGTTGTTAATTTTAAATTTCAGTGAGTTTCAACTGTTTACTTACACATTTGAGCAGTTTGTTATGTCAACTCCAATAATTAGTTGATCATCTAGAGTTTTGTGCCATGGATCGCTGATATCGATTGTTTTGCAACAGTGGTTATTTAACATCTCTGTAGTAAAGTGGTGTTTGACAGGTTGATGCTTGCCGTTGAGAAATCCAAGTACGTAACCCTGTGTAACACATCACAATAAGGTGCGAACTATCAGAACATGCCTCTTATATTATTTATAAATAATTTCTGGTTATTTTACACGTTGTTCTTTAAATGATGGTTCCTCGCCCAGTGATAAACTGCTAAGAGTGAGAGCTATGTCTGTTAATGTTCTTGTCAATTGAATTAAGTCACTCTCTGCGTTGCTTACTGCACATTTGCCGGTCTGAAATGATGGACTTTAAATTAAACTGACGTTCTGATTTTCGTAGGATTCAAGATAAAAATATAGACTCTGTTATATATTAAAAATACTTTAAAATGATCCAATTAAATGACGGACTGCACTTACTAGTAGGCGAGTCTCCAGAGCTGTTTTGGCAGTCATAAGTCCTTGATTTCTTTCTTTCTGTGATGGGACCTAAAATAATAAGAGAACTTAGCAGTGGTAACTGAATATTTTCTCATAATTCTGCGTTAATTTCTTACACTCGAATAAAATGTATTTTTAAAGTTGGTTATTTGAAAGGAACGTTGAAGCAATTGTTTCTCCAGGTCCCTAGATTCAGCATTTATAAGTAGAACTTGTAAGTCTTCCAGGAACAAGAAATGTCCAATGAATGAATCAAAGGGTGAACTGTAATGTTCAATGACCTAAGTGTAAGATATGAGAACATTCAGGACAAGGAATGATTTTTAACGTCGGAAATAACATTTCATAAAGGAAAGCATGGATAAAGATAAAACGTACGTATACGTGCCTTCGAATGATTCAAATCTATAACGCAGGACTGTCTACTTCGAGAAGTAATAAGACAATATTGTTGTTGTTTAAGAGAATTGTCATAAAACTGTATTGAATATGAATCGCCAAATGGAATAGCGTAAGATTTGATGGACATTGTCTTGTAGTTTAAACATATTAGCTGACTGTTTGACGTTGTCACAAAGAAATTGTCGCATTTATCACGGAATTTCTGGAAACACGCACAAGTGCGTACTTTTATATAGTTGTATGCCGATGACTTTACGTCAAATTTCTTATTCGTTTTAATATTGATCACATTATTAGTTAGAGAGAAAGTAATTTCTAAGAAACGTGCAAATGAATCATTATAGAGAGCAATCACAAGATAGCCTCGAAGTTCTTCATCCCACACGAAATTTACAAAAGAGTCGAGAATACCACTGCCAACTTTAGCATCACAGATGGGAAATTTCCACTTTATAAAATTATTCTTGAAAGGATTTATCAGATTCATCCAAAATTCTCCTTGTGACATCCAAGAAATAGTTGGACCATTGCTAAGAAAAATTCCTCCTTCTGGTACAGTTTGAAGTTTCAAAACAGAACCAATACTAGACAAGTATAAGCCAGAATTAGATGCTACTAAACCTACTAGTACCAATTCAATATACTTTTTAAAGTTCGAGTAATCTTTTTTTATTAAAACCAGAGGAAATTCTAGTTGTGTCTCTCCAAATTTCAACGTTTTAAAATCTATGATTGACACTTGACAATGATTTGGAGAAAGTAAACCACACACTACATTAGTTTCTGATGTTCCTAGATTAACCTCTTCAATACTGCAAATATCACCAGTCATTTTAAATGAATACAAGTTGCATTTTATATTCACCACATTTATGTTAGTTACTAATTCAAAGTATATTAGTTTATCGTTAAATGTGAAGCAGCAAGATTTTTCAGACGACGCCATTATTAGAGTTAGAACTTTAAAAAGAGAGGGAGAGCAGAAGCGCCGTTATTTTTCCCGCGAAAGTAATTCGCGGCAATTTCGTTCGTTCGTAGACGTCTTTGCTGTTGATTTTTTGATGTTTAAAATGTCGGTGTGTAGTCAGGCTCCTATAACAGCTTTTTTTAAACGTGCTTCGAATGTTATCTCAGATAGATCAAATTGTTTCGACAAAAATAAATCTTGTGAAACTTCGACTACAGTTGATAACGATCATTTGTCATCTGTCAGTGAGAATGTGGACTGCACTAAGTTTCCATTTCCTTTCACTCCATATAAAATACAAGTTGATTTTATGAAAGAATTGTATCGCACCTTGCAAGAGGGGAAAGTTGGCATTTTCGAAAGTCCAACTGGTACTGTAAGTACGAATCATAGATTATACATGTTAAAATTCTTTCCCTGTGCTTACATTATTTTAAATTCAGTGTTATTTTTTTATACAAATCGCCCATGGCAGGGTAAATCACTTAGCATCATCTGTGGAGCTCTAACCTGGTTAAGAGATTATGAAGAGAAAAAAAGAAGTAATCTCAAAGATGCTATTTTGATAGCTGAAAAAAATAGCAAGGAAGAAGAAAATGCAGAAGGTGAATTTCTTTTAGAGTGATGCTCTATTAAGAAGCGTTTAACTAGTCAATCTTACACATTAATAAAACAACGATTATTAGGTGGTGATTGGCTCCAGTTATTCATGGATAGGAAGAGAAATGCAGATGAAACTATTGCTCTGAAAGTATAACTTGAATCTAATATTGTTGATTGAATATCATCTAATAAAACGGTTATGTTAACAATTTCTCTTAAATATTTTAGGAAGAATATCGAAAATATGAGCAACTTGATGAGTTAATCAAAGATTTGAAAGCGAAAAAAGATAAAACGGTATTTCAGATTTGCATCTTTGTACTTTCATGATTGTCGCATATTCGATGTAAATTGCAAAATTATGGTTACCTTTGTCAGCAAATTGTAACTAAGCAAAATGGAGTGGACGAACTTTTAAAAGACGTGATAGCTATTCAAGAAGCTATTAACTCAGAATTCAATACTGATGATCACGAGGACGAAGACTTTGCTCTCGATGAATATGCAAGTGATGAAGAAAGAAATAGTGACGAGCAGGAACTGGATGTGGAAGCAGATGTTAAGGATAATATTACTAAGGTTTATAACAGTTTGGATCAGCTGATTTTAAAAATTTAGACTTAACATTATTGCCCTCGCTTTTCAATGCAGGTTAATGTTGTTTAAATGCAAGCATTATGTATTTAAAACAGTTTATTTAACATTGCCAGATATATTACTGCAGTCGAACTCATTCTCAGTTATCTCAGTTCGTTAACGAAGTTAAAAAGAGTCCTTTTAAAGATGAAGTTCGCGTAGTGTCTATGTCTTCAAGACAGGTAACTGTTTCCTAAGGGAATTAAAAATTCTTGCACCTTGTAATTTTATCAAACCTTTCATTAATATACTTTTAGAATTTATGTATTAATGAAGCGGTGATTAAATTAAAATCTGTAACATCAATGAATAACCGTTGCCTCGAGTTGCAAAAAAACAAAGGAAAAGGTAAGTGGTTTATATTTTTTGTCACTTGTGGACGGCCTGACTTGAGATTTTTTTGATAATTATAATTCATATTTTACAGAAACGAAAGTCTTAACATCTGGTGAAGTTTTAAAAAAGAGAAAATCTAGAGGACGTTGTCCTTATTATAAACAAAACAAAATTGAAAATTTGAAAAATAGTATTTTAGTACGTAATGTCTTTAATAATTATGTACGTAAATTTCTATTTTTAAATTTTTATGTTGTACATGTCATTGTAGACTAATGTTAAGGACATTGAAGAACTGGCTATTTTAGGACGAAAGTCTGAAACATGTCCTTACTATTCTAGCAGACATGCTGTTACACTATCTCAGGTTAATACTGTTTTAAAAATAGCCACAGGTTAATGAACAATTAGTTACCTATTTCATGTATATCATCCTCTAGTTAGTGGTTTTGCCATACAACATCTTACTTCATAAACAGACACGAGACGCTTGTGGTATTGATCTTGAAAATAATGTGGTTATTATAGATGAAGCTCATAATCTTTTAGATGCTATATGCAACATTCACAGTTCTCACATAACTGGAAACCAAGTAAGATATATTGATTAGGTCCTATTATAGTTTAACACGAATTCTTTTAAGAATTATATGTCATTTTTTTTATATACTTTTGTAGTTGATAGGAGCTTTTTCTCAGCTTTCTCAATATAAAGAACGATATATTTCACGACTAAAGGCATTGAATCTGTTATATATAAACCAAATAATATTTATTATCCAAGCTTTTATTAAATATTTGAAAGGTAGGACACTGATTTATCATCGTTTTGACTTATGACAGGGATTAGATATAATATATTTTTTTTTAAATTCACTACAGAAAGATGTCAAAAGAAGAAAGATGTAAAGATAGCCACACTAAATGAGTTTGTAATCAAAGCCAAAATTGATAACTTAAATATATTTAAAATATTACGTTTTTGTAAGAAAAGCGAACTGTCTCGTAAAGTAAGTAACATATTCTCATACAACTTATGTTAAAGTTTTCGAGATAATGTAATGGTTGATTATTGGGGCTATCATTTTTACAGCTCTTGGGATTTTCTGATAAATATAAACCGACAATTATGAAATTACAAGGTACGTTGTTTAATTGTAGGTTAAGTGTGTGTAATTTCTGGTAGTTGAAGTAATTAAAACTACTTTAAATTTTCACCAGGAAATAAATTATGGGCAAATTCATTGATTAGCTCTTAAAAAAAAGTGATTTATATTTATAGGACCAGAGGGGTTAAATGATCAGGAAAATTACATTGCATCTTCACCACTTATGCAAATTGAATCTTTTTTTCAATGCTTAACTAACAATGACAACAATGGAAGAATCGTGATATACTCACAAAGTAAGTCACATGCAGTAATGATACAAATGAAATACATGTCATCCGAGGTTCAATAACTACAACTATTTTTGTTTCAGGTAACATTGAAGATTGCAGTTTGAAATACTATCTTTTAAATCCTGCTTCTCATTTTCAAGATATTTTAAACGCAAAAGCTGTTGTTGTGGCTGGAGGAACTTTGCAACCCGTAAGATGGTATCGATGCTTTCGCTTACATTGCAAATATTAAAAATTAGTATACGATTTTTTTTTCTTCAGATAAGTGAATTTTCTGAACAACTTTTTAAAGCCGCTGGTGCACCATCTGAGAGAATAGTACATTTTTCTTGTGGTTTGTACGGTTTTTTTTGTGGTTTAATTAATGCACGAAGACATCAATTTAGCGGTTTTTAAATTATTCATAAAGGTCACGTTATTCCTCGGAGTCATTTATCGGTGTTGGCACTAGCTGATGGCCCAACTGGAGTCGACTTAAATTTTTCATACCAAAATAGATCATCTACATGTTTGGTACACATATTTAATTCTTAATAAGGTTTTTAGAATCCCAGCTATAGATTATATAATACAGTGCAGTTTTTTTTCTTTGGTAATGTTGCAGCATTCATGATCAATGTTTTTATTTGTCTATTTAAGATCGACGAATTAGGACGTATTATTACGAATCTCTGCAATATTGTACCTGGGGGAATGGTGTGTTTCTTTCCATCCTACGATTATGAAACTAAAGTAGTATCTCATTGGGAGACTTCAAATGTTTTAGCTAAAATACAAACAAAGAAGAAGGTGAAATTAAAGTACAATTTCGCATGTATTTAATGAACGTTTATATAAATGCTAATGAACTTTTTGAAGGTTTTCAGGGAACCGCGGAACTCAAATCAGATAAATCAAATTCTTACGAATTATTCAAAATGCATTTTAGTAAGTTATCAGTATGAATTCTTGAAATGAAAACTATATTCGCAAAATAATGTTTTAAGTTCTTTCCAGACAAACAACAAGTCTGAACAGACAAATGAAAAATGTAAGGGAGCAATCTTATTCAGTATAGTTGGAGGAAAGATGAGTGAAGGAATAAATTTCTCGGATAATTTGGGCAGGCATGTATTCGTATGGAATTAAAGTACTGGTTGATGAAAGGTTTTGCATATGTTTTTAATATATGTCGTTATATTGTTAATGATTTAGATGCGTAATAGTTATTGGAATGCCTTTTGCTAATATAGAGTCACCAGAATTAAAGGAAAAAATGGCTTATTTAAATAACACATCGGTAAGACTACAATATAAGTGAAAAGGAATGAAAGTCTAACTAGCGGTATGAAAATAAACATATATTTTATGTATTGTACTCGCAGCTCAAATCTTTAGATGGAAAGACAGCAGGCCAAGCTTATTATGAAAGTATTTGTATGAAAGCTGTAAATCAGTCCATAGGTAGGATATAAATTTTACTGGTTTTTAAGTATGGAGAAGTTTTCCGTAAATTGTGCAACTTTTTTGGAATTTATTTTGTAGGAAGGGCAATTCGACATAGGAACGATTTTGCTAATATATTATTATTAGATGGACGATATTCTCGTCCATCTGTTCAGAAAGCTCTTCCTGGTTGGATAAATAGCGAATTAAAATCTTGTAATAATTTTGGACAAGCTTACGCATCAATTAGAGAAGTATAACTACAGCAAGTTATTTGAATGGTTGAAGTAACTGCTCTAAATTGTGTTGTCTTTTTTTCAGTTTTTTAGAAATAAGCAGTGTCAATGAAGGAAGTCATGAACATTCCCGAGAAATATGTTGGTATATTATTAGATATTTATTGTTATAATGTATAAAAGAAAAATACGCTGATTCAGACTGTCTCACAACACTTACACTGCAACATAATAAAATGACAGTGGATTCTAGTCTAATGAAATCTTCATCGAAAGTAAACCGTCTACTTACTGTGCTTTCTCTTCAATTAAGTGTTTATCAAGAGTATGATTCTGATTTTTTATCCGCGGAACAAATATCGTTTTTATGCCCTTTTCTGTGCACATTAGATCTCACTTTGTCACAATTTTTATGTAAGTGATGGCGACCTTTTTTATTCACATGTTCATCATCTTCAGATGAGTTACTGAATTTAGTTATCTTTTCATCAGTATTCTTTTGGACTTGATGTAATTGTCTCTTTTTTGATTTCGATAAAGTTCCAATTATCGTGTTATGCAGAAATCGTTTATTTGTTGAAGGAATTGGGCATTTCTTCCTGAAAAAATGGAGGATATGCAATATCTATAAAATTTGTCTTTCATCTCTTATTATATTACACCTTTAGTATTTTTAATTGATTGATAACTAAAAACATACCATCCTTGTGGGCCAATTTCATTTGCTCGTACTGATGCACGTTGAGTTTCTTTCAAAATCTCTTCTATAGCAAGTCTGAAATATAAACCGTTTTGTTACCAGACATGTATGCTGAGGTATGACATCAAATCATTGCCTACTAACTACCTTCATTCCGTATTTGGACTTGATTAAATTTAGAAACTAAGCTAATTGTGTGACTATTCATTTCATATATCTGATCAAAATATGATAAAATGCATCATTCTGCTATAAAAACAAAAATACATCAAGTGTACTTTACCTCTCTAGTGTTTCATCGGACATTGTACATAACTAGAAACCGACGTGACGTCATGACTCGGTCCAAATTCTTCGAAAAATAGGGGAAAAATTGAATTTTTAAAAGCAGTTTATAAATTATTTGGAGGAGTATACTCGATATTGCGTATAGCGAGTGGAATATATGGTCGTTTTCACATGAGTAGTACGGGTTCGGTCCCTTGTAGTGATAAACCCCGTTTTTTTTTCAATTAACGTAGTCCACGTTGTCTTTGCAATGCAACATCTTGTCGTTAACACATTGTTGTGTCACTGATGATGAAGATTCTACAAGTAGCAAGGTGAAAGACAGAACATGCTTCATCACGCTCGCTTAGTATCTTTATTCGTGTGGTTGTTTATATTCATCTGCTTAGCGTTGTAACTTAAGTATTTATCTTTTTACGAGTGTTTTCACATTAATATTAATCGACAAGCTGAAACTCTACATCAAAGTCAGAAGCGTCAAACCCAGCACCCCTTATGTCAGGGAATGGTGTAGTCCAGCGCGCGGCATTATGGGAAAAAAGTATTGTGTATCACATTTCAGAATTCGCTTGCGATGTGGAACGGAAGGTGGTCGGTTTTGTGTTAGTCGTTCATTATTTCATTATTATTGAGTGTTTTCTAAAAAAATATTAGTCATTGGAATAGTAACCAAATGTCTGACGAAGTATTTAAAAGTAAGTGTGCTTAAATTTAAGTTCCAGACGTGCAATTGTTAATCATTCGGTTGACGTCCGTTTGTGGCATATTTTCTTAGAACCAGGGTGGTCCTGTATTTTTCGACTGTTTACGTAAATGTTTTTGATTTAATTTCCATCAAACAATTGAATTCTGAATTAATATCGACTAATTTACGTGAATTTAATTAAATCGGATCAATTTCTGACAGGAAAAGTTACTAAAACATCACATTTTGTTCGACCTATATGATGACAATGCAGTCTCATGACACTTTTAACGACTAGTTTTTCTCCATCTTATTGTCGGTTTTATTTTTCAGCGCCGAAAGCAAAGAAAGTCTTGAAGATAGAAGAATCTCGTGTAAGTTTATAAAATTAATGTCTTTTACTAAATTAACGGTATGCTGGGTGGAAATCTTCCTTGGCCTTGTAATGCTTAGAGGTTTGTCATGCTGGCTAATGGCGGCCTTTATCAACATGGCGTCAGACTTACGATATCGTACGTTGCTCGTGGTGGACCCCCAAGTAAACACTGAAATTACTACAAATTTCAATTCAAATTTCGTATAATTCAGGTGATTTGTACGTGTATTTACCTCTAGTTGTGTAGGTTAATTAAATCTTATTGCGGAAAATGCAGGTTTAGAGCCTGTCACTTGTCTAAAATATTGTTAGTGGTAGTAGCCTGCCATTGCCTTTTGTGCATAAGTTGAAAAGTTTAATTTCTAATTAACTGCCCATTGCGATTTAGTTTAAGAATAATTTCGACAAATGCGGTATATTATTTTGGAAGATTTCAAGCTGTTAGGTTAATATGAAAGGAAGCACTCATTATGCGTAGTTTTGGCACTCACAACTTTATAATAGTACACTGTAAGGTTATATTACTTGACAATTGCTCAGTTTACTGTAATTAATTGTAAATAGTTTATAGTTTAATTTATGAGAAAAATTAGTTATTGGCGGATAAAATAGCATAAGGGGGTTAATGGAAACCTGTGGACAAAAGTTAGGGTATATGCAAAATGGCGACAGGTCGTAAAACGCATGTTTATTTGAAAGGGGGGGAGAAGTCATGAAACAAAAAATTGTAATTTAAGCGACCTATGTCGATTTTCTTTTCTACTTTCTCTCTTAAATTAACATAGGCCCTTGACTATTGAACGGTTTGTGGTGCTGCAATAGGTAGATAGACATTACTCCTTCGACAATCTCAATTTAATTTCAATGCCGTTTGACAGCGATGATAATCACTTGAATAAAAAAAACTCAGTGTCCTAATTCAAATTGTAAATTTTAACAAATTTTAGACAATAACATAATTCGGGAAATTATCTATTTCGTTGGTACGATATACTTAAAAGTTAAAAAGGACCCGAGCGTTAATTTGGTAAAGGATATAAGAAAATAGGAAAGGGATGCGTTAGTCGGTCAAGTAACGTAATTAACTACCTGACCGGTGATAGTATCATCTGTATGTTTCCTAAATTGCATATTACTAATTTGGTAACTTTATGGCAAAAATTTTAAATATTTATACATGACACATAAAAATTCATAATTAGTTCTGCTGGGTGACAGGCTAGTCGCTACATTTATAAACTTGGGTTATTGAGGGTTTTAAATAGAGACTTATTAAATTATATTCTTGCAGAAAATGAACTATATACCGTTATCCTAGTGCTTCACCTTTATATCTATTAATAAATTAATTTTAACAGTTTTCGTAGATAAAAGTTTAAAAATCTCCAGTCTGTTGAGCTCATCGGGCATTTAAGGCTTAACGCGTAACATTTTAAAATTATTCATTCTGCTAGCAATTATATTGAACTACTCTTCCTCCTATGTAGGGTTTGAAAACTTTATGCCCATTTAAACATATTGCTAGATAAGTGTTTCTTTTCATAATCGATAATTATGGTCTGGTATAGTGTTAAAAAATCGAAATGCCTAACGTTGAAAATATTTTCTTTTCAAGACACATCGTGTAGTAAAAATTCTCGTTTAAAAAACATATTTACTTCATATAAAATTGATTGCGGGGGGTGGAGGGCATCGTTATTTTTATGATGGTGTTGTTTAATAATAATTTTCATCGAATTATATTTTCAGTCGTTGTCGCCGATTCCTAATAAAAGATGTCGAACGGCAGAAGATTTTATTACTTTTTGTAATTTTATTTTGGAATATGAAAATTATGAGGCGCAGAAACAAGAAGTAAGTAATACAAAATGAATTATAAAACTAATTTACGACTATTATTGCTCCCTCCCTATCAAAATTTTTGTCTTTACATATTTGAAATGCAATATGTTACTAGCCTTTTCTTATTCCCCCAACCATCGGAAATGGTAGTGAAGTGTTTTTGAGAGTGAGAGAAAAAAAATAAAAATCTAATGCAAAAGAAAATATTTTAAAATGACAATAGTTATTTATTACAACTTATATAATTTAAAATATAAAATCGTACACATAAAAGAATAATAATAAAAAAAAACATAAGATAAATAATACATTGTTATTTAGAGATTACTTTTGAATCAAAAATCTGCATTTACAATAGTGACAAAGTTTCGAGAAAAAAAAATCTTAATAATTATCCGAATCAAGATTTGCTGTATAAATTCATGCATTTAATGATGGACTACAAATGATAATGACGTCGAAGACATTGAATTGTTTGAAATTTTTTTTTTGCCACGAATATAATATTTAACTACTGTACGATTATTTCACAGGGTCCCAACGAGCTGGACTGTAAACTGATCAATAAGGCTGGTTTCGAGGTAGGCTTGATTCATGAAAATGATGATTTAATATATAGCTTCATGTGTGGTATAAGTATTCAATAATTTAAAAAATATGCTTTTGAAACTTTCTAAAAACAGTCCTGTTTAGAGGTTCAAAGTTTTAGGTTATAAAGAAAGATTAAATTTGAAGAACACGTACATGTATCAGTAGTGTCTAGGGTGATCTTTAAGGATGTTTATTCAAAATAAGTGGTATGCAAGGAAATTATAATTAATAATAACAACAACGTATACTCGCCTATATATTTCTAGGCATGCCTATTTCTATGTATGAAAATCGTTTTTCATTAGGTATCTTTTAAGAATAATCAGTCCTATCACTTTATGATGAGTGCGGTCGCACCAGTGTTAACAGGCATAATTAAATAGTTTAAATATCCATCTTTTGAATGTTGGTGGGTAATGGTGCAATCTGGTTTAGTCCTCCTCCCTTTCCCTTCCCTTTCTATAGTTGCTGCTCATTTTCAACCCTACATTTCACGTTAATATTGGCTGGCTTGCGCTATTTCAAAATGTATTGCTTTTCATCACGAATGACGTCTGTCTTTCTGATGTACTAATGGTGATAAAAAAAAACGTAGGGTGCGAGGGAGGGAGGAAGATATGAGAGGAAAGAGAGACGTTAACAGGCAGTTATGAAGGCAGAAGTCAAAAAGAAAAAAAACTAAGGGTGGGACTTGACCCAAATGACTATATAATCCGAATATTTCCTCTCTAGAGGTTAGTAAGGGTATTTTTTTTTGTCAAAATCAACAAAAGTACCCACGGCTAGAAAAGAAACATTTTAAAATCGAACATCTAGCGGCCATTTTGTACAAGGTGACTAAAAACCCGTATTAACTGTTTTTCTTTTCCCCCCATTTTTTTTCGGATCTTCATTGGCATATAAAAATGTGTTTTTTTGGCGTTCATTTTTGTGAAGCGGAGCAAGGAAATCACCCAGGGCTGAGGTACTTACCCAGGCCGAGTGGTGTTCCCTGCCAAGCAAAGGTTTTCTATAGGCACATTCGATTTGTGAAGTACATCGCTGCCGCCATTTTTACTGAAGGATATGTTAAGCCATCAAGTAGTGTGTGTTGAAGGTTTTTTTTCCTCTCGCTCTCTCCTCGCTTTCCTCATCGACGAATGCATTGCTGAATTCGCAACAAACTCTCATTCCAATGCCAAAGTGGCAACTGTTGGTTGTGATATCTGGATTTGCTGATTTGCTTCTTATCTAACCAACCCCATTTTCCTTCCATCGTCCTTACTCCCCTGCGCGACGGGCGCGCCGCCATTTGGTATAGTTAGATTAATGGCTGATGACGTCACGGAAGGTGGAGCTTGTGGATACCTTCTGTTTTTTTTCTCAATGACGCGAAAGGATGCGGAGGTGTCGGGAGAGTCAATTATATTTCGGGTATTCAGGGGTTGGATGGTAGTAGAAAAAAATGTACGAAATTGAAGGAATTTATATATCCCCCTCTGTTTCCTTTTTATGTTAGTTGATTGGCAAGTTTTAAGGGGCATGTTTCATACCACCCGTCTTGTATCGTATGAAAAAAATCCCTGCTTCCTAAAGGCTAGTTTATGTAATTTCGATATGGGGTTCCCCCCACTTAAGTCCCTTTCCTCGTCTAGGGAAGAAGAATTCAAGAGGGAAGGGGCATTCACGAAATGTGTACATTACCTTTTACAGGCAGTGATATTACTATAGCACAGGCATGTCAAACTGAGAGTACCCCGAAGACCACATGGTAACATGCAGTATGCGTTGTAATGAGAGCCAGACAGTGCTCATGGTGCCCTGGAACTATTGTCCCCCCTCTTGTTACGCCTGTTCAGTGGCAGGCCGCATACACCTTCTGTACTACAAGGTATCGATTGTGCCGGCCGCATGCAGTCCGCGGGTCGCGATTTTGACATCCCTGCTATAGCATCGTTTTGAGCTGCAGTGTAGGTAGTCAGTCATACCTGTGGTAGAGGTCATCCACGGGTTCCCCGTTGTATCCCAAGTCTTCTCCTTATATTTTGATCGCATTTGCTTTCCTCCTTCCATTCTTCTGCTTTTATGTTGAGATCGTGGATTCATGAAGGCACAGTCTTGCCATGGGCAGGGAAACTTATATTTGACATGCATGGCCATGAGTAATTGCGTCATTGGGGAGTTGAATCCCAGCTTCTAACCTGCTCCTTGTTTATGCGGTAAGTTGTCGATTTTTGCAAGTTGCAAAAAAAAATTTTTTTCAGATGGTGGTGAAAATTAGGGACTGAGTTGCACTATCCGTGTACGTCCTTCACTTCGAATTACCTATTTCTCTCTCTTGAGTTGTCCCGTCCTTATTTATATTTTTTAGGGTGGAGATTAAGTGAAAATAGTTGCACAAGTGGTTTGAGCATTAAAGTTTGATAACGTGCCTAATGGTATGGTTATATAGCGACGCGTTTTTTACCTGTCTGGAATGAAAACTGTTCCGGTAACCAGTATTAATACAGCATTGCACTTTAATGGTTGTATTTTCATAATTTGCAGGTTACATACTGTTATTCTTGTAGATGTGCTCAGCAAGTTGATTTAAAATAGAAAAATTTGAAACAGGTGGATTTTTGTTGGTTTTAGGGCTCTTCAACTACAATGGTCATTAGAGCCCCGTCTACTGCGTAGTTCTAATGCAGAGTCTGTACAGACACTACGCTGTTATGGTGATTTTGTTTATTGGCAGTACCCAGTGTTCCCAAGCGGTCATCCATGCCAGTACTAGCTGGGGTTGAAACTGAGGTGGAACCGTGCATGTAGAAAGCAATATTTTTAAAGATTAGTTCACTTTTGGAGTTGGTTACAAACAATTAGTCAGTAATATAAATTTGAGATTGCTATTGAAGACGTATTCAGTTATCATTGCATCGCACATGGTTTGCATTTTCAGATAAGAGTTTTAGAGACCTTAATAGCCTTGCAGTTGCTGCCTGGGCAGTCATAGAAAATCATTAATTGGTCAGTTTACATTAATTCTAATCATGTGGAAATATAATGTTTTTTTTTTAAATCTTCAGCTGGTTACTAAACCAAATTATGATGGCGAGACTTTTTAGTATGATGAATTGTTCACACATGAAGCAAGTGTAAATGTGTATTAATGATAAATGTATTTGCAGTGGCTGAAAGTGATAATTATACGTCAATTTGAATAGCAGTATATTCCGAGATTTTGTTTGTTCCGTTTCAAAAGTTATTACATTATATACTCGTAACGTTTTGACTACTTTCAGAAATTTAATTTCAGTAATTAAATGTATATCTACCAAAAGATATAATTTTCATTTTGAGCAACTGTGTATGTGTGTCAGGTCTGGAGAAATCTTAAAATCTGGTTGTCGTTCACAAATTCGTTCGAACGGTTGCGCCAATTGCGTGTTTGAAGAATGCTACATAATTTTTAAAGGTATTTAATTCACATTTATGTTAACAACCTTGTTTTTCTTTTTATTTCGTGTAGGAATTGCGAACAAAAACGAATAGTCCTTTGGGAAGTACTGGAAGTGGCACAGAGAGTATCAAATCTGAGAGTGCATCTAGTTCAACATCATCTTCAGAAGATAGGAAAGGGACAGATATCGAATCTGGTAAGTTAGTTTTATACAAGACCTTTGACTGAAGTTTGTGTCTTGGTTGTCAACGTTTTTTTATTCTAAATGACGAGAGTATTTTATTTGTGTCGTTAAGATGAAGATTCGTGGGATTTGGTGACTTGTTACTGTATGAAGCCGTTCGCAGGGAGGCCTATGATTGAATGCTCAGAATGTTTAACTTGGATTCATCTTTCATGTGCAAAAATACGAAAGTCTAATATTCCTAAGGAATTTATTTGTCAGAGGTGTAAAGATGCAAAAATGACAACAAGGAGGTCACACAGAGTAAGAATATGATTTGAAGTTGATATTTGCTAAATGATAATGCGAGTTAAAGAAGGTTTTTACTTGTTGAAACTAAATGAAAATTTTCTTTTCTAGCGGGATCAAGACAGGGATCGAGAAAGTTCTTTTTCATCTTCATCTTGGATGCACTGAGAAAAAAATTTGTTTTCATATAGATATATAGATATACATATATATATATTTAAATACCCTCTTAATAACCTTAAGGGGGATGAAGAAGTACAGCTTTGTGATTGAAGGTTGATGATGCCTGTCTACACTGATTTCAGTGTAGAATTATATAGTTTAATACTGAACACTGCTAACTTCGATGCGCCAGGGTTTCATTGCTATATGGATCAAAAGGATCTTGTAATATTTTATGTAAATTTAATAATAATTCATCGTTTCTGAAACAGGAGCACCAAACAACCAGCGTTGTTTCTGTGGTGACCATGTGCCATTCGTAATGCTCCTGCTTATGCACCACTCTCTACCATTTTTCTTTTCTCAGTTCGTCTTCTTCATAGTTCCATAATTTTGTGAAACCGGCAAGCAGCAGAGATGCATCTGGTTAATGATCGATTGATGTATATAGTTCTAACAATCATCCTGTTGTGTTTATAATACGTCCTCTCTGTTAGACTATTTTAAGTTTTTTTATATATATAAATATATTATTTTCATTGCCAGAAGTTTTGGCATTGTTATTTGGATGCAATGTAATTGTAGATATTCATTTTTCCACTTGGTATTGACTGAAGAAGTAAGCGTGTTGAACCTATTTTTTGACAACAGGTCATATTATGTAAATACTATACATATATATATTTAAACTGTTGTTTTTTTTCTTTAGAAGTAGGTAAATTTATAATGATATACAAATGGTAATACCAGGTGTATGTCAGTCAAAGTGTGACTACCAAAGACAACCGTATTGCCATTACCTGCAATATTTTTGGGATGATTCTCATTTTGTTTTGCAATCGCGGAAACCATTATGTATGTATGGCTACACTCTAAATACCTTGATTTTTAACCTCTCTCGATAGTTATTTTTTAATGTGAGGTATAATATAATTTTTTTTTGTTATTTATCTACAACCTTTACTATGATGTGACCTGTTGTTCATTGTATTTCCATTGTCATATTCGTTAATTATTGAAACAACTGCATCCTCAGTAACGTTATAAAACTTCATCACTGACCTAGAATTTTCTCATGCATTTATCGTTTCTTTTCTCCCCTTTTATTTTGTAATATTTTTCATATCAGACTATCATCATTACAGAGTATGTATTGTATACTGTACATAAAACTATTGAACATTCTTTTCAGGAAGGATGTTTTTTTGAAATAATGAAGTGATCCCATAAATTTGTTCTTATGGCTCTATAAATACGAAGAAAAAAAGATTAAGAGTAAGAATACGATGTATTTATGTAAATGCAAGGTCCATTGTGGAAAAGAAACTTTTACTTTATGTAACTTGTGAAGCATGATTAGTGTCATTGTCATTTTTTGAGGCATAAGATATTTACACGTTCATCAGCTGTCGATGAAAATGGTAGGTTATTCTCATCGTCTTCTAGTTTTCCATCGTAATAGCAGCACACCTTTCCCTCCTCAAAACTTTTATTAAAGGCCGTTTATATTTTGGCTCCGTAGTATTTTGGTATAACGCATGGGCATTGTTTTAAAGAATTCTTTATGTCTCTTACTTTAATGGTTTTCCATCCTCTTGATTCAATTTTTAACATTTGTGTTGAAATTTGACTACTTTTAATATGTGTATTATCGAGAGCTTTAAGAGTTACATAAACGTAAAAGTTTATAAGACATATACAGTACATATATTTTTCATTATTCTTATGCTATTTGAAAGCATTAATTTTTGATATTGTAAATTTGAGAAGGAAAGTAAAAAATCAAAAATCTCATCTTAGGTGCAATGAGAGAAGTGAATTTTTTTGTATTATAAAACGACAAAAACCAAGCTTGATTGCTAAATACATCGTTGCTAGTCTTAACTCTCTCTTGTAAATATTGGACGAAAAGTGATGAATTATGTTTTAATTACAACCAAGTTCATCATATGGCATTGGGAAAAATAAATACTACACTTTAGTCTTACTTTTTTTTTGTTTTTCATGTTAATGAACTTTTTTTACTAAAATGTTTTGAGTTTTTTATTTCACCTACAATAGTGTAGAGATTTCTAGAGAGATGGAACAACTGTAGTCCAGGCATTATAAAGTGGTTATCAGTTTGATGCTTTCTTAGAATTATTACCGGTAAAACTCTCGCTCATTTTGATGGTGATGGGTTGAATCGCTACCTCGTTAGTTCCATCAGGAAATGTAGCCATAAACTCTAGTGCCAATTAGTGGGTAAGAAAGATGGGAATAATTGTACAAAACTTGAGGTGGGAGGGTTAATGCACCAAGTCGGGTTTAAAGAGTATAGTTACTAGCATGCAGCCAGGGTGGAACTGGACAAAATTAAACTATGAGAAAAGTTGATAAAAAGCAATTTCCATTTTTGTTTCTTTGGTGTATTAAGGCCCTTCAACTACAATGGTGATTAGAGCTCCATCCACTGCATAGACACTACGTTGTTACGATTTTGGATATTTCAGTACCTAGACCATTTCTATCAAACGCGAGATTCGATCACTTCTATTCCTTGGACGAGACTATTCCTTTACCACTGCAATGCATATTGTAAGGACTTCATGATTAGCTCTTGTACTATTTAACCTACGAATAAAATTAGAACATTAAATTTAGACTTCAAAGTAGCGTTCAACGGGAATATATTCTTAATTTTTTGAGATTCTATAACGTTTTTAGTAATTGAAATAGCTTATCCACTAAATATAGAGTACTTTCCATAGTTGTTTACTGTCCTTTCTACATGTTGCTAAGCAACGGCCACGTGATGTTCTCTTTTCTTACTGTATACACTGTTGCGCTTTCGTCTTCCTCTTTCAATTACACTTGTACCGGTATTTCAACTTGCATTTCATCTTTCAACATTGCATGCGCTTTGGAATGCAACGTTGATGAATGCAATTTTTAACTTTGAACATTCCAATGAGGCATGCAATAGCGCATGCCTTTCGTTCCACACCCTGTGCGCTATGGCTATGACGCATGCGTTTATTGAACAGAAAGACGCACAGCGACCTTGCGGAAGTAGTAACATTGCACGGGGCGCTGTTAAATTTGAAGTTGTGCGAAACGTTTGAAAAATCGAAAATTTGACGAGAGAAAGAATTAATAACTTTTGTAAATATTGTGATTTATGGACGGATAGTTTGTCTTCGGATAGAACCCATTGTCAAATGTAAAGGTGATTATAAGTTCGATTGTATTGAAAAGCAAATTAGTGGCGGCAAGGAAAAAGGGGAAAAAGTTTTCTTAAAACAGATTTATTGGCACTTGTGTACTTTAGCGGGTACAGTCTCGTCTGTTAACCGAAACCGTAAAGCTTTCCTATAGTCATGCCGAAAAATGTTAAATAATATTAAATATGGCAGATCTAAAATTTCATATTTAGTATATAAAATTTGAAAGTTGCCAGTTTCTAAAGGAGCTCTTGGTCTAACAATTAGCATAAGACTAGCTCTCTCTCTTTAAAGTGTGGTTTTGAATGTGCTCGTAGGAATATTTAGAAGACAGGAATTCAGAGCCAGATGTAGACCTAGAAAATCAGTATTACAACTCCAAAGCCTTAGAAGAAGATAATCGTAAAGGAGCCAGGCGAGATTGTACCCGCTGAATTATGGGGTTTTCATGAAGTGCAACCATTATATTTCTATCTTGCACATCAAAAGTAATCTGGGTTTTCATTTCCATGTGCATCAATTAAGTGTGTTGTATGAAGGATAGCTAGCAGTCGTATATTTCAATCATTGCTTTAAATTTCAGTTGCATATTTCATCATTTGCTGTGAAGTAAATTTTTTTTGAAGAGTTTTTAAGGTTCGACTTCTTAAAAAGTACGTTTTATGTTGTCAGAAACACTAAGATTTCTCCATGTGTATAGCATGTATGTTTTTCTTTTTTCAAAGTTATGGATTTTAATGCCACTCAGGCAGTGAATTTTTCCCACATAGAAGATGACAATCATGAAAACTGTACAGAAACAGATGATAATGATCCGGTAATTAGCATTTTGTTTTTGAAATCTGTGACTCATCCAATAAAGAGTATGTTTATATATATCAGGTAGCAGTTTTGACACTTCAGCCTTATCAGCGTGAAGCTTGTTCTAAATCTTTTCATGTTTATAAAGGTAAATACTTACTCATATATCATACTTGTTCTACACATGCTTATAAAGATAATTAATGTTTAAATGATATTGTGTTAATCATTTTGTTTTATGTCACTAGGAATCAATGTTGTTGGTAGGGAAGTTAGCAAAGGCTGTCAAATTTTAATTCCATTTCCAGTAAGTGTAGAATTTATAATCAAAATGAGAAGGTTATTTATAATGCCAAAAAAATTGTCGACATTTGTTTGAAAGGTTATTTCGCACCGTCATGCTATAATAGAAGTTGATTCAGATACTCACATGATTTATGATTTAGGAAGCCTTAATAAAACAAAAAAAGGAAAAGTAAGTGGAGTAGATGTATATGTTTATGTCGTTTATTTGACGTTCACTTGACACATTCGTGTGTTTTTCAGCTGACATTAAAACCTCAGGTGCATTATGAAATACTGGACGGCGATGTATTGACGTTTGGCGATGTTATTTGTCATTATTCCATAAATTGTCAGGTAAATGTTTGAAGTACTGATGAGCTGTGCTAGTACTTGATTTGCAATGATTTATGTCTATTAATTTACCAATGAATCAGACAAAGAAATCCACACTTTTGCCTCCATCTAAGTTTGTTAAATCAAACAATAATACTAATGACGACAGTAGTGCTAACTGTAAATTGGGTCTTCACAGTACTTCGAATTTGGAAAAGGTATGGTTTCCTATAGGTATCTAGTCCATGCAGGTGTGTGTATTAAAAATATTTATTTTCTGATTTATCTAGTTAAAAGTCAGCAAAAAATCCTCTGGTTATGATCACTGTAGCAATATACTCACTGATGGCTTTGTGCTGCGATCTGATTCTGACTTTAGTAGTGATGAAGAAATACCACCAAGCTGCCCAAATGGAACTAAAGTTTGCATCCCTGAAACTCCAGAGGATACTCGAACGGACTTACAAAACGGTGTAGCTAGTAAGTGAATATATATATAATATCTTTATCTCTTGTAACACAGCATTGCCATTTTGTCATGGTATAACTATTTCTGTTTTTTTATTGTAGTTGTGCAGAGAACGATTTAATTTGCTAGTGTGAATTGAGTAATTTGAATGTCATTTTTATTTCATTTAGGGACCTCATCACGTGTTTCTGGCATAGATGATTACAAGTTAGATTCCGATACTGATATTGGTACGTAATTTGTCGTGGTCATAGTTTTCTTATTGCTATAAGATCATAAACAACCTTTATAACATTATAAGCTCTAAATTGTATGTGTCATAAGTGTTTAAAACAGGACTTTAAACCTAAAAGTCAGCTGAAGTAAGGGATCCTTCTCATGCATTAATCTAAAATTTTGTATTGTTATATATGCTTTTAGATTAGTAATGCATGCTAATTTTGATAAGTTGAATGACTGACAATTTGTTTTTCATTTGCAAATTAGATGAAGACGCATCAACTATTGAAGCTCCCACCCAGGTTTATATGATGGACGACAATGGTAAATTTCTCTATTTGGTCTTCATGTGATCATCATGTTGCACTCAGAATGTGTAAACGTTCAGTTATCAATTCTGTGAATGGCTTATGAGTTTTAATTTTATTTCAATAGTATCAAGTATTGAAGAGCCTATTCTTATTAATGACGAAGTTGGTAAGTTATTTTAAAGAATGCAAATTGTGATATCTTTTTTAATTAACATTGATTTGTATAATCTAGAGAATATACAGAAGATCCAAAATCTAAGCGGAGAAGATCCAAAATCTAAAGGTAATTTGAAGAATATTCTGGAAGACGTCAGTGAAGAAGTTGACGAGCTTTAACTTTTTTTACTGACTTTGCATTATTTTACTTAACTACTTTATATCAGACCTGGAAAAGCATGTGCTTAATGATATAATATTGGAGTCCAGTAAGGAACGAAATAGGAAGTCACGAAGTAAGTACATACTACTAAATAGTTTCCTACCAAGTATTTGAAAGTACTCCAACCGAATTAACGATAATTTATTTTACAGGCAAAAGTGGTAATTTGAAATCGGCAAAAAAATTAAAGACATCGAAAGAGAAGAAAACTGACCAGAATGACACTGAAAAATCATTATATAGTAGTTCAGGTATTTTAGTACATGGTTGTTATGTAATACGTGGTGGCTGATGGAAGGATGTGATTGCCTTTTGCAATGATCACCCAATAGAATAATCGGCTCTTATCCTAATAAGTTGATATCCTTCTCCCTAGTCCTATTAGACCCAATTAAAAATTTAGTTTAGCATTTTTTATAACAATCCATGAAATGCTGATATGGATCGTTACTGTAAATTTTATGTGGCTAATTTGTTGCTTTTTTAGAAAGCATTCATTTGTAAGTCGCCAAATATTGACAGAAGCATGATTTGCATGAAATAATACAATTGTCTGTTTGTTCTCTTATAGATTGGGCAAATTTACCAACACAGCAGTATATCATTAAAGATGTAGAAATTGAAGGTGTGTGCTATTCGTGTGATGAACTATGTTTTCTATTTTGTAATCCTATAATTTGTAAGTTTTTGTTTTAAATATAGTTGAACCAGTTCAGCTAACAGCTGATAAAAGTAAAGTTGAGGTCCGTCTTTACCACATGTATTTGACTACTACTTCATACACAGGCTGGTAACTAGTTTTATTATGTGTTCGTCTCATTCCTTTTTATTGTATTTTTATGCAACAGACTTCTGGAAAGAAATCAAGCAAGAAATCGAAAAGTGGCAGTATATCTGTGGAACCGGGAAGTGAGTACAATTTAAGTCTAAACTAGTTGAACAACTAAATTACCTAGTTTAACCATAACCAGATTTTAGTATAATCACTAGTTTTGTGCAATGGTACTATCCAGACAAGCTCTTTCTTTAATTCTGTATATCTGTTTATTTTATACTTCAGTATATTATTTTGTGTGTGTGTAATTAAGTAAGATTGGGTGTCCCAGAGTTTGTCACATTTCTGAAGTTGCAGTATTAGGCACTTGAAGTGCATATATGCAGGTAGAATTTGCATTAAGATTATGAGGTGAATAATGTTTACTTAAGTGGTGTTCTGCTTAGGAGGCAGAACATGACCCATTGAACATGAACTCTTGTTGAATGCTTCCATTCACTATTATTTATCGTGGCCCTGTGGATCCATGAAATATGTTTCAGTGATTTGGGTTTCAGTCCTTTTAAGGCAGACTATTACGTGAAGAATTCCTCAGGCATGCCCTGTAGTTGAGCTTTAAAGTTAATTAAGCTAACTTCAAATTGCCATTTATTTCGTTTTGGCATTTACATGAGCCTAAACGTTATGTGTAGTTCAACGAAAGAAGACTCCGTGCATATCACTGAAAAATAAAATTGCCATCCTCAAGCTCATTAAGGAAAAGAAAACATTGCTGTTTGACAGTAATAATTCTGAAATGCTGAAGTGTTGGGAAGAAGTGTTAGAGAAAGCAAAATTGCTGAATATGGTTCCTGATGAGGAAAGTTATTTGTTTATTAAAGATAACTTGTATGAACGCTGGAAAACTCAAACTGTAGTAAGTGTTATTTTTTGATAAGTTGATTTTGAAGCTTCAAAACTACATTTTCATTATTTTACTGCAGAAAAAATATTTTGCTGGTGGAAATAGTAACAATGTGGGAAGTACACAGAAATGGACTGCTGCTGATCAGTTAATTATTGAAATATTGTTACCTGCCTATGGGCTGGAACCCATTAGATTGCCAGTCAGCAATGCTGTGAATGAGTTGTCCGTTACTGCAACAGAGTCATCTAATGAGGCGCAAGAGTCAGATGATGTAGCAGTCGTCATGGATAGGCCAAATATTAAAAATAATACTTCAGTGGTTGGAAGAACAAAGAAGAAGAAGAAGAATCGTCGTAAAGATCACAGTTTAGAGTTGAATGAAGAACTGCTACGTATTAAGATTTATAAAGAAAAGCTAGAAGTGTATAAACTTGAAAAAGAACTGGGAATTCAGCATTCATCTGTAGTTTCTGACCTTTGTTTTAAGCGGAATTAATTTGAAGGCTACTTGTAAGAATGCTTAATTGGGGGATAGAATTGAACTTGAGAGATTTTGCAAAATTTGAAGTAAATTAAGGTCATATGCTGGAGTCGACCCATCTGCCCTATGTGGTGACAATATTTCATCAGCAGTGACTTAAACAGTTGTGACGTGTATAGTAAGCAATTGGTTGCTTAAAAAGCAGTCAATGATTGTGATCGTGAGTTATAAATATTTCTTTATTTCCTTCTTTAACTGTCTCAAGAGCTACCTGTCTGTGATTGTAGATGTTTAGAGGGTTTTAGTCTTTGCCTACTTTTTGGCATGAGTCAAACTATAATGAATTTTTAAAAATCATTTTTTAAAAAGTTGATGATTATTTTCTTTAATAGAATTTATTTTTGGCTGTTGTTTCCATTATCTCTATGCCATGATAATGATATCTTGTAACCTATTCATAAAATATACTTATATTGCTAAAATGTGTCAGTTTTGTTGGTATTTAATAGCCACTTAATCTATAAAAACCCTGATTCATTAGAGAAATAAGGTAATTTAATATTAAATGCTTAATGTACCTGTAATTTTCATTTTTTAGGTGAACTTGATTATGTCAGCCCTGCTACAGATGATGATATGAAATCCTTGAAGCAGAAAGTTAAAGCTATAATAAACTCTGAGACTTTAAGTTCGCAGAAGCAGCCAACTGGTCAGTTTAATTCCTTAGGTAGTTACTATAACATATTTGTGTCTTTGACTGAACAATTGGTTTTTGATACTAGGTAAAAGTAAAGAATCAGTTACAACTAGGCAATCCAGGCGAAATTCTGTCTCCAGTATCATAAATAATGGTGAATCTCCCCGAAGAGCATCTTCAAGAATAAAACATCAAGCTATTAATACTAAAAACAAGTCCACTGCAATTCCAAAAATTATGTTCACAGGATTGTCTGAAAAAAGTGAATTGGATATGAGAAAGGTAACAAGTAGCTAACGTTGATGGATGATCTTTGCATTTTGGAGTGACAAACCTGATGTCTTATAAATGTTTTATTCTATTCAGATTGTCCAGAATCTCGAAGGCAAATTAGTAGATTCTGTTTTTGACTGCACGCATTTAGTAACGGATAAGGTATGACATTGACAACTAAATATAAATTCTGTATTATTAGACAGTTTCCTGATCCTCACTCTACTGGAATTAATGTTCAGGTTTTGTGGAGGTGTTTTTGGAAGACATCACGCTTTTTTCAGGCTTCAGGCTTTTTTAAATTCTTTATGGTGGCAGTAGCCCTTAAGGTCTCCACATTCTAAGGGAGGAAACTACCAACCTAAAGCGTGCCAATTGTATGGTTCTGTATTTGAGTTTGCAAAGACGTCCACAAAACCTGACCTTCCTTATGAGGATGCTAAAAAGAGGGAAGATTTTATCTTCAAATTTTCGAATAATTCAGTTTCTTTAATAACCCAGTTGTAAAGATGTAACATAGTGATGGTCTCATTTCATAAATTATTCATTTTAAAAAAAGTTACTGGATCAAGTGTTGTGTGTTAATTGACTTGATTTTGCAGATTCGAAGAACATGTAAGTTTCTCTGTTTATTATCACGAGGATGTTACATTGCGAGTCCTAAATGGCTACTGCAGTGCAGTTCCAAGAAAACGTTTCTTGGTAAATATCTCCTTAAGTAAGATTTATAAATAGGATAAACGGCAGCATAAAATCGCATTTATCACTGTCATTGCATTATATATTTACAGATGCAGATCCTTATCACGTAACAGATGCGAAGACTGAAAAACATTATGAGTTTTCCTTATCGAAATCACTGGAATCAGCTAGAAAGGTTCCCTTCCTAAAAGACTTCCAATTATATGTCACTCCAAATGTGAAACCTCCTCCAGAAGAAATGCGAAGTGAGTGTTTATTGATATATACTGTATGTTTAATGAAATATTGGTTTAGTCTCTCTGCCAGGAAAAATCCTTGACCCTACACTAGTGGTCTTCAAACTGTGTTCTGTGGAACCCCAGGGTTCTGTAGCACATCTGGGGGTTCTGCGAGTGAAAATAAGACAGTGAAACTTCTCTAATTGGTCCACCCTTGGGGATTTACAAAAGTGGCTCCATCAGAGGGTTGGACCGATTCGGAGTTAACCAAAATGCAGTACATATACCAGAGAACTTTATGTTCTGTAAAGAAAGTGGACCTTTGTGGCAGGTGGACCGATAGAGAGGTTTCACTGTATTTAAAAATTAATCAGAAGCTTCGTGGGTGGGCTGCCAATTTGTTCGCAGCAGTGAGATATATTTTCCGATAGGTTGGATGGGGGTTCCCCAAAAAGTCCTTTTAGTTCTAAGGGTTCCATGAATCGAGAAAGTTTGATGGCCGCTGCCCTACACCAATGTAATGTTTTCCTTGTAAAATGGGGTAAAACGGTTAGAACACTTGGTTACTTTATACCCAACAGCCTTAAGCCATCTTTGTGAGTTCCCTTCCTGGCCTATGGGCGAGCGTGCGATGCCGTAACTAGAATTCGTTTTCCTGAATTGTACTCGCCACCACTCAATCTTTTTAATGTTTGTTACATTTTCGTAAAGCAGATTTTAATTAGTAACTTTTTTCTCTTTCAGCAATAATTGAATGTTCAGGTGGCAAGGTAAGCTAAAGTATAAATTGATATTCCTATTGTTTGAAATACAAAAAAGCGTTTAAAATATGTTAAATGAATTTCTTGCAGTTTTTAAGTAGAATGCCGATGTCGGGAGAGCATAAAGTGATCGTTAGTTGTCCTGAAGATGTTGCTTTGTGTAAGAAAGCAAAGCAAAAAATTCCAGTGGTTACATCAGAATTCATTTTGACGGGAGTTTTGCGGCAAGCTGTTGCTGTGGAATCGTATCGTTTGTAATATAGTGGTGTTTATTTTTTTTTAGAAAACAATGTTCACATAAAATCATTACCATTAAATTTTATTAATCATATTATTACTGAATTTTAGTTGTCTTATGCGATGGCCATGGTGTAACTGTAAATGCAGAAGAAATTCTAGGGATCAGGGTGCCTTTCTGCAGTTTGTGGCCAATCGGAGTGAATCCAAGTCGTTCTCATCCAGTTAGAGTTGGCATTGCCATTCCACACTAATGAAAATTGGTACTTCTTGGTTATATTGCTTTCCTCCTAAAAAATCTTGTTGAGTGCTTTATTGAGTTCATCTACCATAGAGGCAGCATCCTGTGCAAGGTATGCATTAAATACTGTAGGGCCATCCATGACGACTGTGAATCCATGAGTTTCTTTTCATTAATCTCTTACTTGTGTCAGGATGGCTTAATCAAATTGCTAAAGACACGTATGTTAGCTCCGTGATCTCACTTTTGGAAGAAACGTTTACTACATAAATATTTCAGTTTTTATTTTACCGATTGGCATTTATTGATATGGAGGACCTTAAAACCCTTTAGCTATTTAGTTTTTCAGGCAGCGTGTTTGATTCAATTCATGATGATAAGGGGATATCCCTCCGTGCTTGTGAATGGTTTCTTTCGCACGATAGGCAAATCTTTAGGGTCGTGTTGTGCCAAACTGAACCCTGCAAGGAAGAAGTGTGTAGGTGGGCAGCTTTTCCAGGTGTCCGTTGCTAGGTACATTTGCCTCCAGGTAACTTCTCAGGGTGGATTGGATGGAGTGATGAAAAACGGACGGATTTCCATCTGTCCAAAAATCCTTCACTCTGCTCCAACCGTCCATCACTCCAATCGACCATGAGTGTGAAAAAGTGATTGGATGGACTGATGTAGTGGCCCTATGGAGCGTTCGTGAGTGCCAAATCACTGTTGATTTTGGACCATTGCAATCTCGACACGTGTGGTAGATGGATGGGACCTTTTTTTCTCTCTGACTACTGATAATGGCTGATGATTAAGCTGTTGATATAAGGAGTAATTCTTCAACCATGAGGACACTTGTAATAATTACTTAATAACACAAAAAATAATTAATAACAAAATATTACTAAACAATTTGGTGGTTGAATTAAAGTAATTAATAATAATTCAGGTTTGGGTTTTTGGTGTTTTAGGGCCCTTCAACTACAAGGTCATTAGAGCCCCGTCCACTACGTAGTTCTAATGCAGAGACTGCACAGACACTACATAATGTGACGATTTTCTGGTATTAACAGTATCCAGTTTTCCCTAAGCAGCCACCTATGCCTACTGGTTATGGAGGGCCTTTGGTCTCCCTCTGCCTTGGGGTGCTTCCAACCACCTGTATTCCTAAAATTTACTTAACGTGGGAGGAAACTGTCCATAGTAATATGGTAGTGTGAGGGGTGGGGTAGGCGGTAGTACAGGACTAGAACCCACAGACCCGACCCTGCTATAGGCGGGATAAGGTTATGGCTACAAATTGCTAGGCTGCCCCTTAGTCATTTGTTGTTGTTTGTTGGTGTTTAAGGTCCCGTCAACTACAAGGTCATTAGAGACCCGTCCACTGCATAGTTCTAATGCATATACTGCACAGACACTACACTAATGTGACGATTATTGGGTATTAGCAGTACCCAGCTTTCCCGAGCGACCACCCATGTCAGTACTAACTGGGCTTGCGTTGCTTAACTTCAGTGATCAGACGAGAACTGGTGTGTCCAACGCAACTCGCCGCTCCCCCCCCCCCCTTAGTCATGCTGCACCAGGCTGCACAGTTGTCATGCAGAGCTGCGCTACTACAAGAAACTTTACATGGTAAAGGTAGTCTGTCAGACTATCAGCTACCAAAAAAATGTAGATTGGAATTAATTTATAAGGAAATTACAGTATTTCTTGAATCGTTATTAATCAGAAGAAAATGAAGGTACTGAAAATTTCAGGGACATTGCATGCTTAGAAGCCAATGATCTGCAATTTTTGTTAGATGATAGTAGTCTCTCAGACTACCCTTTACCATTCTAGGGTTAAAATGAGTTAAAAGTCGCGTTAAAGATCCCACGCCTACAAGGCGCAAATGTAGCACCACCCATTGAGTTGGGGCAGCGAATTGCGTTGGACACACCACTTCTCGTCTGATCACTGAAGTTAAGCAGCACAACCCCAGCTAGTACTGAAATGGGCGGGGAGCGGCGAGTTGCGTTGTACCCACCACTTCTCGTCTGATCACTGAAGTTAAGCAACGCAAGCCCAGTTAGTACTGACATGGGTGGTCGCTCGGGAAAGCTGGGTACTGCTAATACCCAATAATCGTCGCATTAGTGTAGTGTCTGTGCAGTATATGCATTTGAACTATACAGTGGACGGGTCTCTCATGACCTCGTAGTTGACGGGACCTTAAAACTCCAACAAACAAACAAACTGAAATGGGTGGCCGCTTCGGAAAATTGGGTACTGCAAAGAGTCACATTAGTGTAGTGTGTGTGCAGTCTCTGTATAATACCGCATTTACACATTCGCGAATAAGACGAGTTGAATGACGAGGTGAGACTTTCGTCGAAATGTTCGCATTCATTCTTTGGATGAGGAATGACTGTTCACACATTCGCCGAATATCTCGTCAAATGGTCATTCTCCAATCACCTCGTCGCTAGCGCCCTTTGACTCGTATTGTCTCCACAGCTAGTCATTCTCAAATCGCCTCAGGTCACTCGCGCTCTTTGACTCGTGCCAAAAAAACCGCTTTCAACACGAGGGCCACGAATGGCGAGGCAAACCACGAGGTGAATGACGAATGTAGTGTTCACACATTCGTCGAACTTGCTCGCCTCGTCGTATTCGCAAATGTGTAAATGCGGTATCATTGGTCGAGGCTTTCTACGGCGGCGATTTTGAGACCATATGCTCTGTGTGCCACATGCAGTTGTTCACTGGATGAATATACAACAAGTCAGATAGCCTTCATACTGCACATTCTTTAAAAGCCATAATGTATTAAGGTAAATTAAACTTTAATGTCATTTATATTAGTTATTAGTCAGGATTACTCGGAGGTGGCATAGTGGTTAGCACGTTCGGCAACTGCCTCAATAGTTCTATGTTCGATATTGGACCGAGGTGGGTCGGGTTTTTTAGGGCGAGAGAAGCCGCGAGTGTGCCTTCTTTCGGATGAGAAGTAAAACCGAGGTCCTATGTGGGTGTACGGTGGCACTTGCAAATAAAAGAACCCTCTACTATGCGACGGGTAGATGAGGCAAAATTTCCAGGTGTAGGAGCTCGCCCCCCCCCTGGCGCCGGTAGCATTCCCCAACGAACACTAGACCGACGATAAATGTACAATACTACGATCAGTGCCGGGTTTACCACTGGTTGACGTAGGCTGAAGCCTAGGGCAGTGGTGGCGAACGTGTGACCCACCATGCAATTTTAAGTGACTCAAATATGGATCGCATCTAGTTTATCATCTCATAGTGTGTGGGGTGGATGGGGACCTGGTGGACTTGAACCCACAGACCTGACCCTCCCACAGATGGGATAAGGGTATTATGATGATGTTCTCTAGTTGCTCCTTTAATAAACTAATTTATTCATTATTAATATAAATTTTTGTTCATTAAATTAAATAGTGCTCGCACCTGACCCATGAACAACTTTTTGGTTTTTTTTCCTGTTACTGAGACCCGTCCTCAAAAAACGGTTCACCACCACTGGCCTAGGGCCTCGACATTTAGTGGGCTTCAAAACTTAAGAAGAGGGCCTCAAAATTGCAATAACCTAGGGCCTCTCAATATCTAAATCTGGCCCTGACTTCAACCATACTTGCATGCAATGGCCACTACCCTATCATCACAATCATGCATTTTTTAATGATCTCATGCTTCTCATCCATTGAGATCATGTGCTTCTGATTTTCAATGCTGTCCTTGGCACACATATTCTTAAGCCCCATGATTAATCAGTACAGGTTGCATGTAATGCACAGTACAAAACTTGACAAAATTGGCAAGTGTTGCAAGCATTTTAATGATAACTCGAGCTCGTAGGCCTATGTCGAATTTCTGCTCATATGTAGGAACAGCTCCACAAATTTTTTTCTTGTACCTCTGTATGTCTGTCTGTATGCTAATATCTCTGTCTGCTTGTATGTAGGTACACTCCTATGTAGAGGTACTACTGAATTTGGATACTTTGGAAACTTTCTTTTTTGGGTTTGTTGGTCCATGCACAAAATATTAGATGTTCCTATATATTCAGTGTGATGTTGTGGTAAAGTGACGGGTATCACCACAGCAAACACCAGCCTTTTCATTGATATCCGCAATGGATTTGATACAATCAACAGGGGTTTGTCGCCTACCATCTTTCATTTCATGATACTACGTTTGTTTTCTGACTTCAGTTTTCACCTCAATTTAATTTCAAAAGAAACATACACTGATATTACCTTCATCAGGTTTTGAGGAGATTCTAGATTAATATGAAGTATTGTCCTTTGTTTTTGTAGGTATTTTTCTAACGCATTGTAGATTTGGTGTGAAATTTAGTATTCAGTTTTACGACAGGCATACTTTGCAGTTCATATTAGAGAGTTAGTGGTGAACGTCGACGACGACGATGATACGAGGTCAAATGAGGCAAATGCACAAGCTCAATTGCTGGTCTGCTTTTCTTGAGCATGCACAGTTGCTTCATTTGACCTCTTATCGTTCATATTGTCATCGTCGACGATCACCACTAAAGCAGGCTTCACAACAGCAACGGGAACGGCAACGTAAAACGTATGTTGTGCAGAGGGGAGGGGCGACGGGTACACCATGTGGTGGAGGTGCACTCCTATTGGTCAAACAGCTTACGTTTAATGGGAAAGTTGAATTTTTTTCAACTTTCCCGGCCATTGCCATTCTCGTTCGCATTGTTATTAGAGAGTTTTGTGTTGCCGTCAACCACTTACCGTAACGCATGTTAGCAGACGAAAATGCATCTGTGCATGTGTCACAAAAAGTAAGCGTTTTTTTTCTTCTCGGAGTTACGTGAACAGGGCTTCATTCACGTTGTACGCAAACCAGATACGGGAATTTCTGGTGCATGCGCGTGCCGCATTCTTGTATAAAAAATGGCGGCGATAGATTTGGGGACCTTCACCAGTAGGTGCCGCCACTGTGCGTGCCCCACTATGCATAATGCAAAACTAAAACTCTTTTTAGGTTTTCTACCGAATTGCAATTTTCCTGTATTCAATACCGTATTTTCTATTCCCGTAACGGGAGCACAAAACTCCCTATTGTGAAGCGAGCTTTACTCTCTAATGTTAATAGAGAGTTTTGTGTTGCTATCAACCGCTTACCGTAACGCATGTTAGCAGACGAAAATGCATCTGCACATGCGTCGCAAAAATAAGCGTTTTTTTTCTTCCCAGAGCTACGTGAGCAGAGCTTCGTTCACGTTGTACGCAAACCAGATACTGGAATTTCTGGCGCATGCGCGTGCCGCATTCTTGTATAAAAAATGGTGGCGATAGATTTGGGGACCTTCACCAGTAGGTGCCGCCACTGTGCATGCCCCACTATGCATAACGCATAGGTCAAATAGGGAGCTTGAGTTACACGTCGGTGTTCAACTTACACCGACGTAAAGCAGACGAATTGCGTACTACACAGGTGCACATGCCCCTATTAGGAATGTTGCATCTGCGCAGTATGGAATTCGTCTGCTTTGCGTCGGTGTACGTTGTACGCAACGTGTAACTCAAGCTCCCTATTGATGCATAACGCATCATGACTATGCATAACGCATAGTGGGTTAGGTTTTCTACCGAATTGCAATTTTCCTGTATTAAATACCGTATTTTCTATTCCCATAACGGGAACACAAAACTCCCTATTGTAAACATTACAGTAAAATTAATTCAACAGTATTCCCCACAGTTATCAATTATTGTAATGTTGAGTCAATTTTACTCAGGATTATTGTAATTACTTAGCAACCCCATTATTTATTGTCACATGCAGTCCACATATAGTGCTCACAAAAAGCATCAGGAGCGAATGTTTTGCGTTGGATACACAAGTTGTGATCTGATCACTGAAGTTAAGCAATACAACCATGGATATTACTTGCATAGGTGACCGATTTTGAACAGTTGTCATTGCTAATACCCAAATCGTCATTAAAGCATCATAGTATCCATACAGACTTTGCATTGGAGATTAGACCTACTCAGTAGACAGGGATCCAGGACCACTCCCGCTTATAAATAGCCAGTTAGTCAGAAAGAAAAGAGCTGTGTTTGACAGCCTTAAGATATTCCTACTGCAAGTTTTCGCAGTTAAGAAATCTTTCACCCGTTATAACGAACTTCGGATATAACAAACCGGTTTTAGTACATTTTCCTGGTTCCTTACAACCAGACTTCACTGTATATGCCAAATTGAAATTTGAAGGGGTAGTTTCTCACATCAGGGTGGCAAAATGTGATATTTAAAGCTAGCAGAATCTGAAGTTTGCCGTTTCAACATCTCAGGTTTCCAATCACAATTATTTTAGAAAGTATTTAGACCTCCCATGTTTTTAGATTACTTCTCAGAAATTACTTTATTTCTTTCAATATTTGCCATATGACATAGAATGTGCTTAAATATAGCATGAAATTTTACACTTGGTTGTTGCAATCGATCTATTGGATTCATTGATAAATGAAATATCTTTGAGATGTTCCTTCTTGTGTCTTGGAGTGCTTAAGACTGATTGCCATGCTGTTGGTGCAATAACTGAACGCATCAAAATGTTAGCTGAACATGGAGACATTTAATAAAACCTTATGAATGTAGTCTTGAATAAGCGGTAATTGGTTTGAATGACGTCGATTGTTCGTAATATTATCTGGAAAACAAAGTGCAATGGGATTTGAATGGAGGGGCTTGTAGGGCAAATCAGTTATGCACAGTACAACCAAGATGCAGAACAGAGTGTAAGAAACTTACTACAATGATTGTTTCATCATCGATTTTTGCAATGCCTCCAATTGAAATTTTGATGGTATTAGTGTTTCCAATGCAATAAGTCAGAAAATTTAATCGTTCCTAAGTATGGAAATTAGAAAATTGGTGAAATAGGAAACCAAATTAGGATTCCTGTCAAATACTACTACTGTAATTATTTGCTTTAAAGAGACTATTAAGATTTGTTTGGCACTAGTTAGCAATAACCTCTGCCATCTCAAATCCTGCAGAAACTCATTCTCCTTTTCCACTACAATGAAATTGGAGGTAACCGGTAGGAGTGCCTCGACTTCGTCTGGTAAGAAAGTGTTAGGAGGTGCACAGCAACCAATGCAGTAGAATTATACTCATATTTGTACTTGCCAACATGTCAGGCCATGACATTCCATAGTAGCGATCATTGGTTAACAACAATGTTATTTCTCTAATGCTCTTGTTGATCTGTTCACAAACGTAAAAATAGTGAATGATATTAAACTAATGAATGAAAGAGGATGAATTTTCAATATTTTTGATGCTTTATGTGTTGTAGGAACACTCTTGCTCAGAAGTTGGATTCAGAATATATTTCACTGTATGTAGTAAAGATCCTTATAACGTAGGCAAGATTCCCCCAAACAACCCGCCCAATATACTTGTTGGTTCCACATGCATGGCTGGGATACGCTGCCAGAGCCATCTCATATAGAGAGGGATGAATCTTATATTGGGGGATGCGGAATGCAGGCACCCCTAGGCTGCCTTCACACGAAATCAACGTGAATCTGACTCACCAAGATTCAGCTTAGTGCTCCACTCCTCAAACGCACCCACAATCAGTTACTGCCTTCACAGCAGTTGAATCTGTTTCAAGTTTGTCCATTGATTCGGCAGGTCAGAAGTTTCTAACTACAGGCACTCATGAATCAACATCAACCACAATCAATGCGGAACTTTTAATTATGAAAGTGAAAAACAACTGTGAGATTTTTGATGTCTTTCTTCTTGCAGTGACAGACTTTCTATATATGGTATCCTGTTTCGAGATTTGGGTTCCACCAAATTTAGCAGTATTATAAATAGCTCCTCACTGTCTTGAAAGAAAACTGTAGAATATCTTTGGGTAATTATTAAGGTCCCCTTCTGTGAAACACTACTGTAATTGCATTCATGCTGGAAGCCCAAAAACAACTAAGAGAAGAAAGGAAAAAGGTTCGGACTGACTTGGTTTGACTCGGATTGACTTGGTATGGAGATCATCAGTGCCGGATTTACCAAGAGGCTTATTAGGCTGAAGCCTAGGGCCTCGACATTTGGCAGGCTTCAAAACTTAAGAATAGGGCCGCAAAACTGAAATAGCCTAATGCCTCTCCATATCTAAATCTGGCACTGGAGATCACAAATCAGATTCACCTTGATTAGGATTAATTCTGCTTGATGAAAATTAGCTTGGTGCAGTACCGTCATGCACATATGCAAAGGCTGGCACCCCTCCCAAAATAATATTTTCAATTATAGTACTCTACATTTTCTAAGATTGACGACGCGATCTTTGCACACTTTGAATAAATGGGAGGTCTGGCTCTGGCTTGTCATGAAGGCAGTCAGACAGGAGAATTACCCAGTAGTCAATGATTTAAAAGGAATAGGAGGAGGACACGGTGAATTGGGGAAAACATTCCAGCATAGTGTTCTTAACATGCTTCATTTCTTAACTGGAAGTGAATAAAATTTGCTTATTTTCATGTTTTCCAGGTGGGACCCAGGACTAATGACAACAAATGACATTTTCATTTATAGTATTTATTACCTTGTTATTTATTTTGCCAATGCCATTGAAGATATTAAGATATATGATGATCTCTTTTAGGGATGCCAGTAACACAGTCAAAGAAATTAAACACTTGTCAAAGGTATGACCTTCCAATAGTTGTGCAATGCATCTACAAATGCGGTAGTTGTGAACAAAAAGAGGGAATAAAAATAATATATTGTATGCGGCATTCGTTGTTTTAAATGTTGATTCAATTTCCTGTCGAATTTGAAACATGTGTCTGAAAACCCGTTTTGCTCTGAGAGGGGAACGAATCATTTTCATTTCAGTAATTTTGCAGTCAATAATGTAGATGTACTGATTAATAACAAGGTATAAAAATCCCAGAGAACACGATTCCAGAAGTTCACAAATTGAAAGAAAAAACACAGGTAAAATAAACATTGATGCTACGATTATTTGGTATTCAAGGAAGTGCACACCACTGTCTATCACCATTTGGATTAATTCATGTAAATGTAAAACCATGGCTGTAGCCAAAAGTGTTATTAAAATTATATTTGATATTCGATTGACTCTGTTGTGCTCAAATTGGAGAATTTGAGACTGACTTATTAACAGCATTGCATTTCGGATGTGTTTTTTCTTAGACAAAAGGATAGAATAACAGAGTAGATTGCATACGTATCGATTTTGACTAACCATAACCTTACCCTGAGTAGTTATTTTAGGAGGAAATGTATCGTAGTCAATTTCATATACCAAAGGTAATGTGAAAAACATTATGATATGGATCGCGCCCACCACACTCACTATAAATATTAATCTAGCAAGCTTCAATTTCCAATCAGGTTGAAAAGTTTGAAATGTATTAATTCCGATGATGTAAAAATAACATTTATATGAGAATAACACTGAATCACAGGCAGGCTTCTCATCACTGGAATAGGTAGGCATTTTAAATTATTCCTGATACTGGAACTAATTTGCTAGGTGATGCAGTGTTGAACTGCTTTTATATTCGCCAAGTAAATTATTTGAGATACATTATTCGATATATAATTGCATTGTTGCTATTTGCTTTGAAGGAAATAGGTGGTGCCATGGTCGTTACACCAAATATTAGACATTCCTAAATATTCAGTTTGATATTGAGGGATTGCGACAGGTTATTTGAAACAATGAACAGGGGGTTGTCGCTTATCGTCTGTCGTGATGCCATGTTTGTTTTCTGACTTCAGTATTTGTATTTATTCAGTTTTAAAAGAAATATACATTCATCAGCTTCATCAGTTTTGAGCAGGTTCTAGATTAATATGATGTATTGTTATTTGTTTTCGTAGGTGTTTTTAAAGCGCTTTTTAGACTTGGTGTGAAATTTAATATTCAGTTATGTTACAGGCATACCTTGAAGTTCATAATGTTATTGTAAACATCATAGTAATATTAATTCAACAGTATTCGCCACAGTTATCAGTTATTGTAATATTGAATCAATTTTACTCAGGATTATTGTAATTACTTAGCAACCCCGTTGTATATTTTCACATCCAGTCCATGTGTTGGGCTCACAGAAAGTAT
>JAAFCE010006949.1:23068679-23094005 GCA_013389805.1 Trigoniulus corallinus | reverse complement strand
TGCCTCAATGGGGAACATATTTCAACTGATGCATGATTCAACTTTGCAATTAAAGAGGCATTTTTTCATTGCTATCCCCATTTCTATACTGCCAGTCCAACAGTTGCAGGCCAATCTGCAGTTGGCTAAACCACCAAACATGGGACATTGTCTAATGGGCAGTAGAGGACCTATTGCAATTTCTAGCGAGAATTATACAAGGAATTCTGCATTGGGGCGCCCGTGTTTTGAAATGCTCCGCCTTGATCAGCCCCTGGAACCGCCCCTGGTTTGTGGCAATTCTTGCAGTGTTGCAACTTTATCATTTCAGATTTAGCCCCAAAGTTTGTTTTTGCCACATTCTTGAGTAATTTTCCTGCATGGCGCTCATCTTTCCTCACGTTGTCTTGGTGACAGATGGGCTGGCAGAGATTGCAGCACTCCACATTGTTTTTTGTAACTCAAACTTTGAATTTGAACTTTTGAATAAGGCCAGGCACACACAAAGGCAAAACTGTCTCACGGAAGTCTTATGTGCTCAGTTTGGGCAATGAAAGTCAATGGGTAGCCGCACACTGAAACAAGGCGTCTAGCAGACAAAAATCATTGCCAACCACAGAGCACGACTGTCGTGATAGTGTGGCCCTGGCCTAATAGTGATGGTTTGCCATAATTCTATAATTTTGAATCTGGGTTATTTTGAGCATGCACTACCGTTTCTTATTGTGATCATTTTATTTTCAAATTCAAAAAGAAAAAGAAGAGAAAGGAGACAGAGAATTTATGTTAAAGACGATAGACGTGCTTTCACTGCGCTCCACATTTTGAGTCGACTTGATTTTAGCAGTTAAGTAGTAGAAGTTTTTATTTAGTAGTAGTTAAATTCATTAGCGCTTATCAGACCATAATTTTTACATTTGGATAATCAGATGTCTTTGGGGAAGATGTTAATCTTCATAATAGGGATTCAAAGAGCATGAGTGGAATTTTGAAGAGCCATCAATTCAATCTTTTAGCCAAGCCTTCTGAACCGCAACATTTCTGATCCTCGACATTTCGGAACATCAACCTTTCCGATATCTCAACATTCCCATTACATCAACATTTCTGATACTACACCTTTTCGGATAATATTTGTCATTTAATCATCTGCTGATAGCTGTTCCGCTGCACGTTAAAGCCAATGGTCCAGAGATGGGAAGGGATTTTTTGTGTATAGAAACTATCAGTAGGTGTGAACTAGTAGTTAAGCACTGCTGTTGGTTACTACAGGACATTTGTTCAGCTCTGGTGCCTGGGATATTCTGGCCAGTTGTTGGTGAGATAGTTGGGGTGTGTTTGGGTTTGAAAATGAATAAAACTTCAATTGTTTTACACACTTCTACTGTTCACAAATTACACTGCTCAGCATCATTTGTGATGTCTTTATGATGTTATCTGATTTTAAACCAGTGTTTTATGCCGATTTCAAATATGGAATTAGCTTTTTTCCATCACGTATAGTTTTTCAACAAATCTGCTTCAATGATGTGCTGAAATATGCTATATTTCAAGATTATTGTTTGGCGTCTGAGTTTACAACAGGTAGAAAGCCACATTTCTGGGTTGAATTTGAAGAACAAAAGGCTGTGAAATAAAGTTACTTGCATGAAGTTGGGAGATGTCATAGCATTTGGCACCATGGTGAAGTTTTTGGGCCCAAATAACTCTTCTATTCATGCAGGCAGAACTTAATGATTTGGTGAGAGATTTGAACTTATCGAAAGGGTATTTGGAACGGAGGGGGACTTAGTGGGGGATAGGCGGGAGTGGAGGATTAGGACCCATAGATCAGACCCTGCCTCAGGCAGGAGAAGGGTGAGATGATGATGATTTCGACTTCTATAAGCAGAAGTTCTTGGTTCTAGGTTAAAATCAAAAAGCCTTTTGGCACCAGGGACATTTTTCTTATTGTATCACCATACAGAAGAAGAGCTACTGTCATTCTTTGTCGAGGAACACTCAATAGTGCTTTGCTGTGGCATTCTTAGGCACATGAAGTATTTTGAAATCCAATATGATGCTTCTGAGTCGAGGCTCTGCATTGACTCCTCCAAATGAGTTTAAAGTCAATACTTCTTCATAGTGGCAGTAAGTAGTTTATTCTGTCCACCTAAGAGATCTTTTTGAAATTGTAAAAATGGTGTTGATAAAAATTAAAAATGAGGAGCACAACTGGCATGTATGTGGAGATTTCAAAATGATAGGCATGCTTCTTGGTCAGCAAGCAGACTATACAAAAATGCCATGCTTTTTGTGAGTGGGACAGTAGAGCAAAAGATAAGCACTGAGTGAAGAAATCATGGCCAAAACGAAAGCATCTCTTGCCAGGGACAAAAAAATATTTAGTGGAGACCATGCTGGAAAAGTAGAAGAAACTTGGATGCAATATGAGTGTTAAATTGTACTTTCTACACTTCCATTTGAAATATTTCCCAAACAACCTTGAAGATTTTAGTGAGGAGAATGGTGAAAGATTTCACCAAGATATTAAAGAGATGGAACAGAGGTACTAGGGAAGGTGGAATTCTAACATGTTTTTTGGACTACTGCTGGAACCTTGAACGAGAGTGCAAGAAACTTCCAAAATGTTTGAGGTGGTAAAAGAAAGGGAAGTTTGAAGTAGAATAAAAGTACTTCACATCCATTCCTCACCAATCTATTGTCTATAAGTCCAAGAAATCAGACTAAATATTGTTTTTTAACATTCCTCTTAAAACTATTATAATTTAAGGAGATGCTTTTATGTAATAATATTTCCAAGAAATCAATCAAAATTCATGTAAGTTGAAGTAATTATTAGCGATTTGTGAAAAATCTGTACGTGCCTGAGAAAAACTAAACCCATATTTGAAATCAGCAGTCAAAAATGATTAGGAATCAGCTGAATTCTTGCAATCATCAGAAATTTTTTTTCAAAATGCAGCCCTGTGTTATTGAAGGTACAGTATTCAATATATACACACATTGTTGCTATTTACTTGGCAGAAATAGGTTGTGTCTTGGTCCATGCACAAAGTATTAGATGTTTCTAAATATTCAGTGTAATGCTGAGACAAAGTGGCAATTATCACCACAGCAACCACCAACCTTGGGATTGATATCCTTCATGGATTTCACACAATGAACGGGGGGGGGGGGTTTCTTGCTTACCGTCTTTTGTGATATCATGTTTGTCTTCTGACTTCAGCAACAACATACATTGATATTACTTTCCTTTGTTTTGAGCAGCTTCTAGATTAATATGAAGTACAGTTAGGTATATTTTTATTCCGGGGATACGTTTCTCAGAAAATCGCATAAAAAGTTTCCCATAAATGAAGATTATAAGTCTGTGGGAAAATTAGGGATATGTTCCACACTTAAAAATTTTCACTGCTCCAAAATAAAGAATTAAAATTAATGTACAACCACATGAAAAAAGTTTGTTGATGTTAAAGAAAATAGGTTTCTTAATAAATTTCTTTGGGAAGCTGAAAAATTGTATTTCAATTCAGTTGTCTACCTGATAAGGGTGTTCACCATCTGCAAACTGTTTGTAATTCACTGTTATCATCATAAATAACAATCTATGCATTAGATCTCCTTGGTATAGGCGATAACTTTTCACACACATTTTTTTTGTCCCTCTCTGCAGACTTTTGTTTTAACCATGATAATCATCATCATCATCATTATCATCATCATAATACCCATATTCTACTTGTCACATGGTCAGGTCTGCTGAACATGCTGTGGTTGGGGACACTCCTGTCAGGCGTCTGGAACATGCAGGGATATTGACGGGGTTGTCTTGGGGGACGTGGATGTCACACGTGCAAGTGCTCAGTACCTCAAAGTGTCTGGTGGGACACTTGTGATTTTCTATTTCACTGCAAAGATGAAGACCATCATGAATTAATTTTGCTGCAGAGGGGGCCTGTTCTTTCTTCAATATCATTTTCACTTTTGAGATCAGCTACTGCATCTAAAGTTAGCTTAATAAAATCATCATCATTTAAGACGTCATCCACCAGCAGTTCTTCAATATCATCATGATTAAAAATGTTCAAATTTTCTCCAAAATAAGTTTTAATTTTAGAGCATGTTCAGTGGACCTGCAGACCCGACCCTGCCAGTCAGGATAAGGGTGTGTATGCTAATGGTCAGTGGATTTTATCTTCCCATGAACCACACCAGTGGTCACAATGTAGTGTCATGGGCCTTAGACTGACGATACTTCCTGACCAAGCATACAGTATTCATATTTGGCCAAATTTTTTTCAATCAAATGCAAACCGCACAACTTCAAAATCTCAAAAAAAATAAATGGTATAAAAAGAAATCAAACAGTATTGTCCTTCGTTTTTGCGTTTTTATAACGCATTGTAGACTTGGTGTCAAACTTAGTATACACTTACATTAAAGATGTTCTTTGGAGTTAATAATGTTATTGAAAACATCACTTGTTTATTTTACTGTTGAATTAATTGTTGTCCAATAGTTATTTGTTATTGGAATTTTTTTAGAAATCATATTGTTTATTGTCACATGACGTTCAAGTATTGGGGTTACAAAAAGCATCGAGGGGAAGCTGTATAGATTTGGACAAAGCAGTTCTTGTCTGATCACCAAAGTTAAGCAACGCAGCCAAAGTTAGTGCCAACGTGGGTGGGCACTAGGGAAAACTGGATAATACTAATACCCAATAATCGTCTCATTACTGGGCGGGACTCAGGGCTGGCCTTCTCTATAAAGGGACCCAGGTGCAAAAATCCATTTGAGGCCCCAAAATATTTTTCCAAAAGTAAAATTAAAGGATTCCAAGTAAATGGATTCTTCTTAAATGCCCTCCTATCCCGTTCTGAGATCATTCCTAATTTTGGAAGGTATTACATTTTTGGATGATTCCATGTGTCCTAATAAGTCGCAGTTGCATTTATGAATTCGTCTGAAGGCTTATGTGGACATCCACACCTTGGAACATTTTCAGTTGGACCTGTGTCATTATATTTTTTTATTACGCTTCTGATTATTAAAGGTATTTTGATTTTAACAACCCCAAAATAATAGCATTATTAAATTATTCACTCTTAACCTCTAATTCTGCTTTGTCCAACCTTTGGCTCATGGTGCTCCATTTCTAATTATGCATTACAGCCTACCAGCTATGTAACACCTTAAGTTATATTCTCCCGTTTTGGTTTTGACAGCCTGTGTCTGGCAATCAGTTCATTTGGCAGCCGAGTGACCCACAACACCAGAAAGGTTGTACAACCCGGTGTAGTTCAATGGTAGGGTTGTTAGGTTACGTTTAGGTTATGTTGCATTGGCAGGGTCGAATGAGGAATGTTGATCCTACAATGACGTATTAAACTTTTAATATTACCAATGATCTGGGCCCTGATTGGTACTGATGATAGGGCCGCCCTCAATCGTGGGGCGCAGGTGCAATGCATGCTGAGCACCCCCAGGATGGCTGGCCCTGGCGGGACTCTGGTAGTAATGTTCTTCTGAACTCCACAATTATACCAAGATTGCATTATACCACCAAACTTGAAAGTTTGACAGGTAAATTAATACTTTGTTGATTACAATCCAATGCTGAATGCATGCACATCGGTATTTGAAACTCACAATGATTTCATTAATTTTGTATTTTGCATGTTGTGTTCAAATAATGCACCCGAACCTAATCCACAGCAACCAACACTAGGGCAGGCAACCCATCCGAATCTATGTTCCCTAGTCAAATGTCATGTTATCTTAACACAACAATTGCCGTCTTCACGTCGTTTAGAAATGACTTTAAGCATGCGTTGCTAAATTGTATTTGATAAGGGTATTTACTCACCTTACAGTGCCAAAATGTGACAGTTGAAGCTACAAGAATTTGAAATTCAATGTTTCAAGATCTGAGGATTCCAAACACAATCATTTCAGAAAGTATTTACTCACAGTTGTTAGATTTTTGTTTGGAAATTACTTTATTTCGATCTTGTATTGCCACGTGAGATTGAATGTGCTTTTACATTGACCAGTGCTTGAATTTAAAACTTAAATATATGCCATGAAATTTTATGCCTAGATGTTACGAACGATCTGTTGGATTCATTCATAAATGAAATTATTTCACAGGTGTTCCTTCTTGTGACTGTATTGCTTTGGCAGTACATATACCAAAATTGGAGCGATGCAGAGATTAGCATGGCCCCTACACAAGAATGACATGTGACATCGTGAAGTACTCCACATTTTTGAGCAGGTTTTGCAAAGGGATATGGAGGCCTGCGGGGTGGAGGGGAACTTGATGAGAGACAAATGGGAGTGGAGGATTTGAACCCGCAGATCCAACCCTGCCTCAGGCGGGTCAAGGGTGAAATGATTATGATAAGGTTCCTACTGGTGACTATAAGTGCCTACCATCCTTTGTGAGTAGAGTGATTGCTATTCTGTGATGCTGTAAATGAACGTTTCAGACTTTTAATGAATTCATATGTTGAAGTCTTAAATATGAGGTAATTGGTTTGAATGACGTCTATTGTTCTTAATATTATTTGGAAATCAAAGTGTGGCAATGGGCATTTAAATTTGGCCTAAATGTTCTCATCTCTGTCATAGTTTTTCATTTTAAAATATTCCTGCTACTGGAACTAATTTGCTACATGATGTGGTTTTGGACTACTTTGTATGCATCTATTAAATTACAGTATTTAAGGCACCTTTACTTTTTTGATATATCATAGGTGGTGTTAGACGTTCCTAAATATTCAGTGTGATGTTGAGGGGAAGTGATGGGTATCACCACAGTAACCGCCAGCCTTGTCATTGATATCCTTTATGGATTTCACACAATGAACATGGGTTTGTCATTTACCATCTTTCTTGATTCAGATCTTGCCCATAGAATCAATGGGGGATGGCTGAAGTGGAGACAGGCAAGTGGAGTCCTGTGTGGAAGGTGGGTCCCAATCAAGTTGAAAGGGAAGTTTTATAGGGCAGTGGTTAGACCAGCTATGCTATATGAATCAGAGTGTTGGGCAGTAAGGTCGATCCATGGAAATGAAATGCAAGTAGGCGAGATACAAATGCTGTGTGGAGAGCTGATAGAATGTAGGAATGTGTATCTGCAGTAAGAGGTGGCCTGTAAGTGAGGGGCATCATGGAAGAAGAGGAAGAGTAGATTGAGGTGGCATGCATAAGTCATGTGAAGAAGGGAGGAGGAGCTCGTTAGATCCATTACAGAAATGCAGGTAGTTGGAAGCACTTGAGGGAGAGCAGAGCAGACAGGGGATTAGGCTGTAAATTTGGACGTTGTAGTGTGTGGGGTGGGCTAGGACCTGGTGGGAGGTCATAGGATTACTTTTGGTGGTGGAATTTATTTTAGTATATGAGGCCAATTAAATGCCAAATTGGAATTCCTAGTGGTATTTTCTCCCCTCCCTGGTGGCATAATGCAGTGGTTCTCTAAGCATGTTCCGCAAAATAATTTAATGCACAAATAAAGCAATGGAGAGATACTCTGATGTGACCAGAAGAATCTGTGAGGGAGGGTGTCTGAAGTGGAGACAGGCAAGCGGAGTCCTATGTGATAGGAGGATCCCAATCTAGTTTAAAGGGAAGTTCTACAGGACAGTGTTTAGACCAACTATGCTATATGGATCAGAGTGCTGGGCAGTGAGGAAGAGCTATGTAAATAGAATGCGAGTAGCCGAGATGCGAATGCTGTGGCACATGTGTGGCATGTCGAGAGCTGACAGAATTAGGAATAACCATATTAGAGGTAGCCTGGGGAGGTGGACATCACCAAAAAATGAGGGAGAATACGCGGAGGTGGTGTGGAGCAGTCATGCAAAGATTGGAAGAGGAGCTCATTAAGTTAATTCCAGGAATGTAGGTGGTTGGTAGCACCATCAGGAGTGGGAGACTAAAGAAGATGTGGAAACCGGTTGTCCGTAAGGATATAACGGTGTGTGTAGTGGATGGGGAAGTGGGGGAGAGATAGATGGGAGTGGAGGGCTAGGACCTGCAGACCCGACCCTGCCACAGGCGGGATAAAGGTATGACGATGATGATCTGTTATGCACCAAGTGTAGAGGGTGAACAACCTGCTTTAAAACTTATGTTGAATTGTAAGTGTTCCATGCTAATAAAATGTCACAGTTTAGTCTTCCCCGACTTCAAAAAGATTGAGAACCACTGGCATAGCGGGACATTTGAAGCTACTAGAATCTGAAGTTCACTGTTTCAACATTCCAGGTTTCCAATCACAACCTTTCTATAAGGTGTTTAATTCTAATTTAGGACACTGCAAGCAGCCTTTTCTCTGGCCAGTATGGCAGTGTAGAGATTAACTCTCCATCTTACTTATGACACCATAATACTCCTAAAACCCTAATGTATAATTCATGTGCCTCCCCCCTCACAATACAAGCAATGGTGGGATATTCTTCATGTATATTCCTACACGTATTGTCATATGACATTCAATGTGTCATGAATTAATTTAAAAATTAAAAATGGCATGAAATTTTACTCTTAGATGTTGCAATCGATCTGTTGGATTCCTTCAGAAATGAAATTTCTTTGAGGTGTTCCTTCTTGTGACTAGAAGTGCATAACAACCTTTGTGAGTAGACTGATTGCCATTCTATTGATGCAATAGATGAATGCTTCAATATGTTAGCTGAATATGAAGACTTTTAATGAATTAGCATGATGCAGTCATGGATATGAAGTAACTGGTTTGAATGTCGTCTATTGTTCTTAATATCATCTGGAAAACAAAGTGCCGATTTTAAAATTCGGCCTTAATGTTGACTTTGTCCCACTACAATTTTAATGTGCAGTGCATTAATAATTATGATAAACATTTTCTTATTGCTTTCACGTCGTTTATGAACTTGGGTCATTTGACTTTAGTAAGGTAGACATGGCAGGAGTAGAAGAAATTTGAATGGAGGGGGCTCTATGGCATTTCTGTTAGATGCCATACAACAAAGATGCAGAACAGAGTGCAAGAAACTTACCACAATTATCATTTCATCATTGATTCTTGCAATGCCTGCAATTGCAATATTGATGGTATTTGTGTTTCCAATGCAATAAGTTAGAAAATTTAATCGTTCCTAAGTGTGGAAATTAGGAACTTGGTTAAATAGGAAGTAAGTTAATTGCTAACAATTGCAACACAACCAATGCAGTAGAGTGATACTCATATTTGCACTTACCAACATGTCAGGCCATGACATTCCATAGGTGTGATAATTGGTTACCGACAATGTCATTGCTGAAACAATCTTGTTGATCTGTTCACAAATTTAAAAAATAATGAATTAAAAATGATGAATTTTGAATATTTTTGATGCTTTATTTATTGTATGAACACTCTGCTTCATTCACACAGAAGTCAGAGTGCTTGAAATCAAGCATATTTCACTTGATGTAGTAAAGGTTCTTGTGAAGTAGGCCAGAGTCTGCCAACAGACAACCCATCGAATTATCCTGTGGTTACCAGATGCATGGCAGGGATACTCAGTGAGATCCGTCTCATGAACTCAGGGGATAATCTTGGACTTGTACTTGGATAGAATTGGTGTAAAGGCATGGAGATTACAAATCAGATTCACCTCGATTGATTCTGATTGATTCAGATTCGTGAGTTGCAGCACTGGCCCTAAAGGTTTGGCCGCCTTCCAGGGCCGGTCTGGTGTGCAAAGAATGCGGGCGACCATCCTTTTCGATGCCCGCATTTTCATGCTCAAAAGTCAATCTAAACTTTTAATGCTTTGATGCTTCAGGAAAGAATCCCACCCCTAGCTAAGTGGGTAGTGTGCTCAGTAACTACGTCAGTGGTTCTTGGTTTGATACAGGTCCGAGGTGGGGTGGCTTCTTCCTTGAGTGCACCTTCTTTTGGATGAGAAGTGAAGCCGAGGCCCCGTGTGGTGTACGATGGCATTGGCACGAAAAAGAACCGTATACAATGGAATGGGTGGATGAAGCAAATTTCCAGGTCTAGAAGCTCGCTGCCTGGCGTTGATACAATGCCCTAACACAGGGGTCGCAAACTGCAGCTCGTGGGTCCCATGCACCTCTTTGGCCCCTTGAATGTGTCTCTTGATCAAATGACTGGGTTGGTGCACAGGCATGCACAGCAGTGTCGTTCGTGGGACATATGACATGGCACAGGTGGTATGTGGCACTTGGGAAGCACAGTTCACTAAGGTCCTTTGTCCACCGCCACAACGCAACTGCAACTCAACTGAAATGCAATGCAACTAAAGTTAATTGCAATGTAACTTTCATCCACAGATGCAACTCTTCGGCAACAGTTGCGAATGACTTGACAGTTGCAATGATACTGACATGCTCGTTTCCAACCAGTTGCCTTTACATTGCGTTGCATATCGTTAACATGAGTCAGACTAACATCCAACTGAAAAGGAACTAAAATTCGATTATTTTTCAGTCGAGCAGCAGATGCATTATGTCAGTGGTCGAAGGGCCTTATGCACTAATTGAGTGAGTCATTCAGTCACCAGTGTAATTGTGTAAAGTGGTCAGTGTTTGTTGCGTCCACAAATCACACGTTGGTGGCAAAAGTATCTTCTTGAAGCCCAAAGTTACCAATATTTTTTAACTAGCGATTTGGGAAAATTCAATTTTTGTCAATAAATGAGATCATTATTAAGTTAATAATGGTGTTAATACCTAGATAGGTCAAGTTTAAGAAATTTGGCTCTCAAAAGAGATCTCAATCACTGTATTATTGATATTTGGCTCTTTGGACTGATGAGTTAGCGGACCCCTGCCCTAACAGACAGTAGACCAACAATAAATAAGCATAGGGGTTGCAGCTTTGGTCGGCAACTGCCTGTGGAGAAATACTGTCCAAGATATCACCCTTGTGTTCATTCAGGAGAAGGTGGGTACCCTGTACTGCTGTAGGTGGGAAAAATGTTATGAACTGCTTTTGCTTTGCTGCATTGGGAAAGAAAGGGAATTCTTTCCATGTGCTGGCAAACATGAAAATCAAAACAATATAACAATTTCTTTACTCAATCAAAATAAATGAAAATATCATGAGGGGGTGGCCTTGGCAAAATTGCACGCAGGTGGCTGAATCTGTATGTTTGTTCGTTTGTTGGAGTTTCAGGGCCCTTCAACGACAAGGTCATTAGAGCCCCATCCACTGTGTAGTTCTGATGCAGAAACTGCACAGACACTAACACTAATGCAACGAATTTTGGATACTAGTGGTACCCAGTTTTCCCATGGCTCCACCCATGTCAGTACTAGCTGGGGTTGCACTGCTTAACCTCACTGATCAGATGAGAACTGGAGTGTCCAACGAATCTGCATGAGTGGCCCTGCTGCCTGCATGCAAATATGCTGAAGCTGCCTGCATTCTTCGCACACTAGGAAAAAATTCGTGGTTTGGTATGAAGGCAACCTGACAAGGAAAAAGGTAGAATTAGCCAGTGTGTTGAGAGCATAGGAAGGCATGCTGTGTTGGGGAAAATACCCAATGAAATGTCCTTGACTGCCTTACATTAGCTGGCAATAAGTACAGTAGAACTCCAATTTTCAGAACCCTGATTATCCAAATCGCTTTAAGAATTTCAGAAAAAAAATTAAGAGGGAACATACTACGATTTGCAAAATAATGTGCGACTTGACTGCCCAAAAACAGCTACTGAAACAGCTCAATTTGACCGAGCTGTTCAGCAAGCAATGGCTTTCATTTACAGTATGGTACATGTACATATTGTACAAATGTACAGCCCTTTTAAGTATGCTTGATATGTAAAAGTGTTGCCTTTTTATTTAAAAATAATCTTTTTCTCCCATTTGCAACATACAAATAGTAATAAATTAAATTAAATCCAATTATCTGAGTTTTTGATTATAAGAATAGGGTCCGGTCCCATTGGATTCAGATAATAGGAGTTCTACTGTAAAATTTGCTTATTTTTATTTCTTTCCAGTGTGTTTTATTTTGAATTCTGATTATTCCACAAATCTCAGGCAGAGTCCACAGCTCAAATATACCATGTGATCAAATTTGACCCGGACTGGTCCATTTACACCACCCCTAGTAAACTGAATGGGTAAATTTCTTTTCTCTAGGTTAGTACAACCTTCTTTGACATTCGTATGAAGTTTGAGCAGGATTCATCAATTAGTGTGTGTTTGGCAGCCATTTGTTTACGGTGCAAAAAGTTTGTCTGGCGATTTTTTTACAATGGAACAAAATTGAATAACAGTTTGACTTTTCATTCAATCATCTGTAATTCCATTGGAAACACAAAATTTCAAGCAATCATCCTAAAATCACAGCTCAACCGCAATATTTGCCAGATTTTGCTCCCCGTGACTTTTTCCTATTTCCAAAACTCAAATATCCACTGTGGGGAACACTCCATGAGTCGATTAAGGCCATGGAAAAAAAATCGCCAGACAAACTTTCTGCACTGTAAACAAATGGCTGCCAAACACACACTAATTGATGAATCCTGCTCAAACTTCCTATGAATGTCAAAAAAGGTTGTACTAACCTAGAGAAAAAATTTTCCCAATCAGTTTACTAGGGGTGGTTTAAATGGACCAGTCTGGGTCAATTTTGATCACATGGTAGTAGCAATAATATTTAATTTGAGCATGAAATTTCAAATAGCTTTGACAATGAAATCGCTGTGTAAAGTCATGTTGTTCATTTATAGTCCACACTCACAAATAGTCTGTACTAAATGAACCTCATGGACCCCAGGTGAGATTTTTTGGAATTTCATTTTATGTAGTAACCTTTCTTTTAAGAGTGTATGACATAATACTTGAGTGCAGTGTTGCAACTGTACTTTTTGTCAAAGAGAAGAAAAGTTTCCCTGAAAAGCTGTTTCATTAGTCACAATTTTCAATATGACATTCTATTTTTAGTAAACATTACCTTGTTATTTAGTTTGTTAATGCAATTGAAAACAGCAAGATATGCGATAAAATCTTTAATAGATGACACAAACAGAGTGAAAGGCATGAAAGAGTTGTAAAAGGTACAGGCCTCCAGTACCATTTCCATGTAGTTACAAATGCGGTAGTTGTGAACAAGGAGTGGGAAGAGAAATAATATATTGTATGCAGCATTTATTGGTGTGAAAATTAATCTGATTTCCTCGTGAATTTGAATCATGTGTTTGAAAAATTGCTTAGCTCTGAGAGGCGAGCAAATCATTTTCATTTCTCTAAGGTTACTGTCAACTTTCAAGATAAACTGATGAATAACAATGTACAAAAATCCTAGGGTACCCAATTCCTGAAATTCGAAAATTGCTAGTAATGAGGAAGATAAAGCATTTAGTGATAATTCAAGGATAGTGGATTCTGCGTATACATTAAGAATGTTTGTCACCAATTTGCCTGCTAAAAGTAAGTGTACAACTGTGGCTGTAGCAAGAGATATTATTAAAATTTTATTTGATTTCCGATTGACTCTGTTATGCTCAAATTGCAGAATGCGAGACTGGCTTAATAACATCATTGCATTTTGGATATGTTTTTTCCGAGACAAAAAGGTAAAATAAAAGAGTGATGGGTATAAGTAACGAAGTGAAAGAGCAATGTTCTTAGGCTGAAATCCTATTGTAGGAGGAACTGTACTAAAGTCAAAATTGTCAAAAATGTGTGCCATCATAACCCCTGTTACAAAAATTGCATCCACCACACTCACTATAAATATTATCCTGGCGAGCTTCAATTTCCAAACAGGTTTAGAATTTTGAAATGTATTAATTCCGATGATGTAAAAATAACATTTGTATGGAAATAACACAGAGTCACAGTCGAATGTGTTACCACTGGCATCGTTATTCATTTTCAAATATTCCTTATACTGGAACAAATTTGTTAGATTGCAATTTTGAACTGTTATGTATTCGTTGATTAAATTATTGAAGGTACAGTTTTTGATATATACTCGCGTTGTTGCTAATGTTGTTGAAATAGGTGGTGCAAAATATTAGACATTCCTAAATATTCCATGTGATGTTATGATAATGACACAGGTATCACCACAGCAACCACCAGCCTTCTCATTGATGTCCTCAGTGGATTTTAACAATCCAGAGATATCTCATAACTTGCCATTTCTCGTGATATCACGTTTGTTGCGTGACTTCATAATGTTATTGTAAACATCACTTGTTTAGTTACTGTTGATTTAATTGTTGTGCTACAGTTATCAGGTATTGTAATTACTTAGCAATCCTAATATTAATTATGATATCCAGACCAAGTATTTGGCGACCACTAGGTGGCGTGTCTGCTTGACTGTGTGCAATTTTGTAATCCACATTTTTGGCTGCCTTAGAATACTGTTATCAAGAAAGCACCTGATTAGAAACCACCTTTTCAAAAGAGAACACCCACATTTTTTGGGTAGAAGTAAGGCTGTGGCATTTGGGTCCCATAAACGGTGGGGGAGCTTGTGGTGAGGTTGACTTTTAAGCCTAACCTCACTCTACTTCTGCTTCCCATGATGCTGTGGTGCATTGCTGGTATTGTCTGCATTGACAGACACCAGGCTGCATCACTGTGGTGCCAACACCCTACAGCTAAAGTATTTATTTATTCATTCTATTAATATTAATTATTAGTATTTTTGTACAAGTATTAGGGATATTATTTATTTGTATTCACTTTTTAGTACCTATTAGTTATACTACTATTTTCGTTTTATATAGAAACATTGCATGTTGCATATACTCATATTTTAGTAGCATTTATTAGTACAGTAAAACCTGCTTAAACCAGATCTCGAAATCTGGACTAATGGAAAATAAATTTTGGAATGGAATAATCTATTTTAATAAAACATAACCCATTGCAAAACGGAAACCTGCAAATACAGCAAAAATACAGGAATGATCAGGATCCGTTTTAGAGAAGTTTTACTGTATATAAGGGGTTGTTTGTGGTTTTGTTGTCTGCTGGGGCATGCAATACTAGAACTGCATGTCTTTCGCATAGTGTGAGTGGTAATTTGTCAGGTGAGTGTGAGACCTCCACTCACTTGACAATGACAACAATTAATGAGTGTCTCCTATGGGGTTGGATGGCACCCCCACAGGTAGCCCTGCCACTATTGCTGCAGGTGCTGGACGTCTGACTGGGGTGCCCCCAGTCTGACCTGTCTCACCAAATAGGGGGGCTTGACTGTGATTAGGGACATGGAATATGGGGACCTCTCTGGAAAAGCTGTGGAACTAGTCACCACCCTTAAGCATAGGAGGATCAGCATTGGATTCCTCCAGGAGATGAAGTGGAACAGTAATAGGTCAAGGGCCCTGGGAGAGGGATACAAGCTCACCTATACAGGAGGTGAAGAAGGACATAATGGGGTAGGAATAATATTAAGTAGGGTTTTGCAGCAGGGGATCACTTCAGTTATGAGAGTTAGCAGTAGGTTAATGTTAGTTACTATAGTTTGGCAGGGAATAGGGCTCAACCTGAAGTGTTTAAGCCCCCAAGCAGGCCTGGGTGATACCACAAAAACAGCATTTTGGGAGGACTTTGATGAGGTGGTGCAGTCAGTAGACAGCACAATGAGACAGGGGAGGGGAAATAAGCAACTAATTATTGGGGGTGACTTTAATGCACATGTGGGTGATGACGGTCTGGGATATGAGGATATAAATGGGGGATGTGGGTATTCGATGATCATCCTTGAGGTTCAGAAAGTCCTTGACCCAGCAAGAGCACAAGGCCTTGCATTAGCCAATGACAAAGGTTGAAGAAATTTGTCCATTTCGCCTCTGGAGCTTTTGCCGCCACACATTTCACTCCTAGGGCGTTTCACCCCCAAACATTTTGCCCATGGGAGGGCAAATGGCCGATTTTTTGTCCTTTTTGTTATTCTGTTTTAGGTAAGGTAAAAATCAAAGGGGAAGTTCTACAGGACAGTGGTTAGGCCAGCTATGCTCTATGGATCAGAGTGCTGGCCAGTGAGGAAGAGCCATATAAATAGAATGCAAGTAGCTGAGTTGTGTATGCTCCAGTACATGAGTGGCGTGTCGATAGCAGATAGAATTAGGAATGCATATATTAGAAATAGCCTGGGGGTGGTGGACATCGCCAAAATAATCAGGGAGAATAAGGTGAGGTGGTATGGACACGTCATGAGACAAGGGGAGGAGGAGCTCATTAGGTGCATTGCAGGACTGCAGGTGGTCAGCAGCATCTGGGGTAGGGGGAGAATGAAGCAGACGTGGAAGCAGGTTGTTCAGAGAGACATGGTAGTGTGTGTGGTCAACAGGGACCTGGCAGAAAACAGATGGGAGTGGAGGGCTAGAACCCACAGACGTGACCCCACCACAGGTGGGATAAGGGTATGATGGTGATAATGTACAGCCCTTTGAAGTATGCTTAATATGTAAAAGTATTGTCTTTTCATTTAGTTAATTAAAAGCTCTTTTTATTCAAAAATAGTTTTTTCTCCCATTTTCAACATACAAACAGTAATAAATTAAATTAGGCCCCATTTTTTTGGAAAAAATGGAATTATCCAAATTTTTGATTTTTTGAATAGCGTCTGGTCCAAATGGATTCAGACAAAATGGAGTTCTACTGTAAAATTTGCTTATTTTCATTTCTTTCCAGTGTGTTGTATTGTGAATTCAGATCATTCTGCAAAATCTCACACAAAGTCCACACCTCAAATGTAGTCTGCATTTGCAATGGGACTCTTTCATGTACAGTCTGCATTTTAAATTTCCTACTGTATACAGTGGCATGACAATAGCAAGAATATTGAATTTGAACATGAAATGTCAAATTGCTCTGACAATGAAATCGAAATGTGAAAGATTGATATATTGCAATTTCACATAAATAAGAACGAAATCTGTAAAGTCACGTTGTTCAGTGTAAAAAGATTTTCAGAATATCAGGAGCAGTATTCATTAGCATGCTTGGGTTCATTTATAGTCCATACTAACAAATAGTCTGTACTAAATGAACGCGTTTCATGTAGAGTCCTTGGACCCCAGGTGAAATTTTTTTTTGCATTTCATTTTATGTAGTAAGCTTAGTTGTGAACAAAGAGTGGGAATAAAAATAATATATTGTATGCAGCATTCATTCTTCTAAAAATTGATGCAATTTTCTGTTGATTTGTTGTTGTTTGTTGGTGTTTAAGGTCCCATCAACTACAAGGTCATTAGAGACCCGTCCACTGCATAGTTTTAATGCATATGCTGCACAGACACTACACTAATGCGACGATTATTGGGTATTAGCAGTACCCAGCTTTCCCGAGCGACCACCCATGTCAGTACTAACTGGGCTTGCGTTGCTTAACTTCAGTGATCAGACTAGAACTGGTGTGTCCAACGCAACTCGCCGCTCCCAATTTTCTGTTGAATTTGATGCATGTGGTTCAAAAGTTGCTTTGCTTTGAGAGGCCAGCAAATCATTTTCATTTCTGTAAGTTTGCAGTCAACTATGTAGATACACTGATTAATAACATCATCATCATCATACCCTCATCCCGCCAGGGTCGGGTCTGTGGGTTCTGGCCCTCCACTCCCGTCTATCTCACACCAAGTCGCCGTCCACTCCACACACTGCCATATCCTTTTGGACAACCTGCTCCCACGTGAGTTTCGGTCTCCCCCTGCCCTGGGTACTACATACCACCTGCAGTCCTGGTATGGCCCTAACTGGGTACTCGTCTGCTCTTCTCATCACGTGTCCATACCATCCCAGTCTATTCTCCCTCATCTTTTCGGCGATGTCCGCCACCCCCTAGGCTGCCTCTAACATTCTCGTTCCTAATTCTATCAGCTCTCGACACGCCATTCATATACCGTAGCATTTGCATCTCAGCAACTTGCATTCTATTGACGTGGCTCTTTCTCACAGCCCAACACTCTGAACCGTATAGCATAGCTGGCCTAACCACTGCCCTGTAAAACCTCCCTTTCAACTTGGTTGGGACCCTCCTATCACACAAGACCCCACTTGCCTGTCTCCACTTCTGCCAACCTCCATTGATTCTATGGGTCACATCAGTGTCTATCTCCCCATTGCGTTGGAAAGTAGATCCTAGGTACCTTACCTCTTGCACCTTTCTCACCAGTTCACCCCTTGAATGGACGTCACCGTTGTTTGCCTGCCCTTCACAATTGAAAGCTAAATACTCTGTCTTCTTCATGTTTATCTTTAGCCCTCCCATTTCTATCACTCCTCTTATGTCGTTTAGTCCCTTCTCTATCTGTTCTCTGCTGTCGCCGACTTTTCCGATGTCGTCGTCAAATACTAAGCTCTGAGGGGCCCATTCGCCTACTCCCGTCAGCAGTTCATCCAAAACCAGTATGAACAGGTAGGGACTAAGTGCTGAACCTTGGTGCACCCTAACTTTCACTGGGAAGCTCCCGGTATACCCCCAAGGTGTCGTTACCCTGGCTTTGGAGCCTTCATACATATCCTGGACTATTCAGATAAGCCCTTCTTCTACCTCCCAAACGACCTGCCGTGGGACACTATCATAGGCCTTCTCCAGGTCGATAAAGATGGCATGGAGATCTTTATTAGCCACCCAATACCTCTCTATCATCTGCCTCAGAATGAAGATTGGCTCCATTGTGGACCTCCCTGGCATGAACCCAAACTGATTTCCCTGTACACTGGTTCTATCCCTGAGGCGACATTCCATTACTCTCTCCCAGAGTTTCATGGACACTGATTAATAACAAGGTACAAAAATCCTAGGGAACCCAATTCCAGAAATTCACAAATTGCAATTAATATCATAGATAAAATTAGTATTAATACATAGGGGATTGGCTTTTCTGTGAACTCCTCAAGAATCCCTATCACCATTTTGATTATGAGATGTAATTGTACAACTATGGGAGTTGCAGGAAATGTTACTAAAATTATATTTGATGTTTGATTGACTCTGTTGTGCTCAAATTGGAGAATGCGTGACTGACTTATTAACATCATTGCATTTCGGATATGATTCTTCTTATACAAAAGGGTAAAATAAAAGAGTACAGTTGGGTCTCATTTTATGCAGTATCTTTTATGCGATTTCCAAGTTGTGCGGTTTGCATACTGTATGCTTGTCCAGGAAGTATAGTGAGTCTAAGGCCCATGACACTGATAAAATCGAGCGGTGAGTTGCGTTGAACACACCAGTTCTCGTCTGATCACTGAAGTTAAGCAACGCAAGCCCAGTTAGTACTGACATGGGTGGTCGCTTGGGAAAGCTGGGTACTGCTAATACCCAATAATCGTCGCATTGGTGTAGTGTGTGTGCAGTCTATGCATTGGAGCTACGCAGTGGACGGGTCTCTAATGACCTTGTAGTTGACGGGACCTTAAACTCCAACAAACAAAAAACAAACAAAAAAAACTGATAAAATCCACCGACCATGGTATTAGCCAGTCAAAGAAGTTTTAGTCTGTCAGAAATTAGCATACATAATAGGGGGTATCCTGCACTTGTACATGACACATAACAATCACACCATTATTATCATACCCTTATCCTGACTGTGGCAGGGTCGCGTCTGCAGTTCCACTGAACATGCTCTAAAATTAAAACTTATTTTGGAGGTGATTTGAACATTTATAACCATGATGATATAGAAGAACTGTGGACGGACGGTGTGGAGACAGATGGGAATGGAGGGCTAGAACCTGCAGATGGGGTGGGAGACAGAAGGGAATGGAGGGCTAGAAGCTGCAGACCCGACCCCACCATAGGCGGGTCAAGGGTATGATGATGATATAGAAGAACTGCTGGTGGATGATGTCTTAAATGACGATGATATTATTAAACTAACTTTAGGTGCAGGCTGGTGTCATACCTCAAAGTGTCCCCGGACACATTAAGGTAATTTAACAAATACCTCGAAGTGTCTGCTTTCACGTCAAAGTGCATCGGCCGTTTTTCATTACCCGGGGTAAGTTATTTTGATAGAAATTGCGTGTTGATTCACGTTACACATGCGCTCTGCAGTGCATATGTGCTCGGCAGAAAAGAGACAAATTTGGGCATCTGCATTCGGACCTAGATGGTGGGCACTTTGAGGTACTCCAAATTGTCCTAAAGTGTCCCGCCGGACACTTTCAAGTGGACTCCGGGCACAATTCAAGTGGACTCCGGACACAATTCAAGTGGACCCTGGACACTTTGACGTGTGACACCAGCATCCCCCAAAAGACAACCCACCCAATATCCCTGCATGTTCTAGGCGCCTTACTGGAGTGTCCCCAATCAGAACATGTTCAGGGAACCTGCAGACCCAACCCTGCCGCAAGTGGGATACGGGCATGACGATGATGATGATGGTCAAAACAAAAGTCTGCAGAGAGTGATAAAAAATGTTTGTGAAAATGTATTGTCTATATCAGTGGTCTTCAAACTTTGTAGACTCATGGGACCCTTGGAACTATAAGATGTTTTGGGGATCCCCAGTGGCGTCGCTAGGGTTTGTGTTACCCGATGCAGTGACACCATGGTGTCACTCCGCTCTCCCGAAAAAAACCGCTTCTTCTGTTTCGGGGTCACTCCATTTCTCATGGTGCGAGTGGTGTCACCTGGTGCAGCCCGCACCCGCCTATTGACGCCGCTGGGGATCCCCATCTTTATAAAAGTATATCTTGCTGCTGCTAACGAATTTTCATTTTGACTCGCAGAACCCCCAGTGATGTATTGCAGAGATCTATTGCAAAGACAGTTATTTCTGTCATAGAAATCGTGGTGACCACACTCACTATGAATATTATCATAGCAAGCTTCAATTTCCAATCGGGTTTAAACGTTTGAAATGTATTAATTCTGATGATGTAAATATAACATTTGTATGACAATAACACTGAGTCGCAATCGATGGTGTTATCACTTAGATCGTTATTCATCTTCAAATATTCCTGATACTGCAACTAATTTGCTAGGTTGCAATTTTGAACTACTATTAGATACTTGATATACACTCGCATTGTTGCTATTTACTTTGTTCTAATTCTAATTCATTACATTGCAAGCGGCCTTTTCTTTGGCCAATATTCAGCCTGATTTCTTGCTTTTTTCATTGAAATACTCATTCCAAATTACAATTCAGGTGATTTCTTCTGCCCGTTTTTGCCCCATTTCAAAATGCAGAAGGTTATCTACTAACAATTTAACCTTTATCTTGCATCACCAAGCCTTGCATTTTCTGGAATTTCTCTTGTGGACCTGATTAGCTTTCTGCTCTTTGGCATACACCCATTTGCTGGAGAGATTGTTTATTCCATTGTGTAGGGCGATTTACAAAAATCACAAGTGATTCCAGGTTCGATACTGGATCGAGGTGGGTTGGCTTCTTTCACATGATTTAAGGCCCTTCAACAACAATGGTCACTAGAGCCCTGTCGAGTGCTAAGTTCTAATGCAGTCTACACACACTACACTGTTATGACGATATAGGTACAGTATTATCAGTGTCATGTGTTCCCAAGAGGTCACCCATGTTAGTACTAACTGGGGTTGCGTTGCTTAATTGCAGTGATCAGACAAGGAATGGTGTGTTCAATGCAATACCCCCACAAGAAAACCCCGAGTGTGCCTTTCTTCAGATGAGAGGTAAAACCATGGTTTGGCATAGTGTACGGTGGCTTTGGCACGTAAAAGAACACTACTATGCAACAGGTAGGATTCCCTTGGAATCGGCGGAGTGCCCCAAAGAACAGTAGACTGACGATAACAAAACAGTGCAGTTGCAGTTTTGCTCGTGCAGCCGAATGCAAAATCACTGTCCAATATATCACCTTTGTGTCCATTCAGAAAGACAATATGGGTACTGAGGTCCCTTATATAGGCGGGAATAGGGTTAGGAGTAGCCTTCTTAAGTCTACCAAATTTGTTGAATAATACTGGAATTGATGCCAGTTTTGATGGTCTCCTGTCCCATTGTGCGCTGTTCCCGAAAGTGACGTGGACGATTAATAACGGGATGTGGGAATTTTAGCAATTATATTGCGAAAAAGCTTTGCAGGCATTGGGCTTTGAAAAACATTCCGCCAGATTGAACCGCATTTTACCTTTATGATTAAGAACATACTGTAAATGCAAAAACTTACCGTCAAAATACTTAACTCATCAATTGGTGCAATTCCTGCAATCTAGATGTTAATTGGGAACTCGTGTTTACTGTAGTAAATCATAAGATTTAATCGTCCCTAAATAATCAAATTGAAATTAGTATGGCTTAGTTAGTTTTATGTTTCGTTTGTGTTTTAGGGCCTTTCAAATGCAACGGTCATAAGAGTCCCGCTCATCGCGCAGTTCTAACGCAGAGTCTGTACACACTAGGCTGTTAAAACGATTTGTGTATTACCAGTACCCAGTGTTTCCAAGCTACTAGCTGGGTTGCGTTTGTAATCTGCAATTGGTGTGTCCAACGCAATACAGCCGCTTCCACATGCAACTCATCTTCAAGGCAATGCTAGCATACTAATGTCTCACAGAACTTAAACCATGCGTCACTGCTCTTTCTAAAATACACTATATCTGAATATGATTGATTGTAGGTTGACAGGATGGTAGCAGGGCAATCAAAATAACAACTTGATATCCATCGCATTGGAAGCTTCACACTCTTTACTTACTAGTAAGTCATTCTATGTCCTGTGATGAACGCATCATTTCTCGACTTGACTCTTGTAACTGTTTGGTGCACAAATTCATTGATGAACACCCCTGGTATTTGGGTTCTCTCCTCTTCTCATTACATGTCCATACCACCTCAATCTACTCTCCATCATTTTTTTGCGATGCTCACCACCCCCAGTCTGCCATTAATATCATCATCATACCCTTATCCCGCCTGTGGCAGGGTCGTGTCTGGGGGAACTGAACATACTCTGACTGGGGGCACCCTAGCGAAATGTCTCGAACCCACAGGAATATTAGCTGGTATTTCCATGGGGGATGCTGGTTTATTCCACTTGTTCCAACATCATATACAACCAAAATACAAATTTTCGCAGGTAAATTAATGCTTTGTTGGTTGTAATATTGCCTGATGTCTGATCTTTTGCAAAATAACAATAAGCAATTCCATACACACTCTTCCGTTCAGTGTACCTCTAATATCAGCTCTCGACACCCCACTCACGTACTGCAGCATTTGCATCTCGGCTACTTGCACTGTATTGACATGACTCTTCCTCATTGCCCAACACTCATCCATACAGCATAGCTGGCCTAACCGGGATCTGGAACGTTCGCCCCTGGGAGGGCAAAAGTTTTTGTTGGGTCCAGTCTGCAGATTCTAATCCTCTACTCCTGCCTATCCCACACCAAGTCCCCCTTCACCTCACATGCCATCAAGTTCCTTTCACCACTTGCAATCCACATCTGGTGCCCCCAATTACCTGTAGTCCCACAGTGGACCTAATAAGCTTCTCCTCTCACCTCTTTAACAAATGCCCATACCACCTCAACTTGTTCCCTCTCATTTTTTTCCACAATGTTTCCCACCCCACGTTACCTCTAACGTAATTGTTTCTGTTTCTGTGAACCAGCTATAGTGAACCCCTTAATAATGAACTCATGGTATTAACGTACTGAATTTCAACAATGAAAGTTTCCCACTTAAGAAGTCTTTCATCCGTTATAATGAACTTCAAAAATAATCAACCATTTTAGTGCATTTTCCTGGTTCGTTACAACCAGAATTCACTGTATATGCCATATTAGAATTCCAAGGGGTATTTTCTCACCACCCTAGTAGAATCTGAAGTTCACTGTTTCAACATCTCGGCTTTTAAATCACAATTACAGTCGAAATCGTTTACAACGACACCGGATATAATGTACAATCGGATTTAAAGAACAAAATAGTTGGAACCATGAAAGCCTATTGGAAAAAAGTACTAATGTTGCTTATAACGTACAAATCGGCTAAAGCAAACACATTTCTATTCACAGTGCCTTTTGAAATATTGGTTACTGCATCCAGTTCACATCCTGTCTTTCTATGAACTTTAAACCTATGACCATAGCCTCTAAGCATATTTGACAAACGGCTTTTCAGTTGAGTTCTGTCTTTCGAAATGACAACATGCCACGGCAGCAGTTCTCCATTGAGAAACAGTTTCACATAATTGCCATAGTTGAGTTGGGAGAGTCTGCAAACAGGCTTGCCTATGAATTTCATACATCGTGCTCAACAATTGCTGGAATGATTAAACGCCAGGAAAAAATTAAAGCCCAATTTCTTAAGTGTAGAAAGGTAAAACGAATTCGCTCATCTAATCACACTGAGATTGAAAATTCTTTGCTAGAATGGTTCAAGCAACAACGTGCAAATAATGTACCAGTGAGTGGGCTCATGCTCCAGGCAAAGGCTGAACAATTTGGTGTACTTCTGAAGAAGGAATCGTTCAAGTGCACCACTTCATGGATTCAACGATTTCGATCTCGGCATAATATTATTGATGCAAAAATTTCAGGGGAGTCAGCTGCTGTTGACCAAGCAATAACGGGTGACTGGGTTGAAAATGTATGGCTTAAACTGAGGGCTGGTTATTCTGATGATGACATTTTCAATGCCAATGAGATGGGGTTATTTTTTCGACTAACACCTGATCACACATTGAAATTTAAAGGGGAGAAATGTCCTGGTGGGAAGTTGTCAAAAGAGCGAGTTACAGTTCTTGTTGCAGCCAACATGACTGGTTCTATAAAAAGAAAGTTGTTGGTGTTGCAGTTGTCCCAATTACAAGTCCCCTTCTTTGTCCTCTCACCCTCAAGTCATAAGGTCACCTCCACTTACCTACCGTATCCCTTCTCAGAATAGGAAGAAGGATGTGACTGTTGCAATGGTCACAATTGCAAGTCCCCTTCATTGTCCTTTCCCCCTCAAGTCAAAAGGTCACCTCCACTTACCTACCCTATCCCTTCTCCAATATAGGATTGGTCACACTAAGGTGACAATGGGTCCATTGTCCTCTCCCTCTCAAGACACAGGTCACATTCTGCTGACCTACCCTACCCCTTCTGAGAATCAGAAGAAGGGGTGACTAAGTTCACATCTTGCCCTTTACCCTCTCCTTTTTCCTCACATGTAAATAACACACCCCTTCCTCTTAGGGCATTGACAATTGTCTTTGCAACTGCCTCTTCCAGAGAGGCCACCACCACTTCTGGTGCCTCTTCCAGAGAGGCCACCACCACTTCTGGTGCCTCTTCTATAGAGGCCTCCATCACTTCTGGTGCCTCTTCCATAGAGGCCACTGCCACTTCTGGTGCCTCTTCCAGGGAGGTCACTGCCACTTCTG